>CM019150.1:28706398-28748332 GCA_009733165.1 Naja naja
GTTATAATACTCTTGCCCTTAGATCTGATTAGTAACCAGCTGAGAAGATTTTGGAATACTTGGGCAGTCGAGCATAATAATAAATGTTTTGGTTTTCTTGGATATAGCTCTTTGGAAGAAGATCAAGGGAGGGAGCTTTCAGAAGATAGGGAGGTCCCAGCTGGCTTCGAGTGTGAGACAAAAGTTATTTCTTGTTTATGGTAATTAGGAATAGATGGGATCAGCAACAAAAGCCAAGATGTAAAAGCATATGTTACGTGGAACAAATGTTGGGTACAGATTTCGGGTTACTTTGCTCCAGGCAAAGGATGTTTTAAAATGAATTTTTCTAAAAAGCTCACCAAGGATTGACGTCATTATCTGCATATTTTCTGGGAAAGCATTCTTCTGAGGAAAAGGAGTTCGAAGTAAAACAGCTCGATAGTATTTAGAAAAACAATCTCAGATTAAGGCATTTAAAAAACAATTGAAAACCCATTTGTAGCGAATGACAATGGCACTTATATGACTCAATAGAGACAGGACAGAGATTACAGTTTCATGAGAGATGATTTAAATACCTTGCTGATAAGAAACAAAGATGATATAGTTGTAAGCTTGTCGGTATTGCTGAAATAAATATTTCTGATCATTCTTTTTCTTTTTGTGGAATACAGAAAACCTCCATCTCTGCTTTCTATGTAGGTAAAAACTATTTGCAGAAATAATCAACTGTGTGGTTCCTCAGTGTAACATTACTGTAGTAAATTGGAAGCATGTAGGAGTGTTACAGTTGGACAGTGCCCACTCTTTTTGAGAATATATTCTCCTTAGCAATATACAGTGTTCTCTCATAATGGCTAGAAAGAAATGTGTTCTCATCCTAAAGCTTGAAAGATTCAGTATTATGGAAAGAAAAAATGATGTATGCATCCCTGTAGCTTTTTGACCATAAAAGGTTCAGCATCAGATCCCCCTAACCATACTCCTCTCCTCTCCTCTCCTCTCCTCTCTCTCCTCTCCTCTCCTCTCCTCTCCTCTCTCTCCTCCCCTCCTCCCTCCTCTCCTCTCCTCTCCTCTCCCCTCCCTCCCCTCCTCCTCTCTCTCCTCTCCCTCCTCTCCCCTCCCTCCTCCTCCCTCCTCCTCTCTTTCTCTTTACAATACACTCACTCTGAAGACTTTAAACTATGTTATCCCATTCCCCTACACAATTTTGGCTGTTGATACCGTCTTGGAGACTTCCTTGACTACATGATTGATAAGATGGCCAGGGATTAGTTGCTCAGCTCTTACATTGCCCATGGCTGCTGGGGGCACCTGCATCGTCTCCAGTTGCAGGGCACTACCCTCCACTGCCATTTTGCAGGCTTAAAGGGTGGTAAATCGAGTGTTATGATTATGCTGCCCAGAAGATAATGTTAAACAGGGAAAGAGAGCTGATTTCTTAGCTGCTTATTCCTAGTTCAGTCATCGTTAGGTACATTACAGATTTTGCTGCTTCTGCTGAAAAGGGGTTTTGGCTGTATTTTCTGTTGCTTACACCATTTTATTATTTTATGTGCAAAGACTACAACTGCCACTTAGAACAGTTCATGTCCTAGGAACTAGAATTACACAGCAGCAATCCTCATAGCTCTTTGAAATTACATAGGTCATACTTTATGAGGGGTCCAATTTTATCTACCCCATTCTATCTTTGGCATCTGATGCCATGGGGCCATCTGTTTTTATTATCGTGGGCCAGTAGCAATTGCACACACCCTCAGCTACTTCTGAGTACTTCCAACCAGAGGGTCAGATCTGTAGTTCTTGGTTATTTGATGCCAAGATTTCCCAATGTTAGCCTTTGGCAACATTGGTTGCTGTGGAGATCACTATTGTAATTACACATGTGCTAGACACAGTTCTGAATATGGGTCACCTGTATCAGTTCTCGCTCATGTCTTCCATACTTGTCGCTTTGGCTGCCGTTTATAAAGTCTAAACTGGAATCCTAGCTGCTAGCACCAAGATTCCTTTGTAGCACCAGTAGATTAGGGAACCTATTTGTTTATTTTCTTCCTCTTGAACTTACCTTGAAAGATCATTCCATATTCATATTCAAGCTGGAAGCAGCCACCTTCTCAAGCATGTCCCCCCCAAAAGGGAGGATAGAGAATCTTGGGAAAAGCAGATTATTTGGATCCCTTTCAGCTGGAATTCAGGCCTGGCTATGGGATGGAGGCAGCATTGCTGGCATTTTTCTATGACCTCAAGCAAGGACAGAATGAGGGTCATCCATGCCCTACTTGACCTCTCTGCAATCTTTGAAACCATCAGCCATGGTGGATTAGCTCTGAGGATTGGGGATAGGTGGCATGATGTTTTACTGATTCTTGTCCTTCCTCCAAGGACAATTCCAGTTGGTGTTGATCGAGGAGGAGAAGTGCTACACTTGGCCCCTAATATGTCATGTGCTGCAGATTTGGTGCTGTCTCCTCTCCTGTTTAACACCTGTTAACCTGTTGGGTGATTTCATCCATTGCCATGGTTTGAGGTATCATCAGTGTGCTGATAATACCCAATTATACATCTCTCCCCCAGGAAAATTAAGTGATGCCATGATGCCTGCAGGCAGCAGTGGGAGTCTGGATGGGGAACAACAGGGTTCAGATGAACCCTGGCGAGTCTGAGTGGTTCTGGGTTTTGGGATCTTCTAGTTCTGGGGACTGTGCCATCTTTGATGTGGGATGGGGTTGCACTGCCCCAGACATACCCAGTGCATAATCTGTGGGTTCTCCTGGATCAAGACTCCTGATCAAAGAGCAGGAGTGGTTAGGAGGGTCTCTGGATGCTTTATGTTGTGTACCAGATGCACATGTTCCTCTGGATCAGGAAGTTCTGTCCATGTCATTCATGCCCTACTCACCTGGATTACTATAATGTGGTCTACAAGGGGTTGTCCTTGAAGAGTATCCAGAAGCTCCAGCTAGTGCAGAATCCAGCTATACTGGCAGCTATGTGTGGTTCCAGAATACCATATCCCACCTCTTCTCTGCAAGCTGCAATCCAGGTCCAATTCAAGGTGCTGGTTTTAACCTTTAAAGCATGGGCCTGAACTAACTGAGGGAATGTCTCTCCCCAAATACATCTGCCTGTCCCATTAGATGTGGCATATCATGTTGGGCACACACATTGCATCTGTCAGCACTTCCTTAATACCCACCACACAACTTTGGGAAAAGACATTGCTTCTGTAAAGAATTGATTCTCCTTCAAATTCAGATTGCTGCATAGCCTTAAATGCTGATTGTGAACTTTAAAGTCTTGAACTTGAAAGAATAATAATTAATTTAGCTGAAGGACTGCCTGAATACTAGTGGAGACTTATTTTTTATATGACATGGGCATTACTTTAATTTTATTTAATTATTGGTATCCTCATTTTCACTTTTGATGTTTTCTCGAGGGCTTTTTATCTTGAAATATGGCCTATAAATCTTTTAATTAAAATTAAGTGCAACAGTCAGCTTTTCATAGTGCTCAGATAAAGCTAGTACCATAAAAATAATACTATACTGCAGGTAAATACAATAGGCACCAAGAAAAATGATGGCATTTCCATGTTCTGGAAATAAATGCCACAGGCACTGTATTGGAAGTTATGTCATATCTCTCGTTTGGCTATATCCATTAGATTATTCATTGTGCTTTTTAATTCTCCATATTTAACCATATTATTTTACTAATACCATAATTATCAATGTCTTGTTATTACACATATATTTACATAAAAGTGACACATGAATGCATCTATTGTTTCCAGCCACCCTTGCTTTTTGAAAGGCATCTTTAGTTCAAGGTGATCTTCCTTTTGAACATATACATAAATAATACATAAACATACATACACATGTTTCTGGAAATATAAGCAATACATGCAGTTGGATAGATACTTACCTGAGATAAAGCCACTTGGAACTGAACAACTGATTTACAGACTGTAATTAACTATGATTTGTTTAAACAAGTTTTTTCACATGCCACATCACAAGTTTGTAGTATTGTAACAGCTGCATTCATATAACTCTGAAGGTATCATATTAACCCTTTTTCTGGATGTACACAACACATTAGGTTAAATGAATGAGCTAGGCTTGCTCAATTCATCAGCCCACAAAAACCCAAAAAAACCCCCAGTCTGATGAAATCAAACCACACATAGTGCAAATTGCAGACCCTAGATCTTTACCAGGCCTATTGAAGCATGCTGTGTGAATTAATTGTGTGAATAGAAGAGAAAGAAATTTTTAGAACTAGAAGCATCAGGAAAGGGGAAATGATGAAAGTAGCATTGTACTGTTATAGCAAGTTCATTCCTTTCATATGTGTATTGTGATATTGTACAAAAGGCAGAACTTGCACAGTGATTCTGGAAATCTCCTTTGGACATTTTGACAAAAAAAACCCCAAAACCCTCTGATTCTATGGATATCACTTGGACTTACTACCATGTTTTCCTGAAAATTAGATCCAACTGAAAAATAAGCCATAGTGTGATTTTTCAGGATGCTCGTAATATAAGCCCCACCCCCAAAATAAGCCCCAATTAAAGGGTGTTCATCCCAAATTGTATAGCTAAAAGGCTGTAGAATGTCTCAGTCATACAGACTGAGATTCTCAGTCATCAAATTGCAGACTACAGGAACCAGGGGCACCACTCAGGTGACCCTGGGAACACAGATAAACCTCCAAGTGCTTCAACGACCCTCTAAAAATTGCAAATTACCAGCCGATTCTGCAAGGAATATAAATCCTTCTCTTCCCCACTATCCTGTCAGAGCTGAAGAAGCTTCTTGGATGAGAAGTGAAACGCTTTCAAAAGAAAAAACAAGAAAGTCCAGTTGCCTCCTGAAAAAGCACCTTTGGGACTTCTGGACTAGAGTAACTAAGGGCTTCCTAGGCCACATTAACCAAGGAATAGAATCAAGATCATGTGTTAATACCACTCTATAATGCCTTGGTAAGCCCTCATTTGGAATATTGCATCCAATTGTGACCATCACAATATAAAAAAGATGTTTGGAGTCTAGAAAGAATGCAGAGAAGATCAAGAAAGATGATTAGGAGGCTAAAACATATGAAGAATGATTGCAGGAATTGGGTATGTCTAGTTTAATGACATAATAGCAGTGTTCCAATATCTCAGGGGTTGCCACAAAGAAGATGGGCCTTGGTGGCTCAGGCTGTTAAATGCCTGCATTTAAGTTCCAGCTGCCTACAATTACTGTAGGCTCGAATCCCACCAGGCTCAAGGTTGACTCAGCCTTCCATCCTCTCGGGGTAGGTAAACTGAGGACCCAAGATTGTTGGGGGCAATAAGTTGACTTTGTAAAAATGCCGCTTAGTAATAAGCAGGCATATTCAGTGGAATGAAGGCTATTGCTGAGCACACTGGGTTGTATCCCCAAAAAATTATAAGCCACCCTGAGTCTTCGGAGAAGGGCGGCATATAAATGTAACTAAAATAAAATAAAATAAAATAAATAAATAAATAAGATGGTTTCAACCTATTCTCCAAAGCACCTGAAGGCAGGACTAGAAGCAATGGATGGAAACTAATCAAAGAGAGGACCAACTAGAACTAAGGATAAATTTCCTGACAGTTAGAACAATTAATCAGTTGAATGGCTTTCCTCCAGAAACTGTGGGTGATCCAACACTGGAGGTTTTTAAGAAGAGATTGGGCAATGATTTGTCTGAAATGGTATAGAGTTTCCTGCCTGAGCAGCGGGCTGGACTAAAAGACCTCCAAGATGCCTTCCAACTTTTGTTCTGGTATTCTGCTTTGGAAATAGGAACATTTTATAGTTTTATAAAATGACCTGACATGCCAGCCCAAGCCTTTAATGGACCCCACAAATATGTACAATACTAAAAATGTGTACACAATATGTACAGTATCAAAAATGAAAACAGGTCTCTATTGAAAAACTAGCAGTCAAATGAAATCCATATCATTATATTACAGAATCATCTATAAAGATCCTTCCTTTAAAAATAAAACAACTTCAACTGTTATAGAAATCCTGCAGACATTTGTCATAATAGTTCTTAATAATTAAGAAGTTTTTTAATTATTTGGAAGGAATTTTCACATTAGTCACCACTTCAGTGCAACCAGTGTTTTGCATCAGCTATTTTTGTTAGTTATCCTTTCCTGTCCTCTCCATCATATCTAGTATTTTATATGATTTATACTAGGTTTTATTTCCCAATATTCATCTATAAAGCAGTTTCCTTTCTCTGACTCTTAATTATTTAGTTCATAATAAACATTGATTTTTCTCTCCTTTTTCATTTCCTACTGAGTAACCCCTAATAATTTTCTATATCTTCTTTCAGATATTTCAGGCCCACAAGAACAGGTCAATTAAGGCATCTACATCTTTCCCATCCTGATATTTTATGAGAGTTATTTTTTTTAATAATGAGAATTCTCTGGTTCTAGTCCAGAATTTTTGGAGCAGGGAGATATATGGAGTTTGGGGAACACTTGATGAATAGCATCACAAAACAGCTACTGTGGTAATATGGCCAGTAACAAAACTCACCAAAAGGCAAACTACATCTCACAATCCTAATAGAAACTTAATGAGACCCAGAGGTATTATTGTGAACATATAGTTTAAAAAACCTGGTGTTTTACAGCATATTAACTTTATTATTTTTATCAACATAATTATTTTAAGTTGGGTGGAAGAGAAAGACAGGTGGACCACAGGTACCTGAAAGCACATTGATGAATACAAATATATTGTATACAAGTACCATATTGTCTAATCCTGCTCTAGCCAGAAGAGCCAGCAACCTGAGCACCATAGTAAACTGGTAAGGTAGTTCATCCCCTGCGGTGCACCAAAGATAGGCACACAAGCGCTGAAGAGAGTGAACTAGCAATTTAGGCTGTCAGGACTGTATTGTGTCTAGCATTTGTAGATTTATTTTAATTATTTTTATTTATTTATTTGATTTGTCAATCGCTTACAAGATAATAGGTATAAGTATAAACATAGTTATAAATACATGAAATGGATACATATAAGAAAAATAAAAAGAAACAATAGGACAGGGACAGTAGACATTTTCCCCTGACATTGTATGCCATGTGCTAAATAAATAAATAATTGAAAGCTATTGTAAATAAACACTTTGGCATCTACACTGGGGCTCCATTAAGATCATTATGTCCAGACCTAAAGTTTCTTAGTTACATCACTGATGGCAACTGTAACACAAATAAGATTTCAGACTTATTTTAGGCACTGAACAGAATAGGATAAAGCGGTAACCTTTTACATAATTTTGAAATGGTGCCCCTTCTTGCAAGCATTGCTAATATTGGCAGAAATTTCATGCTGTATTAATAAATAACCTCTTCAAATGTATAGTGATTGTTGGATTCCTTTTTCAAAAAATATTTGCAGTGGACAAAAGACCAGCCTGGTGCAAAGGGATTCCATGTTACCCAGAGTGATATTCAGCAGATTCTGACCAGTTCTGGAGAACCGGTAGCAGAAATTTTGAGTAGTTTGGAGAACTGGCAAATACCACCTCTGACTGGCCCCACCCCCATCTAATCTCTGTCTCCCGAGTCCCAGCTGGTCAGCTGGGTCTTCTTTTTGTTGCCCTGCTCAGGAGAACAGAGCTGGAAAGCAGGTTAGTGGGGTGGGGAAGGAATGGGATTTTGCAGTAACCTTCCCCCAGGAGTGAGGTGGGAATGGAGATTTTGCAGTGTCCTTCCCCACACCCACCAAGCCATGCTCACAGAACCGGTAATAACATTTTTTGAATCCCACCACTGATGTCATCTGAAGCTGAACAAGAAATATTTGGTAATATGCACTATTGTTTGGTGGACTCTACCATGTCTTCAATTGGAGGATAAAATTTTACCATGTTTGCTTTGGCTGCCTTATGCAAAACATTAACAGGCACAACTAAATCCTGGTTTTTAACTGTGGTGTGCAAAGGCCTTCCTCTGGAAGCTTCAACATTCAGTTATTTATTTTAAGACTAGAATAGAGAACTCTGAATTTCTATTACTAGAGCAGGGAGACATCGACTTTCCTGCTTAGAAAAGTTGCTGTATGCCTTTGGACCAGTCCTCAACTCTCAAGCTATTTCACAGGGATATTAGAAGGGTAACAATGGAAAGAAAGGAGAAGCACATAGATCACCCACATCCTTGGAAGAACACCAGTATATACGTAGAAGCAATAAATAACCAAGGCCTCTAAATTTACCATATATGCTTTATGATTTCCCTATCATCACTTAGGGTCTCCTAGAAAGCCACTAATGCTCCATATAAACAGAGATGAATTTGGAACCACGTTGGAACCATCTTGTTATATTTTTGATATGGGGTTTTTCTCACACCACATTATACCTCCTTGTTTTTGAATGACTTTCCCCATATCCCTGGCTTGGCAGGAGACTGCCAAATATCTGCACTTAAAAAATATAGTGTTTTCAAAAGACTGTTTCTCTTATCCCTGTTATCCCCACTGGGAATTGCCAGAAAGAAAATGAATACGGGGTTAAATCTTTCAGAAGCTGAAGAACACAAAGCTTTAAAGATCAGCCCATTAGACATAACTGCTAATTAAATGACTCTTGATTTTGATATTTGGAAAGCGTAAAATGCCTCAGTGATTTTAACATTTTTCAGTAAGTCTCAGCTTTGACTTGCAGTTTGCCTTCAATTAACTTTCTGCCTGGCAATATGTTTTGAATACAGAGTCAATTAGAGTCTGAGCATTTGTAGCTATGCAAAGTAGGCTGTGTACACTAGAAAAGGGGACCCAAGAGGAAAGGCATATTGGCATGACACTGCTACTTGGTTATTCAAAGTCTGCCTATACTTTTGGCATAGTTGGATCACTGGAATAAATGTTAATTAATAGACAATTAAGGCCAGTCAGCAAGTGATAACTCTGTACCAGGACAGGAGCTGAGGCACATTTGGACTTTGATCTTGAGGGAACAACTGGTTTTTGGATGTGGGCAAGAAGTTAGGAGAGGGTTAGAGTAGTTATGATCTTCATTTAAAACAGAGGTCTCCAAGCTTGGCAACTTTAAGACTTCTGGACTTCAACTCCCAGCTGTGCTGGCTGGAGAATTCTGGGAGTTGAAGTCCACAAGTCTTAAAGTTGGCAAGTTTGGGGACTGGTGATCTAAAATTTAATCATTCTTTCTGGCCAATTCTAAAAATTCCCTTTTTGGCTATGTTGATTGGAAATTGTGGGAATAATGTTTGTTTGTTTGTGTATTAGATTCGTGTATGGCCCATCTTGTCTAGGGACAATTATAGTCTAATACAAATCAACAAGTTGAAAATACTGAATTCTGAGGATGAGAAAGAGCTGATAAGTAACAGACAAGGTTTCTTCACACATACAGAATCTGTCACAAGGAGAGATAGATAATTGAAACTAGGCTAAGGAGCCAGCAGGCAAAGACTTATGGCTACTGGAGTCAGAAAAGGAGAAAAATGTTCCTAGCAAACAAAAATAGGATTGGGTAGTTTCAGACTGCTGAAGGGAAAAGAGAGGTAGGTTACTGATAGGTTTAAGACAACAAATATGGGTTAGTACAGAGGAAGGAAAATGGTGCAACAGAAGTTGAGTCTATCCAGTACAGATGGCACAAAAGGAGAAGTTACAATTGTGGCTGTCTATATGGAGAGAAATTATCTGATAGTGGTCCAGATTTGGCAATTCAAATACAGTAATCTGAGATCAAATTAAATATAAATATTAAAAATAGAATTAATTTTTGGTTGATGACTTCCAAAGTTCTTGGTTGATGACTTCCAAAGAGGTAGGGCTAATTTAAGATAGCATGAGATAAAATGGAGAATGTGTTCCTGAGCTTCACTTGTAAATATTTACATTGGCGTTAATTACTGATTCAGCCCTGTGACTCTAGAAGCATATATTTATGAAGAGGTAGAGCTAAACTGAAAAGAAAATTAACCACATTTTGCTTTGCATAATTCTTGCACATAATTAAGTTAGGATTTGTTGTTGCTGCTTTCTGAAACAGTGTGCATCCCTCCCAGGCAAACTAATTATTAGTTTATAATGTACACTGCTTTCAATTGGTGCATACTGTACTATTTATTTATTTGTTTTTAACATTGTGCCACTTATGCCTTTCTTGAGCACTTGTGACAATCTTCCAGAAAAGAATATTTTTATCTTGGCATTTGAGAAGAAGATTTTAAATAAATATATAATGTGCTTAACAGCTGAAAGAAAACTAGGCAAGACATAAGACTTGGTTGCTAGTGAAGTAGATAATGCTTGGGAAAAGTCAGTGCCACATTATCTTCCTGATATTTAATCTCCTGATCCCTTCCTCTAAAAACTTAGTCTCTGTAGAGAATTATCATTTGCACTTCAAAATGAATACCTTTTCTGTTAAGTTTGCATGAAGAGACAGACGCGGAGTGCTTCAAGCTCTTTGTTTATTAGTGACTACAGCTCAGAACGAACCCCCTTTGGCTGGGCTGTGGCTGCTACTTATAGCCAGCAGCCGCAGTTGCCAGCCAAACAGAGTGCAGGGTTTTGCCGCACTTTTTAAACCAATCATTTCTTACATTTTACAAGAACAGTTCAAACTAAACCAATGACTTTAAACCTGCATACATAACACTCCTCCCCACTAGGTTCAGTCCATACTCAAACCCCAGCCTATCTAATGTATTCTTTTAAATAGGTGGGGCTCTTGCGTGTACGTTGAGACCTACGTGGTTCAGATGTTTTAAGGTTCTCACCTTGTGAGGGAGGAAATGTGTCTGCTGACATTTCCTTACTAGGACTTGTAGTAATGGTAGAACCTGTTTGGTTACTACAACCTGGTCTCTCCTCCCAATCCATCTCCAACCCAATGTCAGCACCTAAATCAGGTAATGATGTGCAATCTTCCATTTGTGAAAATGGTTGTTGGTATTGTGACAGGTTTTGGGATGGTTCCTGTCGTGTTAGCTCGTTACACATGGGGTTGATTCTTGCTTGTTCATTACACTCATGATCCTCTCCTTCCCCTAGAAGAGGCAGTAGGTATGGGAACCAGAGAGGAGCAAAAGTGATGCTCCTGAGGCAATCTGGATCTTAACTGATCAATGTGCCTGCTCCAGAGAACACCATCCTCCGTTTGTACCCTGTAAGACCTGGGGCCTGTGATTTGGGTTATCTCAGCAGGAATCCATAATGGTTCACCCATAAGGTTCTTAGCATAAACAGAATCACCCACAGTGAATGTGCGAATTTTGCTAGTGGAATCTAGTGGTGCGTTGGGTGCGTAAGTGGGATGAAGGCGTCAAGGGAGACCTGAGTTTCCTACCCATCAACAATTCAGCTGGGGACAAATTAGTTGAGGGGTTGGGAGTGATATGCTGAACACTGAGAAGTTTTTCAACTCTCTCAGTGATATCCCCTGGACCCAATTGCTGAAGTTTTCCTTGGTAAATCGTACCATACGTTCAGCCCGGCCGTTAGCGAAGGATGCCCAGGGGCTGTCAGGGCATGTCTGATACCCTGTTGTGCTAGATATGATTCAAAAGGTTGGATGTAAATTGAGGGCCATTGTCAGAAACAAGCACATCAGGTAACCCGTGAGTTACAAAAGCTTTTAAGCTGTTTGATGACAGCATCAGTTGTGGTGGATGCCATAGGGATAACCTCTAGCCATTTGGAATATGCATCAACTATAATAGGAAAGTGTGCCCTCTGGTAGGGCCAGCAAAATCAATGTGAATCCTGGACCATGGCCCCTAGGACATTCCCATTCCTGTGTGGGGCGAGAGGTAGGGGCAGGCCTGACTACCTGACAGTTGGGACAAGATGCAACCCAGTTTTCAACCATTTTGTCAATACCTGGCCACCATACATAACTCCTGGCCAATCCCTTCATTCTGACAATACCTGGATGACCCTCATGTAACATTTCCAAAACCTCTTTTTGCAGTTTTGTAGGAATAACCACCCTGTTACCCCACAAAATACATCCTCTTAATACAGATAATTCAGTTTGCCTGGATTTAAAAGGTTGGGCAAGTTGAGGTAGATCTTGAAGAGGCCAACCTTTCTTAATCCAGCCTATAACAGGAGCCAATACAGTGTCTTTGGCAGTCTCTCTGGCAATTTCAGCAGCGTGTACTGGAAGCTTGGCAACAGTTTCTAGGAAAAAGGTGTAAGTCTCAGGAGCAAAGTCCTCAGTGTGAGAAGGAAGTGGGCAGCGACTCAAAGCATCTGCATGCCCAATGTCTTTGCCAGGCCTGTGGATGAGTTTGTATGAATAAGCAGCAAGAAATTCAGTCCACCTCAGCATTCTTGGTGACAGGATAGTGGGCATAGGTTTGTCTCCTGCCACAATGCCTAACAGAGGTTTGTGATCTGTGACAATGGTAAATGTTCTCCCATATAAATACTCATGGAATTTCTTGACAGCTGCAACAATTGCCAAGGCTTCCTTGTCCAGTTGGCTGTAGTTCCTCTCTGCTTTGGTCAAGGTGTGAGAGTAAAATGCAATAGGAGCTTCCTCCTGCTGGGAAGCCTGTGGCTCAAACCCCCCACTCCAAAAAGGGATGCATCACAAGTCAGTACAACAGGCAAATTCTCAGAGAACTGTATCAGTACAGCATCAGACGATTAGTCTTTTAATATTGTTAAATGCAGATTGTTCTTTTCTGCCCCAGACCCATGCAGACTTTTGTCTAATAATCTGTGCAGTGGTTCTGCAATGGTTGCCTCTGAGGTAGGAACATGTGATAAAAGTTAATGAGTCCAAGGAAGGCTTGCAAATCTGTTTTACATTTTGGTCTAGGGGCTTGCTGATTGGGGGCTGATACCATGCTTGTCAATCATATAGCCCAAGAACTCAACCTTGTCAGTTCTAAGAGTGCATTTTTCTTCCTTGACTTTTAACCCCACTTTTTGAATCTGGTAAGGACTTCTCTGAGTCTCTGTAACTGAGTGTCATTTTCAGCAGAGATTAACACATCATCAAAGTAAGGTACTACACCTGGCAGTCCTTGGAGCATCCTTTCCATAAGGCTTTGGAAGATGCCTGGTGCCACGCTTACTCCAAACTGTAACCTTTACATTTGAAAGCACCTCTATGAGTCACAATGGTTTGGGCCTCTGCAGTGGCATCATCAACTGTTAATTGTTGATATGCCTGGGCCAGATCCAATTTGGCAAAGACTGTACCCTGCCAAGTGAATGTAGTAAATGATGCACCACTGGAACTGGATATGCTCTGTTGAAGCATGGTTCAATGTCCCCTTATAGTCTCCACAGATTCTCACTGACCCATCAGTCTTGACTGGTGTGACTATGGGTGTCTCCCACCTGGAGTGGTCAGTGGGCTCTAAAACTCCTTGAGCTATTAGTTTATCTAATTGTGCATCAATTTTTCTTTTAAGGCAAATGGGACCCTTCTGGGCTTTAAGCGAATTGGTGGCACCTTGGGATCTAGATTGAAAGTGATAGGGGTCCCCATATACTTGCCCAATCTGTTGCTGAAGACCTCTGGAAACTCAGACTTCAAGGCCTCCTCCCATTCAGTGTTGCTCACTGATTGATGCCAGTCACCTCGATGCCTAGTGGATTGAACCACTCAAGTCCCAGCAAGCTTGGGCGATCCTTGTCCACGATGGTCAGGGGCAAGCTTTGGTGTGGCCTTTGAACTTCACGTTGAATTCTCTTGTTCCAACTACTGGAATCTTGTTCCCTTGGTAGTCTTTAAGAGTCAGTGCTTGCTTCTTGAAATGCTTCTTCTGAATGTTTGGGAGTAGTCTGTGAATAGTGTCCCATGACACCATAGATAAATAGGAGCCTGAGTCCACTTCCATTTGGCAAGGCCTTCCTTCAATTAGTACCTTGACATGCACTTTTCTGTTATTGATAGAAGAATGACCAATAGTTACTGTCTGATGAGTTTCATTCTTCCCTTTGTTTCTGTGCTGCGCCCCATTTTCTCACTGAGGTTGTTGGGCTTGAATTCTTTGTCAGGAAACTTCCTTCTGTTGGGTGGAGTTCTGGATGATTTGCAGACTCTTGCTAGGTGTCCTCTTTTTCACAATGGAGGCAGATGGTATCTAGGAACTTGCAATGCAGCTTCCCCACAACCTCTGCAGTAGAAATCTTGCCTCTTTCTTCCCAGGTCTTTCTTTCTTCCCAGGTGCTTCATACTGAGTCTATAAATTCCTTCCTCCACCTCACTACAGTCTGACTCAGAATCTAGTTGCTCACAATGAGTTGTTGTGGACTTTTCCACATCAGGATGGCTTGTGGCCTTGTTAATTTTCTTCATGGCTGTTGCTGAGGACTTGGTAGCTTCTGCTGAAGAGGCCTCTTCTATTGCTTCCTTCAGCGTGATCTTAGGTCTTAGTAATAACTTGCTCTGAAGCATCTTGTCTTTAAGGCCCAGAACAAATCGATGCATGGCCTCTTCTAAATTGTTAAATTCACATGCACCCCAATATCTTTTTGCCATGAAGTCGCTTTTCTTTCCCCTTGATCCCGACGGTAAAACTCATGTCTCTTAATGAGGCACGATACTTGTGGGGCGTAATGGGCTCTTAACAACTTTTCTAAGTCAGGTCATTCCATTACCTTCACATCTGCAGCTCCGCCAATGCCTTCGCCATCTTGAAAACTGCCGGACGCAGTGCGTGAGAAAGACCGCGCTTCTGCTTCTCGGAAATGTCGGCAAGATCGCTTCCTTCCAGATACATTTGGAACGATCTGCATACGTCTCCCAGTCTTCTGCCATTGGATCGGACAGGGCTGGGGGGGTGTTCAGCGCAGCCATCTCTTTCTTCTTCTCTTCCGCGTTGCCTTCTTCTTCAGGGAGATCCCACCCGTCGCCAGTGTTAAGTTTGCATGAAGAGACAGACATGGAGTGCTTCAAGCTCTTTGTTTATTAGTGACTACAGCTCAGAACGAACCCACTTTGGCTGGGCTGCGGCTGCTACTTATAGCCAGCAGCCGCAGTTGCCAGCCAATCAGAGTGCAGGGTTTTCCCGCACTTTTTAAACCAATCATTTCTTACATTTTACAAGAACAGTTCAAACTAAACCAATGACTTTAAACCTGCATACATAACATTTTCAAATGTAGTTCTGCAGTTCAGTTATTCAGAACTGGAGAGGAAAATCGCAGCAGTGACTGACATTCTAGTTAGATTTCTTTCAGGGATTTTCTTTGCTGAAGCTGAGGGTTGCATTTCAGCATAGCAAATTTATATAAACTGTTAGTTTCAATTTGTTCTAGAAAAACAACAACAACAATAACAATAACAACAACAACAAGGTTAAATTCACTGGTTTGAGAGGTGGTTAAATTCACTGGTTTGAGTGAAAGAAACACAGAATATTATAACAGAATGCACTTAGCATGGCAGTTTTGCATGCAACCCAAATGTAAATTCATTACTTTCCTGCTTATTGGAGTTTTTATTGTATGGAATCATTGTTGGTTTTTATATTAAGCAATCAATCTGTTTTACCCCTTCTTTATTGCTACTTTTATTTTTTTGAAATAAAAATATGCTTCTCTGGGCTTATTTTCATAGAGATCATTCCCAAAAGATTCTAGCTAGCTAAACAAATACATTAAATACAGTACATAAATAAGTTTCATATATAGTAATTTGCCATGCTTCAGATGAGACTATTCTCTCCCTCTTGCTTTCATTTAAAGTACTTTTTTAATCTTCAGTAATATCATTTGCCTGGGGATATTACTGCTAGACAAACTGTTGGTGCTTCTCAGATGAAGCTGAGTGCTACCATGAAGACATGTCATGAAGACATAATATAGAAGTAGAAGTAGCATCCCCAATTGTGTGGAGTTCAGCATGTAATGAATCTTGGATGAAGGAAAAAAGTGCACCTAGTGCAGCAGCCCCCCAACCTTTTGGACACCAGGGACTGGTTCCATGGGGAGAGGTTTTTCCACGGACCGGAGGGGGCATGGTTTCATGTGTTGCCTGCATCCCCCGGATGGGGCTATGCTTGTTTGCGCAGACCGGTTTCTGCCATGCTGCGGACAGGTCTGGGGGTTGGGACCCCTGATCTAGTGGAGGGAATTTACCCACCAGTTTTGAAATGAACAAAGGGAGGCTGTACACACCTATATATAAAACTGGTAAGAAATTGCATCATGTTATGAAAAAGTCCTCTAAGCCCAATCTCTTCCAAACTTGTCCAAAACCCATATATGATAAAGGCAGAGACAAGTGCAAATAGTATAGAAATTGCCATGCATGGAATATGGAAACAAACACACACACACACACACACACTATCTTTCAGGTGCTAATATTAATGAGACTAATTTAAAATAAAATACTCAATTTGTGATCTATTTCAAACATTTAGTTGAAAATGGATCAGTCTTTAGGGACTGCTATACATCAGTTCGAAGATGTCTGAAAAACATCAGCTGGAACAGTATTTCCCAATTAGACCATAGTTTAAAAGACCCAAAGTCTCCTAACAAGTAGAACTGTAGTGAAAGTTAATGGCAGTTTCCAGTGATGATGTGAAAGCACAGACAATATGATGTAAGTGCAGTGAAATTTCTTTCCTTATGCAGTTAGACCTGTTAAAGAGCAATAGGAACATTTTGAAAAGTATTGGAAATATGTACTTATTACAACTATTAAAATGTAATTGATATTGTGGGTATCTGTAATGAGGGAGGTACATTTGGTAAGCTGATTTTTCCAAATGATTTAAAGATAATCCCACTGAAATCAAGCCTGTGTATCCACTACAGCTAACTAAAGCAAGATCTCTTCTTTGCAGATAGTCTGACAGTTGACATTCCAGCCAAAGAGAATGGTACCCTTGGTACAACTGCCAAAAAGGAAAGCCATGGAGGTCATTGATACCAGCAAACAGCTGCTCCCCTCCTAGAGGAGCTGCCAAAATATGGCTGAGCAATTTGTCCTCTGGACAGAAATGGATATGTGTCTTAGTTTTATTAGCTGAACTTTTGCAACAGTGGGAAATAAGTTTTTCAGGGAAATATGCAGGCAGCTAGAATATATATTCTATACAGGGTCATAAACAGGTCTGAGAATGGCTTGCATAAAATTGATAAACCTTGTTATTAACAGAGAACCCTCGGTGGATTTAGAGGTCACTCTTCTCATTAGTGCTCATCTAGTAAGTCAGAAATATACATGGACTATATGCAAAAATATATTTATGTTTTAATATAGAGTCTGCAAATTATAATTTTAAACATTAAAATAAAATAGCCTTGGAACAGAACAATAAGAATGCTCCATCTTTAATTATCTCTGAAATAAGAGCCTTGGTGGTGCAGGCTGTTAAATGCCTAGCACTTAAGTGCCAGCTGCCTGCAATTACTTCAGGCTCGAATCCCACCAGGCTCAAGGTTGACTCAGCCTTCCATCCTCTCGGGGTATGTAAATTGAGGACCCAAGATTGTTGGGGGCAATAAGCTGACTTTGTAAAAATGCCACTTAGTAATAAGCAGGCATATACAATGGAATGAAGGCTATTGCTGAGCACACTGGGTTGTATCCCAAAAATTGTAAGCCGCCCTGAGTCTTTGGAGAAAGGCGGCATATAAGTGTAATTTTAAAAAAATGATTATTTCCCCTTATAAGTGCCATTTATTCTTAAATAAGATAACTTTGGAACACCCTGGCATAGACTACCTTAACCTTCTATAGCACCGGTGTTAAACTCGCGGTGTCACACTGCTGTCACGTGACGTTTTGCGATGTTTTTTCCATTTGTGGAGCTGGGGTAGGTGTGACCTACACATGATGCATCCAGCCTGTGGGCTGCCAGTTTGACACCACTGTTCTATAGCATGTAGTATGGCTGGCTGGGGAATTCTGGGAGTTGTAGTCCACATGTTGTTTAAAGTTGCTCAGGTTGAGATACATTGTGCCATAGTCTCATATGGCAACCAAACAGTTCTGGGTGAGAAAGTTTGCTGATGGCATATACAGTAGAGTGTAAAAAGCAAGTAGCAATTTATATCTGAATTGAGTGTTACATCTTTAATTAATCTTTGCAAAT
Source organism: Naja naja (assembly GCA_009733165.1). Classification (NCBI taxonomy): domain Eukaryota; kingdom Metazoa; phylum Chordata; class Lepidosauria; order Squamata; family Elapidae; genus Naja; species Naja naja. Next base: position 28,724,496 of record CM019150.1, read on the forward strand.
CAATAACATCAGACGTATTTGAGCTTTTAAATAATTAATGATTTTTCTGGTTTTCTCTTCTTCCTTTCTTTTCATAGTCTGGGCTCTGCTGAATTTGTTGGTAACTGGAATTATATCTTGATTCCCAAGCTGTGTTTTTTCCTTGAAAGACCCCCCATACTAACACTTGGAATTTGGGCAGATCTAGGAGCTAAAATCCAACAGGAGTAGCAAATTTGTTCTGTTGTGCAATTAAATACAACCAATTAGTTTTCTGGTATTCTTTTATCAAAAACACATTTAGTGCAGGGCTAATTGTGCCTGCTGATTTTAGGTTTTCGCTTATTTTACCTAAAATATTTCTATGGCCGCTCATCTTAAACAATTTTGGATGGCTCACAACTCTGGGCAATTCTAGCAGCACTCAGTGTGAAAAAGTACATATGTACAAAGAAAACTACATTTTTATAGAGCAAACCATGGGGGTGGTTCAGATCAAAATCTTGGATCTGTGAACAGTTTTGTGATGTTGTGTTGAAAAATCTTCATATGTGGTATTTCTGCTAACAAGTTGGTCCAATAATAGACATTACTTTAAACCTCACATGTTAAGGAAAGATAATCAGTGCAGGTTTCTTGAAAACAAGATATCTATGGTTTCATGACAATCTGGAAGGAAGGGTATAAATGCATTTTTTGTGTCTTTGTGTGTGGCTATGTCTGTATGCATGTATGTCTTCAAAACAGATTTTGACTCATGGAGATTATCTGGACTAGTCCCTGCAGTTTTCTTGGCAAGGTTTTTCAGAAATGGTTTTCCACCATCTTCTTCCTAGGGTTGAGAGAGAGTGACTGGCCCAAGATCATCTAGCTTGCTTCATGTATATGGCAAGATTGGAACTCATGGTCTCCTGGTTTCTAGCCTGATGCCTTAAACTGCCTCTTCTAAATGTATTTAGCTACAATACTGCCAGGAAATCTGCCTTATGTAGCCCTATGCAAAATGTCTTACTAGATGTGATGTCTCCTGTGGATGATGGCTCATCCATGTCTTCCTCAGCGGCCTTGAGGAAGAATGAGAGCATTCCTGGCACATCCGGTATTGCTGGCCCTGTGCTGGCAGTAGAATATGCCTCAGTTGGGGAGAGCTTGCAGGCCAATGAGGAAGAGGAGGAGGAGCTGCCAGCTTTGGTGGATGCTAGAATGTGCAGGGCAGAGAGGCCGAGATCTACCAGATTGATGGGGAAAAGGCCCTGCCCCTTTTAATGGGGAGCACTGGGAGCCCATTTAGCACTGCAGGCAGAAGGAATTGTTTCTGGAAGCAACATGTATGAGTCGTGGCCAGATTGTTGTTTGTGTTTCCAGGACTCCGCAGCTCATGAATTTAATTCAGTTGCGGAGAGTGTTTATGTTCATATTTGGAGCACCCAGTTATCTGTCGAGTGGACTAATTGGCAATTGCCTGGAAGGTTAGTCTGAAACTTGTTCATGGTTGGTTTTGCTGAAAACGACCCCCTACATTCCTGGCTTGCACAATTCCTGTGACTTCTCCTTGCAAACCCTGAAACTGGACCACTGGACTTGTTGACCTCAGTTGAGGTCCTGGACCTTGGTGGGGATTTGGGCTGTTTATTTTTGGAACCTACCCAGGGAAAACCTTTATTTCTAAGACTGTTTTTGGTTTGGCTGTAAGTTTGTTTTGCTTTTGGTTATCTAATTGGTCCTGAGCCAATTACTATGCTAAGGGGGTTAACTGAAAACCTGAAATAGAACTGTGGGGGGAACAGACTGAATAAGCTCTCTTCACCAACCCTTAAGTGTGGATGAGTGGGGGCAGCACATTAGATGAGCACTTGATGTATTTTCTAAAGAGTTGGACATGTGGGGATGTTAGTAAGGATTTGGACTGTTATGTATGCATATTCACTTTCTTCTCATTCGAAATGGGGTGAAGTGAATAAATGCAGAATATGATTGGATTGAATCAAGGAGTTTACTGGAGTTTTCTTGGAAGAGTTGTACATTGTTACAGTGGAGACATGGGTATGGTAGGAGCTTGCTCATGCAGACATCAGGAATCAAGATCAACTTGACAGTAAATGACAAACAATTAAATGGAATATTTGCACTATAAACTGGTATACTTAATTATTTGTAAATTCCCCAAAGGAAATATATATTATTTTTTAATTGATAAATTCCCCCAGAGCCACAGCAGAGCATTCAGCACAATTTATTCATAAATGCAAAAGGCAACTCAATATAATTCAGCTAACTATAATAAAATATTGAGAACATTCACAAATCTAATTTAAAGCAGCAATGATTAAAATATAAAAATTTTCAGAAACTATGTCAAAATAAATAGCTCTAGGATATAAGCATGAAAAATATGTCAGCAGTAGACTTGCAAAGATGAAAAGGTCTGCTTGGCATAGGAAAATCAATAATGTAAAGTGTATAGTGACTCAGCAGAGATGCCTGTTTCCCTTTGAAAGAGACTTCAGATCCAGAATTCCCTAAGGAGAAGGAAAGACTGTTTACAGTACAATAATTGGTACCCCACCCCAGTCCACAGTGGACTTCTTGATATTGGCATGCCCTAAGTCCCTCATTTCAAAAGGGCTCTGTGGTAAGCTCTCATTCACATGCAGCATTTTGTTTTAAAGTTTAGGGGCTTTGTTTTAACACTTTAATAAATGTGTATGGTCTAAAGCATTTTTCCCTGATTGGGAACTATAGTCCATAGCCTTTAGAATGCCCTGAGTTGAAAACTGTTTTGTTTTTGTTTGCTGTAACTTTGCTTTTCAAATGGCTCTAATATTAAAGAGAGAGTTGAACAGAATAACAAAATAACAGAGTTGGAAGGGACTTTGGATTTCAAATCCAACTCTCTGCTCAGGCAGGAAACCCTTACACCATTTCAGACAAATGGCAGTCCAATCTCTTCTTAACAATCTCCAGTGTTGGAGCACCCACAATGTCTGGAGGAAAGTAGTTCCACTGATTAATTATTCTGTCAGAAAATTTCTCCTTAGTTTTAGGTTGGTTCTGTCCTTGATTAGTTTCCATCCATTGCTTCTTGTTCTGCCTTCTGGTACTTTGGTAAATAGGTTGACCTCCTCTTCTTTGTCACAGACTCTGAGATATTGGAACACTGCTATCATTGTCACCTCTAGTTCTTCTTTTCATTAAACCAATTTCTGCAACTGTTCTTCATATATTTTAGTCTCCAGTCTCCTAATCATCTTTGTTATTGTTCTCTGCCCTCTTTCTAGAATTTAGATAGATTTTGTAGCAGATATTAAATAACACATTAATGGTCTTTAAAAATCAAGAGGGTACAGAATCTGATAAACCCAAGGGGGGTGTCCGTAGATATATTAGACATCCTGGATTCCTGAAATTTGGAAGTAATGGGAATGATTTGAACATTGATAGTATTTATTATGGAAGTTGAAAGAGATTTGGGTGGTCCAGAAATTGGAATGATTAACTGAGAATTAGTTTCTTTGTTTAAGAGGCTGCTAATCTGCCACTGCATTGTGACTGACCAATGCTCTGTAACAGGTCTTAATTTCATCACAACAATTATATTAAATAGGCATCTGAGGATAAGACTTTAAAATAATTGTCTCTGACAAACCACTGGCTTGGAACAGTAGCTTGATGTGGGCTCGTTAAGAAAGAAACAGTATTTTTCAAGAGCTGCTTCAGTGAGGTTTTCTCATAGCACTTTAATTAGCTGTCATGTGTCTTATGTTTGTGTGTTTAAACACAACAATACCAATAATTATGGGTAAAGGCTTTCATTTCTTATGTAGTTAGACTGAATGTTAATCTAAGTTACTGCCAATAAAAAGAGCATCTGTTCCATAAATTGGCTAAACAAATCAGATTAGCTTATGCTAGTAATTGGAGAGATGTGATAAGTCATTCAGGAGACATCTAAGAATGGAAGCAGTGATCCAAATGACTGTCGGTCTAAGGAATGCTAAGAGATGTTAAAATGTTAAAGCCAATACAGGAAAATGGTAGTATCAAGCTGGAATTGATGACCTTCTCCCCCAAAAGCATAAATGGAAATGACTATGTCAGGCTTGCCAATTAGTCCCAACAAGAAGAACACCCAGAAGTATTAGTTCTAAGTTTATTGCAAGGTTACATGAACACAGTGCTTCCCAAATCTTGGTAAATTATCCAAAATTGTTGTGGTAATGATACATGCCTTCCTTACCGAATCACAATAGGGGCATTTAAATTGATGGAAATGTTTTACCTACATTGAGTAGGTAGTTTATTTAAAAACCCTTATTATCTTTTTTTTTGCACCCTCTAGAGACTATGAAGAGTGTCTAAATTTACTCTAGGGATGCTTAGGTGGTTACAAAAAAGATGTGGAAGAGCCATGTACAACCTTCTGATCATAGATTTCAAATTCCTACATTAGAAGAAAGACATATGGAGAAGTACATTGTTTAGGACTGATAGTTGAACTTACTGTTGCCCATGCATCTGAAAACATAAAATAGGAAAAATGCAACCCTTGTGTCCCTCAACCTTATTTTTCAGCAGTCCCCTAAAGAGAAAAAGAGTACATTCCTTAATGGATGCTATTCTGTGCTTTACCATAGAAATTAGCATTGTTTAATTGAAGACCCTACTTTTTCCTCACCACAGCTATCTCTAAAAATTCTAAATTACTATGTAGTTTCTCCTTTCTTTTTTCTTTTATCTCAGACATTTCTTAATTTTTCCTTCAGTTTGTCAGTAGATGTTATTACCTGTTAGTCAGTTCTCAGGAATGGGGGTGACTTTTCTGTTTCATGCTTTTTATCTAAGTTCTCCACCCTCTTCAGTCATAAGAATATGTGAGTTGTGCCATTCTATATTACCTTCTCTGGAACATTTAGTGACATGTTGCTCTTTAAGCAGCAGCTAATAGAATTAAAGCTGTGCAGAGAAATGTTTTGCAGTTTCTCAATATTGCAATTTCTCAAACTTTTCTCTCCCTGAAAAAGAGTCATACTCTCTTTTTCATACTTTCAAGTTGCTTGAGGATTTATTTCTGATTTCTCCCATTGAACAGATTTTATTGTTGGAAGTGGCAGAGGGTCCTTTTTTAGAGTTCTTTCCTGTTCTACATATTCTCATTGCTATTAAGCCCATTCCTGCCGCTGCTCTTGCTGTTCACTTTTCAGTCAGTTAGTAGAAGCCCAAAGAGAATTTCTGGCCTCATAATATCTCCCTTTGGAATTTGACTGAAGCAAGAGAAGTGTTGGAGAGATGATGTGCAGTGAAACAGTTCACATAGCTTTTGGGCATTTCATAATATATAGCCAATGATACAAATAAGTGTAATAACACAAGTTGAGAAAATTTCACCCAAATGGGAAAGCAAATTCTTTTTTCCAAACTGAATGAGAATTAATAGGGGGAAAGGGCAGGATAGGTTTTTTTGCACAAGAATTGACAAAGACATTTCAAGAAATGAAGCCATTATTCTAAATGTGTGATGATTCTCATTAAGACAATAAAAATGCAAAGATTGGATAGTGGGAGCTACCTTGCTAATAGTTTTGAGAACAGCTTGGGATCCCTGTTGAATTTCCAATTCTTGATGAGTGTGTGTGTCTCTCTCTCAATTGCACAGTCAGTTACCTTCACAATGCTCCAGGAATGCATAGTAATGAGAAAGTGAGTCGTGCACCGAAAAAAGGAGACAGCACTGAGCTTGATGACAAGTGGGATGGCAGACTTCCCTGTGGTTCTGTCTGGAGCAAGCCCTTGACAGAATAGGCTGCATGTTTAGTGAGGTACATGCTGTTTGGAGGACAGCATTTGGCAAGATGTTTATGAAGCATGAAACAGAAAAGGGCAGACAGAATGCTACAGTGTTCAGAAGGAGCATATCTTGCTGTGGAATCTGGGGTTTTGGGGGTTTTGGGTTTTTTTTGACCATTTGTGCATTGTACCCTCTGTTCGGCAATTCAGCTTTTGTGTTTGGAATAGGTGTGAAAAAGGATGAAATTACATTGTTTATTTTTCAAAGTAGCTGCCGGCAAGGTCAGTTGATATAAAGGCCAACTCCTGTTTACATTTTGGGCATTTTTGCTCAAAATGTAATGAACAGAACCGAGGACTTTTGTCCTACAATAATACCAAGATGGTACCCAAGATGAACCTATATAGACAGAAGGCCATGGCCACGTCAGCAGGAGTAGCAATAAGAGGGGGTAGGCAAGACAGTAAGGTAGAAGTTGGAAATCATAATATCAAAACAGTTGAATCCCAATCCCAAAATGAAAAAGAGCCAATTTCCAGGTAGTCCTTGACTTACAACAGTCCATTTAGTGACCGTTCAAAGTTATATCGGCACTGAAAAAGTGACTGATGACCACTTTTCACACTTACGACCTTTGTAACATCCCCATGACTGTGTGATCAAAATTCAGATGCTTGGCACCTGATTCATATTTATGATGATTGCAGTATCCTGGGATCATGTGATCACCTTTTGCAACCTTTTGCAAGTAAAATCAGTGGTGGAGCCAGATTCACTTAACAATCGTGTTACTAACTTATCAGTGATTCACTTAATAACTGTGGCAAGAAAGGTTGTAAAATGGGGCAAAACTAACTTAACCAATGTCTTATTTAACAACAGAAATTTTGGGCTCAATTGTGGTTGTATGTTGAGGACTACCTGTATAAAACTCAGAACTGCATGTATTAGAATATTCTCTTCTACGCTAACAATCCAGCAAGGTAGTTTAATTTAAGAGATACTAGATTTTCTATGGCTGCCCTTGAGTTTCATTGTTACAAAGAGGAGCTGGTTGAAGACCTAACATGGGCTCCATGATTCTCCATGTGTACGTGTGCCAGATATTATGTTTATTTATCCTTCTAAAAAACCCTATACTTTGTCTTTCAAATTGATGGAAGGGCATGCTGCCAGTGGCTACCAACTGGTGCTTAAAATGAAGGGAATAAAGTTTATTCATATGAAGGATTTATCATCTTTTGAAACAGTGGCAATTTGCAGTCAGGTCCATATTTGCATTTCTAAATAAATCGAAATCTTATTAAGCAGAGAAACATTTTGTGATATTTCAACTGAGAGACAAAGGAACCTGTTCATGTCTTGTACTTAAGGCATTTAATTCTCCTTGCAGAATTGTTGCACGCAGAGAAAAATATTTAAGATACTAGTCTCACAATAAATGCACATGCACCTCTTTAAAAGAATCTACAGGTGCATTATTTCCAGGTTAGAACAGAATAGAATAGAATTCTTTATTGGCCAAGTGTGACTGGACACACAAGGAATTTGTCTTGGTGCATATGCTCTCAGTGTACATAAAATTTGTCAAGAGTCAAGAATCATAAGGTACAACACTTAATAATAGTAATAGGGTACAATAAGCGAATCATACTAGGAAACAGTCAATAAAAATAGTAAGGATACAAGCAACATGCAGGTGTTGGGTTTTTACTGTTTTGGGGGAGTGTGAGTGGTTAAAAGATCACATCATGATTTTCAGAGGAGGCATACATTTGACTGGCTTTTTTTGTGGTAGTGAAATCAAACATAGAGCCTGGACAATGTTATAACACAGAAGCATGTTGAAAATATGTGAAGGACTCTACTCAGGGGTTTCAATGAGGAGAAAGAGGCAAAAAAACAAGATAGTAACTGCAACCTCCATAAACAATTTGTGTGCAACACATGTAAAAAAGAGATGAACAAGCGGCGGATATTATTGCACAGTTGTATTTGCCATCTTGATTTTTTTTGTAAAAAAATCTTCCTTTCCCCAACAGATCCCTCCCCAATGTACTGAACAATGAATGGGATCTGGTGTTACTCTGAGCAGAATTTGCCTGTGGTCTTCAAGAAGCAAAACTGAGATGCATGATTTCCTAGTGTGGAGAAGGACCAAGATTAGCTCTTGCTTTTGCGTTTTGCTGAAAACCATCTTCTAATTTCTCAGCTGTTTTCCCCTCTTTAAAACTAGGCTTCTTTTGTTTGCTTTTCTTATTTTCTTTTCACATTGTTTTAGAATTTTTGTTCTGGGACTTCTTGGAGAAGTCCTTTATTCTTGGAGCAGCAGGGAATCCTAGTGCTGGTGTTGTTAGTGTTGCTATTTTCTGACTTAACATTTTTCCATTTGCCAATTTGGAAAAGCCCAGTAGAAGAATTCTCTTCTGGGCATGTAAAGGAGGCTTTGAAAGCTTCCGATTGCTGGAGAAATGAATGGACAGTAAAAATCAAAGCATAATACAGAAGTATCTTATAACTAGGGTATTAGAATAAAGTTTGCATCCTAGTCAAAAGAATTTCACCAAAAAAAAAATCTCCTTCGGAAAATGATTGAAAGCAATTGCTTTTCCATCACACTGCATGCAAGCAATTGAAAAACCTCAGAAGAAATTTTCAACCCAGCACTATAAAACAATATTTTTATTTATTATTGCATTTATTTAAAGAATTTGTTAGTCTACCTTCCATATCAAATAAACTCCAAGAGATATCATAAACCCAAACCCACCAATAAAATCTTATGATTTAAAAGCAACAAAACAGAAATACTAAGTCATGACACACAGCATTTCTCAGAATGTCAATATTGTAGGAGAAAAGTACTATCTGAGCTGAAAATACCTTTATGTATTTTTGTGCCGATTGGATAGAATGTCTCCTACCATGTTCAGCCAAGGCTTTTAAAGGCTTTGGAAACCCAGTGCATGAAAGCCTAAATAGCTGCACAATAAACTGCCCAGTATTGCTCTTCTGTTAACTCCCAGACAGCAAGGAGATTATTAAAAGAACAGAGACAAAGGAGAACTAGTAAACACATTATGAGATGGCAGCCTTTGCAAATGGTGTTACATTGCAATCTTGAACAATTTCATTCTGTCTCAGAGCTCCCATCCTTTGGGGGATTGAGAGGCATATAAATGGCACCAAATAAAATACATAAATAACCTAGAATGTTACTGGGACTACACTGAAACACAGATTTAATGAGGCGTGAATGCTTGTTCATCATGGCCATTAAATTCCACAGAGGTTCTTTTCAAAAACATAAATTAAAGGATATAGCTCAGGGGCTTATTCACACACACATTCATACCTATCATACTATTTGTCTTCAGGGAAAGTAATGTTATGCAAAATGCTTAAAAAGAGTACGAAATGGTAAGTCAAAGCAATTAGGAAATGAGATAAGAACAAGAAAAAGGAAAAACAATTTATACCAACACTTTGTACTATAGCCAACAGTATAAACAACAGATATTTACTATATCTGAGTAAAGAGGATGCGTTTTCAGGGCCATTGTGAGGATTGTTTTAGGTATATGTCAGATGGAGTTGCTTGAATTTGCTCAGAACTGAACTCTACCTGTTCAGATTCTATGGAAATGCCTGAAGTGCAGTCTTGCCCAGTTACCTGGGAAGAATTTGAATCTCTTAGTCCCTATGAAATTAGGAAGTGATATGCCACCTGGGAAAGCCAAGGGAAATAATCAAAACCATAAAAAAGCAAAAGTTAGAATATTTTGGTCATGTGATACGACAAATACAGCATACTTCACTCAATCCTCTAAGGAAAGATTGAAGGCAAACAAGGTGCAGCTAGAAGAAGAACATCATGGCTTCAAAACCTAAGGGACTGGGTTGGACAAAACATTTTTTCCATACGGCTATTAATAAAAAGTATACTGTCCCCCTGTTCAACTTATATGCAGAGCACATCATGAGAAAGGCAGGGCTAGATGAATCAAAAGTTGGAATTAAGATTGCCGGGAGAAATAGCAACAACCTCAGATATGCAGATGACACCACTCTAATGGCAGAAAGTGAAGAGGAACTAAAGCGCCTCTTGATGCGGGTGAAGGAGGAGAGTGCAACATTTGGCTTGAAATGCAACATTAAGAAAACTAAGATCATGGCATACAGCCCTCTCAATTCCTTGCAAATAGATGGGGAAGAAATGAAGGTAGTGACAGATTTTATTTCCCTGGGCTCCAAGATCACCGCAGATGGGGACTGCAGCCAAGAAATTAAAAGATGCTTGCTCCTGGGGAGGAAAACTATGGCAAATCTAGATAACATATGAAAACGCAGAGACATCACCCTGCCAACAAAAGTACGTATAGTCAAAGCTCTGGTTTTCCCAGTTGCATGTGTAAAAGTGTGGCTGTGAAAGTTGGACCATAAGAAAGGATGAGCGTCAAAGAATCGAGGCCTTTGAACTACGGTGCTGGAGAAGACTCCTGCGAGTCCCTTGGACTGCAAGGCAATCAAAGCAGTCAGTCCTAGACGAGATCAACCCTGACTGCTCTTTAGAAGGCCAGATCCTGAAGATGAAACTTAAATACTTTGGCCACCTAATGAGAAGGAAGGACTCACTGGAGAAGAGCCTAATGCTGGGAAAGATTGAGGGCAATAGAGGAAGGAGAAATCAGAGAATGAGGTGGCTGGATGGAGTAATTGAAGCAGTTGGTGTGAGCTTAAATGGACTCCAGAAGATGGTAGAGGACAGGAAGGTCTGGAGGAACATTGTCCATGGGGTCGCGAAGGGTCGGACACAACTTTGCAACTAACAACAACAACAAATAGATAAATATAGGATTGCCAACATCTGATGACAGATATGGCAGAAGAAGAAGGAGAAGACGACCATATGAAATGGATAGGGTTCTTGGAGCTGTGAGCTTGGGAGCCAGTGTCATAGATCATGTCCCTCCTGGTTGGTTAAGACCTCCAAGATGTGATATATGGTTGGACATTTGCATGGTTAATGCTTTTTTAAGGAGAGAGTTATTTGCCTGGTCTTCAAAAGGCCATTGCTGGACTCAGAGGAACTAGATAATTTTTTATCCAGTCTCCAAGTTTCATTTTCTAGGGAAGGTTGTTGAGAAATGGTTAGCTTGCTGTTAAGTTTGCATGAAGAGCCAGACCCGAAGAGCTTCAGTGAAGAGTTTATTAGTGACTACAGCTCGAATGGACCTGTCTTGGCTGGGCTACGGCTGCTACTTATAGCCAGCAGCTGCAGTTGCCAGCCAATCAGAGTGCAGGGTTTTCCCGCACTTTTCAAACCAATCATATTTGACATTTTACAAGAACAATTCAAACTAAACAATGACATTCAAACCTACATACATAACACCCTCCCCACTAGGTTCAGTCCATACCAAACCCCAACCTATCTAATGTATTCTTTTAAATAGGTGGGGCTCTTATGTGTACGTTGAGACCTTCGTGGTTCAGAAGTTTTAACATTCTCACCCAGTGAGAGAGGAAATGTGTCTGCTGACATTTCCCTACTGGGACTTCCTGTGAAAGAAGACCCTGTTTGATTGTTAGAATCTGGTCTCTCCTCCCAACCCATCTCCAGCCCAATGTCAGCACCCAAGTCAGGTAGTGATGTACAATCTTCCACTTCTAAGGATGGATTTTGGCATTGTGACAGGTTTTGGAATGGTTCCTGTCGTAATGGCTCATTACACATGGGATGGATTCTTGCTTGCTGATTATCCTCCTGCTCCTCCCCTTCCCCTAGAATTGACATCAGGTGAGGGAACTAGAGAGGAACAAGTGCGATGTTCCTGAGAAAACCTGGATCTAAGTTGATCAATGTGCCTGCTCCAGAGGACTCCATCCTCTGTTTGTACCCTGTAAGAACGAGGGCCTGTGATTTGAGTTATCTCAGCAGGAATCCACAAAGGTTCACCCATAAGGTTCTTAGCATAAACAGAATCACCCACACTGAATGTGCGAACTTTGGAAGTGGAATCTAGTGGTGCGTTGGGTGCGTAAGTGGGATGAAGGCGGTCAAGGGAAGACCTAAGTTTCCTACCCATCAACAACTCTGCTGGGGATAAGTTATTAGATGGGTTAGGAGTGATGTGCTGAACACTAAGAAGTTTTCAACTTTCTCAGTGATGTCCCCAGGACCCAGTTGCTGAAGCTTCTCCTTGGTAAAATGTACCATGCGTTCAGCCCGGCCGTTAGCCGAAGGGTGCCCAGGGGCAGTGAGGGCATGTCTGATACCCTGTTGTGCTAAATAGGATTCAAAAGGTTGGATGTAAATTGAGGGCCATTGTCAGAGACAAGAACATCAGGTAACCGTGGGTTACAAAAGTTTTTGAGCTGCTTGATGACAGCATCAGTTGTGGTGGATGCCATAGGGATTACCTCTAGCCATTTGGAATATGCATCTACTATAATAAGAAAGGTGTGCCCTCTGGTAGGGCCTGCGAAATCAATGTGAATCCTAGACCATGGGCCCCTAGGACATTCCCATTCCTGTTTGGGGGCGAGAGGTGGGGCAGGCCTGACTACCTGACAGTTGGGACAAGATGCAACCCAGTTTTCAACCATTTTGTCAATACCTGGCCACCATACATAACTCCTGGCCAATCCCTTCATCCTTACAATACCAGGATGACCCTCATGTAACATTTCCAAAACCTCTTTTTGTAGTTTTGCAGGAATAACCACCCTGTTACCCCACAAAATACATCCTCTTAATACAGATAATTCAGTTTGCCTGGACTTAAAAGGTTGGGCCAGGTGAGGTAGATCTTGAAGAGGCCAACCTTTCTTAATCCAGCCTATAACAGGAGCCAATAAAGTGTCTTTGGCAGTCTCTCTGGCAATTTCAGCAGCATGCACTGGAAGCTTGGCAACAGTTTCTAGGAAAAGGTGTGTGTTTCAGGTTCAAAGTCCTCCTTGTGGCAAGGAAGTGGGCAACGACTCAGTGCATCAGCATGTCCAATGTCCTTGCCAGGCTTGTGGATAAGTTTGTAAGAATAAGCAGCAAGAAATTCAGTCCACCTCAGCATTCTTGGTGACAGGATAGTAGGTGTAGGTTTATCTCCTGCCACAATGCCTAACAAAGGTTTGTGATCTGTAACAATGGTAAATGTTCTCCCATACAAATATTCATGAAATTTCTTGACAGCTGCAACAATTGCCAATGCTTCCTTGTCCAATTGGCTGTAATTCCTCTCTGCTTTGGTCAAAGTCGAGAGTAAATGCAATAGGGGCTTCTCTCCGCTGGGAAGCCTGTGGCTCAAACCCCCCACTCCAAAGGGGATGCATCACAAGTCAGTACAACAGGCAAATTCTCAGAGAACTGTATCAGTACAGCATCAGACGTGATTAGTCTTTTAATACTGTTAAATGCTGATTGTTCCTTCCTCCCCCAGACCCAAACAGACTTTTTGTCAAGTACAATTCAAACTAAACCAATGACATTCAAACCTACATACATAACACTTGCAGCTCCAGAGAGACCTGGAAGAAGCAGATTGTTTGGACCCTTTTCAGTGGGATTCAGATCAGGTTATAGCACTGAGATGGCATTGATTGCACCTATTAATGGTCCTTGGGCTTAGGATGGGGGTACTGCATCCATCCTGGTCCTCCTTGATCTCTCTGAGGATTTCAGTACTATCAGTCACAGTGACCTTTTGGACTGGCTCAGGGGATTGGGAGTAGTAGCCACAGCATTTGGGTAGTTCTGGTCAGTTTTAGAATGTGGAATAGATTTAAGACTGAGTCCCTGCCTTGTACGGTTCCTTAAGACTCCAGCTTACCTGCATCTGTATGAAACCCCTGGGAAAGGTTATCTACAGTATGGGCTGAGGTTACTGATTATATTCAATTACACAGCTTTGTCCAGGACCATCCCTCAAACCCAGAGAGTTTTCATCTTTATCTCTCAACGGGACTCCATTTCCTCAGACAAAGTCAGTGCACAATCTGTGGGTCCTTCTGGATTCACAGTTCTTGCTTGAAGAACAGGGGGTGGCCTTTGTGCAGGTTGTGCCTTTTTTATACTAGAAGACCCTATTCATTTGTAACTCATGCCTTAGTCACCTCCTGGTTGGGTTATGCTAACACACTGTTCATACTCTTGAAGAGCTTTTGGAAATTGCACCTGGTCTAGAGCAGTGGTTCTTAATCTTTTTGAAAGGATTGCCCCCTTGAGCCATTGAGGAAATTGTCATCGCCCCCCTCCCCCAACATAACCCCACCTGCCACCTCTTAGTGTCCCCAAGGGGGCCAGCAGAGGGGCACTAAGAGGTGGCAGGGGAGTGTTCGAGGTGCTGGCCCTGCAGGTTCAACCACTGACCGTAGTAACGCTCCGGAGCCGGTGTCTCCAATGTGGAAGCGGTGGCGCATTATGGGCCACTGTGGCTGCATTTGACGCACCACCCCCTGCCACCTCTTAGCATCCCCAAGGCCAAGGGGGCCAGCAGAGGGGCGCTAAGAGGCAGCAGGGGGGCATTTGAGGTGCCGGCCAGCTCTGCAGTTTCACCCATTTTGGCGCCGGCTCTGGAACGGTGCTACAGTCAATGGGTGAGCCTGCAGGGCCGGCGCCTTGAATGCCCCTCTGCCGCCTCTTAGCATCCCCAAGGGAGCCAGCAGAGGGGCACTAAGAGGCGGCATGGTGCGGCACATTGAACGTGGCCCCGGTGGCATGTAACGTGCCACTGCTTCTTGATGCTCGGTGCTGGCCTGCAGGGCCACCACCTCGAACTGTGCTCCAAATGCAGCATGTTGGGGCCGCCACCACTTTTCCAAAGTGCTGCCGCTCTCACATTCTTTCTGTCCATCCATCCATCCATCCATCCATCCATCCATCCATCCATCCATCCATCCATCCAAAAGCTCTGTCTGTTTGCCTGCCTGCCTTCCTGCCTATCTACCTACCTGTCTGTCTTTTTGTCTACCTACCTATCTACCAATATAGAACTCTCTCTCTCTCTCTCCCAATATATCTCACTCCATCGCCCCCATATCACCCCCTTCTGTTCCTTCCCCCGCCGCCCTTTTCGTTCCATCGCCCCCCTGAAAAACAAAATCGCCTCTTGGGGGGTGATATCACCCAGGTTAAGAATCACTGGTCTAGAGTGCAGTGACATGGTCAGTTTTGGGAGCTCTACAATACATCATAGTAACACCTCCGTTTGTGAGCTGCACTAGCTCTCAGTGAACGTTTGGGTGCAGTTTTAGGTGGTACTTACTAACTAAAAGGCCCTACATGGCATTGGACTAGACCAGTGGTGGGATTCATTTTTTTTTACTTACTGGTTCTGTGGGTGTGGCTTGGTAGGTGTGGCATGGCTTGGTGGGTGTGGCAGGGGAAGGATACTGCAAAATCCTCATTCCCTCTCCACTCCTGTGGGAAGGTTACTGCAAAATCCCCTTCCCTCCCCACCCCACCAACCTGCTTTCCAACTCCGTTCTCTTGTGCAGGGCAACAAAAGAAGACCCAGCTGATCAGCTGGGACTTGGGAGGCAGAGAATAGATAGGGGTGGGGCCAGTAAGAGATGGTATTTGCCGGTTCTACTCCCTTTCCACAACATTTTTAGTAATTGCCAATTATCAAATAAATTTCCCCTACCGGTTCTCCAGAACTGGTCAGAACCTGCTGAATACCACTTCTGGACTAGACCATTTCCACAATTACCTTCCACTGATTGCCTACCAAAACCTGCAGTATTAGCTTTTTTTCTCTTAAGAAATGCCATCTTATAGAACCTAGGAGCAGTGCTTTTTCTATGCAATGGCTGCACCAGGAGGTCTGAATAACACAAAACCAGTTGGCTTTTTGTAAGGCATTAATAACCCGGATGATCTTTCAGGCATTTGGGTTGGGGGTTAAACTACCCATCTTGGCTTGTTAGTCTAGTTCATGTCTTCACTGACTGAAAATGGAATAATGATTGGGCATGTGCATTATGTTACACATAAAAAATGTTCATTTGTAAATTACTGATTTTCAGTTTTAACCCTCTGTGCCACTGTTGCGAGATGGGTAGTTATATACATTGTTTCAGTAAATAAATAAATAAATAAGCAAGCTAGTAGCTTCCAATCACCTAAAGGATGCTTATCCCCAGTATAGACAATGTCAAACTACAGTAAATGCACTCAAGTTTTGACTTGATATAAGGGAAATGAAGATGTCATAATTCTGAACAAGTAAGTTGGATTTGGATATATTGCCTCACATCTTTTGCAGAACTGCTTGGACATAGAACATAGAATCACAGAGTTGGAAGGGACCTCCAAGGTCTTCTAGTCCAACCCCCTGCTCAAAGCAGATGACTTTTTTTGTGTCTAGTGTGTTGGCTCTGATTGTGCAGCAGTCAGATTTTCTGGTGGTTGCTTTCAACTTGCCTCTGCCAAGTCGGGTCAGAAAGACACTCTACACCAGGGGCATCCAACCTTGGCCAGTTGAAGACTCACAGACCTTCAACTCCCTATGGCTGGGGAATTTTGGGGTTGAAGTCCACAGATCCTCAAACGGCCAAGGTTCTGGAGAACCTGGTATAAAAGGAAGCAGACAAACAGATTGAGATGCAAGCACTGTACAAATTCTCACAGCAAGGATGATCTTCTCCTTCTCCTCATGTCACACCCCCTGTCAGGCTCCAAGTTCACCCATCCGAATATGCCTTGCAGCAAGTCAGCTGGCCGTGTCACCTTATCTCTGCTGCTACCAGATCTGTATTTCTGCTTGTGTGCTGGCTGATGGCTTTGGAATGACTCAGCAGAGCTGAGGATGGATTCTGCAACAACTGCGGGGCTGCTGGAACTTGCTCTTTATTGATGTGGTGCATATTGTTAAAGTGGGTTGGGGCACATATAGGTGGTAATTAGGACTTAGGTTAAAACATGGTGAAGATGGCACTATTTATTTATTTATTTATTTAGACTTGTATGCCGCACTAGGTGGGGATCAGTTAGTGAGGGTCAGAATAGGGTAGGGATGTAGACATGTTATAGGGTTAATAGCATTTAGGGATAATGGGTTAGGCGTGGCCAGAATTAGAACTGCGTATAGGCCTGGGTGTGATGGGGTGTGTCTCATGATAATGGTGATAAAAGGAAAGGGAGCAAACTCAAACCAACTCTAACCTTGCCTGGCCATTAACCATTCTTGCCTGATTAGAGTATTTGTTGTTTGATGCTATATTGAATAAACCATCACTGTCCTAAAGAGGAGCTGGAGTTTGGATTCATTTAAAGACAAATCTTCAATACTCAAGGACTGGCTGAGAGAAGGTTAGAGTTAACAAAACAATTACCACAGACCAAACATAAACCAGGGAGTCCCATTGAGTGGACAGAGAAATGCCAACAAACTTTTGAGTATTTAAAACAATTATTCGCCCAGGAACTGGTATTGAAACACCCCGATCCTGGTCTGCCTTTTGTGGTTCAAGCCAATGCTAGTGATGTAGTAGTAGGAGCAGTGCTATTGCAACACAATGAAAAGAGGGTACTGCAGCTGTGTGCCTATACATCTAAAAAATTCAGTTCTACTGAATGAAATTGGGCTATATGGGGGAAGGAGCCATTTGCGGTCCGTTGGGCTTTGGCAACCTGGAGGAATGTGTTAGAGGGAGCCCAAGTCCCTTTTGAAGTGTGGACTGACCACAGAAATCTTGAGGCACTACAACCCCGAGTATGGCTGGCTCCTGGCCTGAAGTAACCCCCTACTCCTCCCACCATCCTACTGGGTGCAGTCTCACTCACACACAACCTTCCCTTTCCACAGCATTTTTAGTAATTGCCAATTGTCAAATAAACATACTCTTTATTAGTAAAGTTACATTGCACATAAACTAATTAGCTATTTAATCTTGTTAAAAACCATGATAATTGCATCATTATCAAATCAAGTGCAATATAGAGATGCTAGCTTAATAGGTGATAATAACTACTCTTGATAAAGAAGTGAATCATCTGATCCCCTTAATTGCTGAATTCACCTTATTCATCCTGGCCTGTCTGCTTTTTCTAGGGCTATCTTTTTCTGCATTGTTTTAATTGAATACTTTTCAACTGGAGGGAATTAAATATAAACCAGTACAGAGCTTGTTTGATGCTCAAGCTTGATAGGGCAGGGGTCTTCAAACTTGACAGCTTTAAGACTTGTGGACTTCAACTCCCAGAATTCCTCCTCCAGTCATATTAGGTCAGGAATTCTGGGAGTTGAAGTCCACAAGTCTTAAACTTGCCAAGTTTGAAGACCCTTTGAAAGGGAATGATTTTGAAGGAAGAATGGGGAAGCAGTAAAGCCATGTATTGTTTTAGTCAGGTGGGGGTCCAGGAAATATAGGATAGGCTGAATCCTTGGAAGCACAGAAATATGAATCCTGCATTTGAACACTTATCTGGAACCTTTTCCATAGGATTCAGACCAGGTATAGCACTGAGATGGCATTGACTTACAATTGATGTAATCAAGATTAAATGGCTAATTAGTTTGATTACATGTAACATATCTTCATTAATAAACAGCATGATTATTTGACAATAGGCAATTACTAAAAATGTTGTGGAAAGGGAAGGCTGTGTGTCCTCTCACCTTTGTGGAAGCCTCTGAGTGAGGTCTCAGGGATTTGACCCCTAATCACGAATAGCCATATGGGAGTTGAATAACACTGGGAGACAGCAGATTCCTATCTTTGCTTTAGATAATCATTTTGGAGTTAGTCCGAGATTGCACAGGGATGTCATATTATACTCTCTTAACTGCAGAGTCTGAATTCTGAATCATTATTACAAACTAGGATAAAATATATTCCTTCTAATGTAGGTCTTGCAAATGGAAGGATTCTAATCTATCTATCATCTACCTATCATCTAATGATAGGTAGATGATCAACTAATCTACCTATCATCAATTGGATTTATATTGCAGCTCATCTTACAAAGTGGCTCTGGGCATCTAATACAACAAATGTAGCAGCAAATAGCACAAGTAATAAATGCCTATGAAACTTTCCAGAAAAACAAAGAATGGCAACCAAAGTTCACACATCTTACAACTTTGACTACCTCCTGACTTTTGTGCCTGGGAGTATAGGAGTATAGTCAAGTCTTAAGAGCTTCTCAGAAGGCGGGCACTTTAATCTCTGCTGAATCTCTGTATGGGAGAAGGTATTCTTCCTGGAACCCATCAGATGACACTCTTTAATTGAAAAGACTCAGAGCATGCCCTATCTCAGTGAAGAAAGGATGACCTTGACAGGGAAATGAATGATTCATTGATGTAGAGTGCAGAAGGATTGGTCTTGAAAGACAGGAAGAAGAGCCACTACCAAGGCTGTAATCAGTGGAACAACTTGCCTCCAGAGGTTGTGGGTGCTCCAACACTGGAAGTTTTTAAGAAGATATTGGACAACCATCTGTCAGAAGTGGTATAGGGTTTCCTGCCTGAGCAGGGGGTTGGACTAGAAGACCTCCAAGGTCCCTTCCAACTCTTCTCTTCTATTCCTATTCCTATTATTTCTATTTCTATTCTATGGCAGTAGCTTGATAAAAGGGACCTAAGGCCAGGCCAAGAAAGTAGTGTAAGTAAATGTCCAGGCAAGCCACTCTCTACTTTACATAAAGATCAAGAGTGGTACACCAATTGGACCCATGCCAGGAGGCTCTGTGCACAGTAATTCACACCCATGAGCCATGGTGGTATAGTAGTTAGAATACAGTATTCCACTGCCAAGAGTTTAATCCTGATTGGCTCAAGGTTGATCCAGCCTTCCATTCTACCGAAGTTGATAAAAGGAGGATCCATCTTCGCCCTTTTCTGGATCGAGGCAGCCCTCGCCGGTTACTCATGCCCTTGTCACCTCGAGACTCGACTACTGCAACGGTCTCTATCTAGGACTGCCCTTGCATACCATCCGGAGATTGCAGTTGGTGCAGAATGCGGCATGGGTGGTGATGGGAGTTACCGGTTCTCCCATGTTACCCCCCTCGTGGCCTGCATTGGTTGCCGACGCTCCGGGTGAGATTCAAGGTTTTAGTTTTAACATTCAAAGTCCTACACGGCATGGGTCCCCAATATCTGAGGGAGCGTCTTCTTCCAATAGCTAGCTCCGGCCGCCCTGTGGCTCATAGGCAAGACTCCTCGGGGTTCCATCGGCGGTCCAATGCCGGTTGGTATTTCCCGACGAGCCTTTTCTGTTGCGCCCCGACCTCTGGAATCAACTGCCTCTGGAGCTCCGTCTGGCCCCTGATCTCCGTACCTTCGCCGCCAATGAAAACTTGGTTGTTTGACCAACCGGGCTGTGACCCTCCTTTGGGGAGGGATGGGTTTTTAATATATTTTATTGTATTGTTATGTCTTATATTTGGGCTTGTTAGTTTAATGTCTTTTTAAATATTTATTGTTCTGTGTTTTTAGCTGTGAGCGAGTCTTGAGATGGGCTGCATACAAGTTCAAATATAAATAAAATAAATAAATATTGTTGGGGGCCATTTGCTGACATAGTAAACTGCTTAGAGAGTGCTATAAAACACTGTGAAGCCGTATGTAAGTCTAAGTGCTGTTGCTATTGCTATTGTAACCTTTAGGTTAGACTACAGTAACACGACCTACATAGGGCTGTCCCTGAAGAACATTTGGAAACTTCAACTGATGCATAATGCTGCACAGATAGTAAATGGTGCCTGATACACAGCACAAGTAATACCACTTCTGTGTGAGCTGCACTGGTTATCAGTCTGTTTCTGGGTGCAATTCAGTGGTGGCATTCAAATAATTTAACAACTGGTTCGCCCAGACTCAGGTTGGCTGTTGTGGAAGGCATGGCCCATCCCCATCCTATGCAGGACTATGCGCCAACCTGACCCTGGATAAACTGGTTGTTAAATTACCCCCCTGCTATTAAAGTGGATCCTGGGTGCTGCAGTGCAATGGAGAAATGGGCAACTGAGCGGCTGGCACAAAGGAAGGAGAAGACCGCTTTCCCTCTTTCTTCTCCCTGTTCCTCCCCTCGTGCTGGCTGCTCCAGTGCCCATTTCTCCATTGCAGTGCAGTGCCCAGGATCCACTTTGATAGCAGGGTGGGGTGGGGAGGTAATCTAACAACCGGCTCACCCAAACTGGTGAAAACCATCTGAATCCCACCACTGGTGCAATTCAAGGTACTGGTGGTTACCTTAAAGGCTTAAATGGCTTGGAACTGATCGGATTGCCTTTTTCCCAAGAGTCTCTACCCATTCAACCCGATCTAGCAGAATAGACATGCTGTGGATCCCATCAGCCAAGGAGGCTGGCTGGAACTAGAAGATGGGCTTTTTCCACAGTGGCCCCTGCTCTATGGAACATCTTGTTTTCAGAGACTAGAATGGCCTCAACCCTGTTGGTCTTTTGTAAAGCCCTAAACACCTGGCTATGTTCCTGGGTGTTAGATGGTGAATGTGATTTGGAAATGTTAGGTTGCAAGTTTAACGTGACATCCTTGGCCTTTCACTGTTCTGATTAAAAGTGTGGTGTATTGTGTGAACATGGCCTTCAACATAAGAATGTGCACAATCTTGAGAGAATAAGATTTAAGTTCTGGAAGCACACACAAGCCAGGACAAAATGAGCAGGGCCAAGAGAGGAATTATGTTTCCACTTCAGTTTACAGTAATTCAGTTTAAATGCAGCTAACATGATAAATATCCATGTATTCAGTATGTAGATGTTCTGCTGTAGAATTTATCAGCACTTTATGACAGGGGTGGGCTTCAAAAATTTTAGCAATTGATTCTCTACCTGGTTACTGGGTGGGCGTGGCCATGGCGCAGTTGGCCTCCTGCACCATGGTGGGGGCTGTTTTGCCCTCCCTGGGCTCGGAGGCTTTCCTTGAACCTCTGGAAGGGTGAAAATGGCCACCCTGGGCTCTGGAGGCTCTCTGGAAGCCAAACTTCTGGGAGGCCTGTTTTTCACCTTCCTGAGCCTCCGGCGCCCTGTACTTACCTGCATCCAAACGGGCCACAAGGGAGACTCCTGGGAGGGGAGGAGAAGGTGGGTGGGGCCAGCCAGGATTGGGATTTGGGGGTTCTCTGAACTGTGCAGAATCTTAGCTAGGGCTTCTCCCGAACCCCTGCGAACTCCCAACAGCCCATGCCTGCTCTATGATTTGATCTTGGGGAAATAATAACAAATGTTCTGAAAGGCAGCATGAGATCAGGAAGTCATGCAATGCAAATACAGTATGTGTAAAAAGATCCAAAGAAATAAATTAAGTCTTAATGGTTTTGATTTTTATTTCATGGACTACATAAAGTACTATATTAAAGCATTAGCAAACCAATAAGGTTAGAAATTCAGTATCAGATATCCAGAAATCTTTCATAAAAGGATGGTTTTGTAAAGAACAACATATTGCCCTCTTGTGGTGATGTGGCAGTACAGCCCCAATGAAAAGTTGTGTATGTAATGGCTTAATTTTATGCCGAATCAAAATTCATAGCCCTCTTAAATTGAGCCTACAGCCCTGGAAGAAAGGGGCTTAATACAAATAGAGGTAATGGTTGCACGGATCTTTTGCTAGAGATACTTCTTTAATGGTAATCTTGGTTGAGCCTTGCAGCATGAAGCATTAATGGTGCAGGTAGATCTAAACAGCAAAATCCAGAGTCCTGCAATGTGTTGGGGAATCACCACCCAATAGTATTGTTCCAGACCATCACAAAATAAGTCAGATCCACTGGGCATCCACTGGGATAGATAAAAAAAAGTCAAGATGGCAGGAAAGGAAGGAGGAAAGGAAGAAAAAAGAAAGAGAGAGAGAGAAAGAAAGAAAGAAAGAATGAAAGAAAGAAAGAAAGAAAGAAAGAAAGAAAGAAAGAAAGAAAGAAAGAAAGTTTCACCCCAACTTTGCATTTGTATCTGTCATCTTACTTTTGGACTTGCCTGTGGATGCATCATCTATTGTTTAGTTTTAGGAGTGTTTTAGAGCCAGGAGCTGGATATTTGGGCATGGACAAAATGCAAGGAAAATTCTGATTCAAATTTAAAACTGTTTTGGAAAGAGACCTTTGTAGAAAAATGCATTTAAGAATAAAAGAGATGAAACTAAAATTAAGAAATGCTGGAAGTAGTATTTTAGGAATGCTATCATATGTGGAACAGTGAAATTGAAATGAATACACTTGACAGATTTAGTCTAGCATTATATAAGCACAGAATGCATAGACTCTCTCTCCCTCCCCTCTCCCTCCATCTCTCCCTCCCTGTCCCCGCACACACATACTTTCCAGTCAGTGTTGACTCCTGCTAATTGCCTGGACTCTTCCTTCAGTTTTCCTGGCATGATGTCAGAAGTGGTTTGCCCTTGCCTCCCTCCTCCTTCCCAAAGTGACTGGTTCAAGGTCACCTAAGATGGGACTAAAACTCCCAGTTTTTTGGTCTCCCATCTGGTGCCTTAATCACTGCATCAAACTGGCTCTCTTCATAAAGAGTCACAGACTTATTTTATGGGGCTGCTGAGGATCCTGGAGTCCCACACAGTCAAGGATTCCCAAGCTAGAAGGAATAAACATTACATCCATTATTAAATGTGTTGTTGGATAAGACCTACTTACCCAGCCTAGTGAAAATTCTGAATTTTGCATCTTTTCCAAGAATGTACTACTGGGCCAGCCTATTGCAAGAAACATACTGTACTTGCTTTTCTTGATAAAACAAACTCACTGAGGGTATGTTGCTAACAGCATCATGATATCAGACAGTATTTTCTTCCTGTAGAGAATATACTGTATGTAGATCAGAGTTGAACTATGAAGTCCTTGATGGTGCTTGGCTATTTGCTTCCAGACATTTCATTGCTCACTTGGTAACAACAATCCTGGTAATGTTACCTAATTAGCAATGAAATGTCTGCAAGCAAATGACAAAGCTCAGAGGACACCAAGGATGCCACATTTTCTCTTCTTATCTTGTAGATCTGCCCTTAACCTATCATGTTATACGTGTTCCACATATTGAACTAAATATTGCGTATAGTACTGTGTTCTAGAAGTAACCAGAAAACTTGTACTA
>CM019150.1:28749332-29013600 GCA_009733165.1 Naja naja
TTCCCCAACAGATCCCTCCCAATGTACTGAACAATGAATGGGATCTGGTGTTACTCTGAGCAGAATTTGCCTGTGGTCTTCAAAAGCAAAACTGAGATGCATGATTTCCTAGTGTGGAGAAGGACCAAGATTAGCTCTTGCTTTTGCGTTTTGCTGAAAACCATCTTCTAATTTCTCAGCTGTTTTCCCTCTTTAAAACTAGGCTTCTTTTGTTTGCTTTTCTTATTTTCTTTTCACATTGTTTTAGAATTTTTGTTCTGGGACTTCTTGAAGTCCTTTATTCTTGGAGCAGCAGGGAATCCTAGCTGCTGGTGTTGTTAGTGTTGCTATTTTCTGACTTAACATTTTCCATTTGCCAATTTGGAAAAGCCCAGTAGAAAATTCTCTTCTGGGCATGTAAAGGAGGCTTTGAAAGCTTCCGATTGCTGGAGAAATGAATGGACAGTAAAAATCAAAGCATAATACAGAAGTATCTTATAACTAGGGTATTAGAATAAAGTTTGCATCCTAGTCAAAAGAATTTCACCAAAAAAATCTCCTTCGGAAAATGATTGAAAGCAATTGCTTTTCCATCACACTGCATGCAAGCAATTGAAAAAAACCTCAGAAGAAATTTTCAACCCAGCACTATAAAACAATATTTTTATTTATTATTGCATTTATTTAAAGAATTTGTTAGTCTACCTTCCATATCAAATAAACTCCAAGAGATATCATAAACCCAAACCCACCAATAAAATCTTATGATTTAAAAGCAACAAAAACAGAAATACTAAGTCATGACACACAGCATTTCTCAGAATGTCAATATTGTAGGAGAAAAGTACTATCTGAGCTGAAAATACCTTTATGTGTTTTTGTGCCGATTGGATAGAATGTCTCCTACCATGTTCAGCCAAGGCTTTTAAAGGCTTTGGAAACCCAGTGCATGAAAGCCTAAATAGCTGCACAATAAACTGCCCAGTATTGCTCTTCTGTTAACTCCCAGACAGCAAGGAGATTATTAAAGAACAGAGACAAAGGAGAACTAGTAAACACATTATGAGATGGCAGCCTTTGCAAATGGTGTTACATTGCAATCTTGAACAATTTCATTCTGTCTCAGAGCTCCCATCCTTTGGGGATTGAGAGGCATATAAATGGCACCAAATAAAATACATAAATAACCTAGAATGTTACTGGGACTACACTGAAACACAGATTTAATGAGGAGTGAATGCTTGTTCATCATGGCCATTAAATTCCATAGAGGTTCTTTTCAAAAACATAAATTAAAGGATATAGCTCAGGGCTTATTCACACACACATTCATACCTATCATACTATTTGTCTTCAGGGAAAGTAATGTTATGCAAAATGCTTAAAAAGTACGAAATGGTAAGTCAAAGCAATTAGGAAATGAGATAAGAACAAGAAAAGGAAAAACAATTTATACCAACACTTTGTACTATAGCCAACAGTATAAACAACAGATATTTACTATATCTGAGTAAAGAGGATGCGTTTTCAGGGCCATTGTGAGGATTGTTTTAGGTATATGTCAGATGGAGTTGCTTGAATTTGCTCAGAACTGAACTCTACCTGTTCAGATTCTATGGAAATGCCTGAAGTGCAGTCTTGCCCAGTTACCTGGGAAGAATTTGAATCTCTTAGTCCCTATGAAATTAGGAAGTGATATGCCACCTGGGAAAGCCAAGGGAAATAATCAAAACCATAAAAAGCAAAGTTAGAATATTTTGGTCATGTGATACGACAAATACAGCATACTTTACTCAATCCTCTAAGGAAAGATTGAAGGCAAACAAGGTGCAGCTAGAAGAAGAACATCATGGCTTCAAAACCTAGGGACTGGGTTGGACAAAACATTTTTCCATACGGCTATTAATAAAAAGTATACTGTCCCCTGTTCAACTTATATGCAGAGCACATCATGAGAAAGGCAGGGCTAGATGAATCAAAAGTTGGAATTAAGATTGCCGGGAGAAATAGCAACAACCTCAGATATGCAGATGACACCACTCTAATGGCAGAAAGTGAAGAGGAACTAAAGCGCCTCTTGATGCGGGTGAAGGAGGAGAGTGCAACATTTGGCTTGAAATGCAACATTAAGAAAACTAAGATCATGGCATCCAGCCCTCTCAATTCCTTGCAAATAGATGGGGAAGAAATGGAGGTAGTGACAGATTTTATTTCCCTGGGCTCCAAGATCACCGCAGATGGGGACTGCAGCCAAGAAATTAAAAGATGCTTGCTCCTGGGGAGGAAAACTATGGCAAATCTAGATAACATACGAAAACGCAGAGACATCACCCTGCCAACAAAAGTACGTATAGTCAAAGCTCTGGTTTTCCCAGTTGCATGTGTGAAAGTGTGGCTGTGAAAGTTGGACCATAAGAAAGGATGAGCGTCAAAGAATCGAGGCCTTTGAACTATGGTGCTGGAGAAGACTCCTGCGAGTCCCTTGGACTGCAAGGCAATCAAACCAGTCAGTCCTAGACGAGATCAACCCTGACTGCTCTTTAGAGGGCCAGATCCTGAAGATGAAACTTAAATACTTTGGCCACCTAATGAGAAGGAAGGACTCACTGGAGAAGAGCCTAATGCTGGGAAAGATTGAGGGCAATAGAGGAAGGAGAAATCAGAGAATGAGGTGGCTGGATGGAGTAATTGAAGCAGTTGGTGTGAGCTTAAATGGACTCCAGAAGATGGTAGAGGACAGGAGGGTCTGGAGGAACATTGTCCATGGGGTCGAAGGGTCGGACACAACTTTGCAACTAACAACAACAGCAAATAGATAAATATAGGATTGCCAACATCTGATGACAGATATGGCAGAAGAAGAAGGAGAAGACCATATGAAATGGATAGGGTTCTTGGAGCTGTGAGCTTGGGAACCAGTGTCATAGATCATGTCCCTCCTGGTTGGTTAAGACCTCCAAGATGTGATATATGGTTGGACATTTGCATGGTTAATGCTTTTTAAGGAGAGAGTTATTTGCCTGGTCTTCAAAGGCCATTGCTGGACTCAGAGGAACTAGATAATTTTTATCCAGTCTCCAAGTTTCATTTTCTAGGGAAGGTTGTTGAGAAATGGTTAGCTTGCTGTTAAGTTTGCATGAAGAGTCAGACCCGAAGAGCTTCAGTGAAGAGTTTATTAGTGACTACAGCTCGAATGGACCCGTCTTGGCTGGGCTACGGCTGCTACTTATAGCCAGCAGCCGCAGTTGCCAGCCAATCAGAGTGCAGGGTTTTCCCGCACTTTTCAAACCAATCATATTTGACATTTTACAAGAACAATTCAAACTAAACAAATGACATTCAAACCTACATACATAACACTTGCAGCTCCAGAGAGACCTGGAAGAAGCAGATTGTTTGGACCCTTTTCAGTGGGATTCAGATCAGGTTATAGCACTGAGATGGCATTGATTACACTTATTAATGGTCCTTGGGCTTAGGATGGGGGTACTGCATCCATCCTGGTCCTCCTTGATCTCTCTGAGGATTTCAGTACTATCAGCCACAGTGACCTTTTGGACTGGCTCAGGGGATTGGGAGTAGTAGCCACAGCATTTGGGTAGTTCTGGTCAGTTTTAGAATGTGGAATAGATTAAGACTGAGTCCCTGCCTTGTACGGTTCCTTAAGACTCCAGCTTACCTGCATCTGTATGAAACCCCTGGGAAAGGTTATCTACAGTATGGGCTGAGGTTACTGATTATATCCAATTACCCAGCTTTGTCCAGGACCATCCCTCAAACCCAGAGAGTTTTCATCTTTATCTCTCAATGGGACTCCATTTCCTCAGACAAAGTCAGTGCACAATCTGTGGATCCTTCTGGATTCACAGTTCTTGCTTGAAGAACAGGGGGTGGCCTTTGTGCAGGTTGTGCCTTTTTTATACTAGAAGACCCTATTCATTTGTAACTCATGCCTTAGTCACCTCCTGGTTGGGTTATGCTAACACACTGTTCATACTCTTGAAGAGCTTTTGGAAATTGCACCTGGTCTAGAGCAGTGGTTCTTAACCTTTTGAAAGAATTGCCCCTTGAGCCATTGAGGAAGTTGTCATCGCCCCTCCCCAACATAAGCCCTGCCACCTCTTAGTGTCCCCAAGGGGGCCAGCAGAGAGGGCACTAAGAGGTGGCAGGGGAGTGTTCGGTGCTGGCCCTGCAAGTTCAACCACTGACTGTAGTAACGCTCGAGCCGGGTCTCCAATGTGGAAGCGGTGGCGCATTATGGGCCACTGTGGCTGCATTTGATGCGCCACCCCCTGCCACCTCTTAGCATCCCCAAGGCCAAGGGGGCCAGCAGAGGGGCGCTAAGAGGCAGCAGGGGGACATTTGAGGTGCCGGCTGGCTCTGCAGTTTCACCCATTTTGGCGCTGGCTCCGGAGCAGTGCTACAGTCAATGGGTGAGCCTGCAGGGCCGGCGCCTTGAATGCCCCCCTGCCGCCTCTTAGCATCCCCAAAGGAGCCAGCAGTAAGGCAGGACATTGAACGCGGCCCCGGCGGCACGTAACGTGCCACTGCTTCCGCATTGAGTCGCCAGCTCCGGAGCAGTGCTGGTGAATGGGTGAACCTGCAGGGCCGGTTGGCACCTCGAACACCCCCCTGTTGCCTCTTAGCACCCCTCTGCCAACCCCCTTGGGGATGCTAAAAGGTGGCAGGGGAGCGTTCAAGACCATTGACTGTTGTACCACACCTGAACTTGCGCCTCAAATGCGGCATGTTGGGAAAAGCCGCCGCCACCACTTTCCCAAAGTGCTGCCACTCTCACATTCTTTCTGTCCGTCCGTCCATCCATCCATCCATCCATCCATCCATCCATCCATCCATCCATCCATCCATCCAAAAGCTCTGTCTGTTTGCCTGCCTGCCTTCCTGCCTATCTACCTACCTGTCTGTCTTTTTGTCTATCTACCTACCTACCTATCTACCAATATAGAACTCTCTCTCTCTCTCTCTCTCCCAATATATCTCACTCCATAAGCCCCATATCGCCCCTTCTGTTCCTTCACCCCCGCCCCTTTTCATTCCATTGCCCCCTGAAAACAAAATCGCCCCTTGGGGGATATCACCAGGTTAAGAACCACTGGTCTAGAGTGCAGTGACATGGTCAGTTTTGGGAGCTCTACAATACATCATAGTAACACCTCCGTTTGTGAGCTGCACTGGCTCTCAGTGAACGTTGGGTGCAGTTTTAGTACTTACTAACTAAAAGCCCTACATGGCATTGGACTAGACCAGTGGTGGGATTCATTTTTTTTTACTTACTGGTTCTGTGGGTGTGGCTTGGTAGGTGTGACATGGCTTGGTGGGTGTGGCAGGGGAAGGATACTGCAAAATCCTCATTCCCTCTCCACTCCTGTGGGAAGGTTACTGCAAAATCCCCTTCCTCCCCACCCCACTAACCTGCTTTCCAACTCCGTTCTCCTGTGCAGGGCAACAAAAGAAGACCCAACTGATCAGATGGGACTTGTGAGGCAGAGAATAGATAGGCCAGTAAGAGATGGTATTTGCGGTTCTACTCCCTTTCCACAACATTTTTAGTAATTGCCAATTATCAAATAAATTTCCCCTACCGGTTCTCCAGAACTGGTCAGAACTTGCTGAATACCACTTCTGGACTAGACCATTTCCACAATTACCTTCCACTGATTGCCTACCAAAACCTGCAGTATTAGCTTTTTTTTCTCTTAAGAAATGCCATCTTATAGAACCTAGGAGCAGTGCTTTTTCTATGCAATGGCAGCACCAGGAAGTCTGAATAACACAAAACCAGTTGGCTTTTTGTAAGGCATTAATAACCCGGATGATCTTTCAGGCAATTGGGTTGAGGGTTAAACTACCCATCTTGGCTTGTTAGTCTAGTTCATGTCTTCACTGACTGAAAATGGAATAATGATTGGGCATGTGCATTATGTTACACATAAAAAATGTTCATTTGTAAATTATGTTACTTATTTTCAGTTTTAACCCTCTGTGTCACTGTTGCGAGATGGGTAGTTATATAAATTGTTTCAGTAAATAAATAAATAAATAAATAAATAAATAAATAAATAAGCAAGCTAGCAGCTTCCAATCGCCTAAAGGATGCTTATCCCCAGTATAGACAATGTCAAACTATAGTAGATACACTGAGTCTTGACTTGATATAAGGGAAATGAAGATGTCATAATTCTGAACAAGTAAGTTGGATTTGGATATATTGCCTCACATCTTTGCAGAACTGCTTGGACATAGAACATAGAATCACAGAGTTGGAAGGGACCTTCAAGGTCTTCTAGTCCAACTCCCTGCTCAAGGCAGATGACTTTTTTTGTGTCTAGTGTGTTGGCTCTGATTGTGCAGCAGTCAGATTTTCTGGTGGTTGCTTTCAACTTGCCTCTGCCAAGTCGGGTCAGAAAGACACTCTACACCAGGGGCATCCAACCTTGGCCACTTGAAGACTCACAGACCTTCAACTCCCTATGGCTGGGGAATTTTGGGGGTTGAAGTCCACAGATCCTCAAACGGCCAAGGTTCTGGAGAACCTGGTATAAAAGGAAGCAGACAAACAGATTGAGATGCAAGCACTGTACAAATTCTCACAGCAAGGATGATCTTCTCCTTCTCCTCATGTCATACCCCCTGTCAGGCTCCAAGTTCACCCATCTGAATATGCCTTGCAGCAAGTCAGCTGGCCATGTCACCTTATCTCTGCTGCTGCCAGATCTGTATTTCTGCTTGTGTGCTGGCTGATGGCTTTGGAATGACTCAGCAGAGCTGAGGATGGATTCTGCAACAACTGCGGGGCTGCTGGAACTGGCTCTTTATTGATGTGGTGCATATAGGTGGTAATTAGGACTTAGGTTAAAACATGGTGAAGATGGCACTATTTATTTATTTATTTATTTATTTATTTATTTATTTAGACTTGTATGCCGCACTAGGTGGGGATCAGTTAGTGAGGGTCAGAATAGGGTAGGGATGTAGACATGTTATAGGGTTAATAGCATTTAGGGATAATGGGTTAGGCGTGGCCAGAATTAGAACTGCGTATAGGCCTGGGTGTGATGGGGTGTGTCTCATGATAATGGTGATAAAAGGAAAGGGAGCAAACTCAAACCAACTCTAACCTTGCCTGGCCATTAACCATTCTTGCCTGATTAGAGTATTTGTTGTTTGATGCTATATTGAATAAACCATCACTGTCCTAAAGAGGAGCTGGAGTTTGGATTCATTTAAAGACAAATCTTCAATACTCAAGGACTGGCTGAGAGAAGGTTAGAGTTAACAAAACAATTACCACAGACCAAACATAAACCAGGGAGTCCCATTGAGTGGACAGAGAAATGCCAACAAACTTTTGAGTATTTAAAACAATTATTAAGCCCAGGAACTGGTATTGAAACACCCGATCCTGGTCTGCCTTTTGTGGTTCAAGCCAATGCTAGAGATGTAGTAGTAGGAGCGGTGCTATTGCAACACAATGAAAAGGGGGTACTGCAGCTGTGTGCCTATACATCTAAAAAATTCAGTTCTACTGAACGAAATTGGGCTATATGGGAGAAGGAGGCATTTGCGGTCCGTTGGGCTTTGGCAGCCTGGAGGAATGTGTTAGAGGGAGCCCAAGTCCCTTTTGAAGTGTGGACTGACCACAGAAATCTTGAGGCACTACACCCCCAAGTATGGCTGGCTCCTGGCCTGAAGTAACCCCCTACTCCTCCCACCATCCTATTGGGTGCAGTCTCACTCACACACAACCTTCCCTTTCCACAGCATTTTTAGTAATTGCCAATTGTCAAATAAACATACTCTTTATTAGTAAAGTTACATTGCACATAAACTAATTAGCTATTTAATCTTGTTAAAACCATGATAATTGCATCATTATCAAATCAAGTGCAATATAGAGATGCTAGCTTAATAGGTGATAATAACTACTCTTGATAAAGAAGTGAATCATCTGATCCCCTTAATTGCTGAATTCACCTTATTCACCCTGGCCTGTCTGCTTTTTCTAGGGCTATCTTTTTCTGCATTGTTTTAATTGAATACTTTTCAACTGGAGGAATTAAATATAAACCAGTACAGAGCTTGTTTGATGCTCAAGCTTGATAGGGGTCTTCAAACTTGACAGCTTTAAGACTTGTGGACTTCAACTCCCAGAATTCCTCCTCCAGTCATATTAGGTGAAAGGGAATGATTTTGAAAGAAGAATGGGGAAGCAGTAAAGCCATGTATTGTTTTAGTCAGGTGGGGTCCAGGAAATATAGGATAGGCTGAATCCTTGGAAGCACAGAAATATGAATCCTGCATTTGAACACTTATCTGGAACCTTTTCCATAGGATTCAGACCAGGTATAGCACTGAGATGGCATTGACTTACAATTGATGTAATCAAGATTAAATGGCTAATTAGTTTGATTACATGTAACATATCTTCATTAATAAACAGCATGATTATTTGACAATAGGCAATTACTAAAAATGTTGTGGAAAGGGAAGGCTGTGTGTGCCCTCTCACCTTTGTGGAAGCCTCTGAGTGAGGTCTCAGGGATTTGACCCCTAATCACGAATAGCCATATGGGAGTTGAATAACACTGGGAGACAGCAGATTCCTATCTTTGCTTTAGATAATCATTTTGGAGTTAGTCCGAGATTGCACAGGGATGTCATATTATACTCTCTTAACTGCAGAGTCTGAATTCTGAATCATTATTACAAACTAGGATAAAATATATTCCTTCTAATGTAGGTCTTGCAAATGGAAGGATTCTAATCTATCTATCATCTACCTATCATCTAATGATAGGTAGATGATCAACTAATCTACCTATCATCAATTGGATTTATATTGCAGCTCATCTTACAAAGTGGCTCTGGGCATCTAATACAACAAATGTAGCAGCAAATAGCACAAGTAATAAATGCCTATGAAACTTTCCAGAAAAACAAAGAATGGCAACCAAAGACAAGCCCATCATAGTAAGTTCACACATCTTACAACTTTGACTACCTCCTGACTTTTGTGCCTGGGAGTATAGGAGTATAGTCAAGTCTTAAGAACTTCACAGAAGGCGGGCACTTTAATCTCTGCTGAATCTCTGTATGGGAGAAGGTATTCTTTCTGGAACCCATCAGATGACACTCTTTAATTGAAAAGACTCAGAGCATGCCCTATCTCGGTGAAGAAAGGATGACCTTGACAGGGAAATGAATGATTCATTGATGTAGAGTGCAGAAGGATTGGTCTTGAAAGACAGGAAGAAGAGCCACTACCAAGGCTGTAATCAGTGGAACAACTTGCCTCCAGAGGTTGTGGGTGCTCCAACACTGAAAGTTTTTAAGAAGATATTGGACAACCATTTCTCAGAAGTGGTATAGGGTTTCCTGCCTGAGTAGGGGGTTGGACTAGAAGACCTCCAAGGTCCCTTCCAACTCTTCTCTTCTATTCCTATTCCTATTATTTCTATTTCTATTCTATGGCAGTAGCTTGATAAAAGGGACCTAAGGCCAGGGCAAGAAAGTAGTGTAAGTAAATGTCCAGGCAAGCCACTCTCTATTTTACATAAAGATCAAGAGTGTTACACCAATTGGACCCATGCCAGGAGGCTCTGTGCACAGTAATTCACACCCATGAGCCATGGTGGTATAGTAGTTAGAATACAGTATTCCACTGCCAAGAGTTTAATCCTGATTGGCTCAAGGTTGATCCAGCCTTCCGTTCTACCGAAGTTGATAAAAGGAGGATCCATATTGTTGGGGGCCATTTGCTGACATAGTAAACTGCTTAGAGAGTGCTATAAAACACTGTGAAGCTGTATGTAAGTCTAAGTGCTGTTGCTATTGCTATTGTAACCTTTAGGTTAGACTACAGTAACACGACCTACATAGGGCTGTCCCTGAAGAACATTTGGAAACTTCAACTGATGCATAATGCTGCACAGATAGTAAATGGTGCCTGATACACAGCACAAGTAATACCACTTCTGTGTGAGCTGCACTGGTTATCAGTCTGTTTCTGGGTGCAATTCAGTGGTGGGATTCAAATAATTTAACAACTGGTTCGCCCAGACTCAGGTTGGCTGTTGTGGAAGGCATGGCCCATCCCCGTCCTATGCAGGACTATGTGCCAACCTGACCCTGGATAAACTGGTTGTTAATTACCCCCTATTAAAGTGGATCCTGGTGCTGCAGTGCAATGGAGAAATGGGCAACTGAGCGGCTGGCACAAGGGAAGGAGAAGACCGCTTTCCCTCTTTCTTCTCCCTGCTCCTCCCCTCGTGCTGGCTGCTCCAGTGCCCATTTCTCCATTGCAGTGCAGTGCCCAGGATCCACTTTGATAGCAGGGTGGGGTGGGGAGGTAATCTAACAACCGGCTCACCCAAACTGGTGAAACCATCTGAATCCCACCACTGGTGCAATTCAAGGTACTGGTGGTTACCTTAAAGGCTTAAATGGCTTGGAACTGATCGGATTGCCTTTTTCCCAAGAGTCTCTACCCATTCAACCCGATCTAGCAGAATAGACATGCTGTGGATCCCATCAGCCAAGGAGGCTGGCTGGAACTAGAAGATGGGCTTTTTCCACAGTGGCCCCTGCTCTATGGAACATCTTGTTTTCAGAGACTAGAATGGCCTCAACCCTGTTGGTCTTTTGTAAAGCCCTAAACACCTGGCTATGTTCCTGGGTGTTAGATGGTGAATGTGATTTGGAAATGTTAGGTTGCAAGTTTAACGTGACATCCTTGGCCTTTCACTGTTCTGATTAAAAGTGTGGTGTATTGTGTGAACATGGCCTTCAACATAAGAATGTGCACAATCTTGAGAGAATAAGATTTAAGTTCTGGAAGCACACACAAGCCAGGACAAAATGAGCAGGGCCAAGATAAGAATTATGTTTCCACTTCAGTTTACAGTAATTCAGTTTAAATGCAGCTAACATGATAAATATCCATGTATTCAGTATGTAGATGTTCTGCTGTAGAATTTATCAGCACTTTATGACAGGGGTGGGCTTCAAAAATTTTAGCAATTGATTCTCTGCCTGGTTACTGGGTGGGCGTGGCCATGGCGCAGTTGGCCTCCTGCATCATGGTGGGGGGGGGCTGTTTTTGCCCTCCCTGGGCTCCGGAGGCTTTCCTTGAACCTCTGGAAGGGTGAAAATGGCCACCCTGGGCTCTGGAGGCTCTCTGGAAGCCAAACTTCTGGGAGGCCTGTTTTTCACCCTTCCTGAGCCTCCGCGTGCGCCCTGTACTTACCTGCATCCAAAACGGGCCACAAGGAGACTCCTGGGAGGGGAGGAGAAGGTGGGTGGGGCCAGCCAGGATTGGGATTTGGGGGTTCTCTGAACTGTGCAGAATCTTAGCTAGGGCTTCTCCCGAACCCCTGCGAACTCCCAACAGCCCATGCCTGCTCTATGATTTGATCTTGGGGAAATAATAACAAATGTTCTGAAAGGCAGCATGAGATCAGGAAGTCATGCAATGCAAATACAGTATGTGTAAAAAGATCCAAAGAAATAAATTAAGTCTTAATGGTTTTGATTTTTATTTCATGGACTACATAAAGTACTATATTAAAGCATTAGCAAACCAATAAGGTTAGAAATTCAGTATCAGATATCCAGAAATCTTTCATAAAAAGGATGGTTTTGTAAAGAACAACATATTGCCCTCTTGTGGTGATGTGGCAGTACAGCCCCAATGAAAAGTTGTGTATGTAATGGCTTAATTTTATGCCGAATCAAAATTCATAGCCCTCTTAAATTGAGCCTACAGCCCTGGAAGAAAGGGGCTTAATACAAATAGAGGTAATGGTTGCACGGATCTTTTGCTAGAGATACTTCTTTAATGGTAATCTTGGTTGAGCCTTGCAGCATGTAGCATTAATGGTGCAGGTAGATCTAAAGAGCAAAATCCAGAGTCCTGCAATGTGTTGGGGGAATCACCACCCAAATAGTATTGTTCCAGACCATCACAAAATAAGTCAGATCCACTGGGCATCCACTGGGATAGATAAAAAAAAGTCAAGATGGCAGGAAAGGAAGGAGGAAAGGAAGAAAAAAGAAAGAGAAAGAAAGAAAGAAAGAAAGAAAGAAAGAAAGAAAGAAAGAAAGAAAGAAAGAAAGAAAGAAAGAAAGAAAGGATTTCACCCCCAACTTTGCATTTGTATCTGTCATCTTACTTTTTGGACTTGCCTGTGGATGCATCATCTATTGTTTAGTTTTAGGAGTGTTTTAGAGCCAGGAGCTGGATATTTGGGCATGGACAAAATGCAAGGAAAATTCTGATTCAAATTTAAAACTGTTTTGGAAAGAGACCTTTGTAGAAAAAAATGCATTTAAGAATAAAAGAGATGAAACTAAAATTAAGAAATGCTGGAAGTAGTATTTTAGGAATGTTATCATATGTGGAACAGTGAAATTGAAATGAATACACTTGATTATTTTAATGTAGATTATATGGTAGCTCTTAGGAAGCTTAGGCTGACAGATTTAGTCTAGCATTATATAAGCACAGAATGCATAGACTCTCTCCCTCCCCTCTCCCTCCATCTCTCCCTCCCTGTCCCCGCACACACATACTTTCCAGTCAGTGTTGACTCCTGCTAATTGCCTGGACTCTTCCTTCAGTTTTCCTGGCATGATGTCAGAAGTGGTTTGCCCTTGCCTCCCTCCTCCTTCCCAAAGTGACTGGTTCAAGGTCACCTAAGATGGGACTAAAACTCCCAGTTTTTGGTCTCCCATCTGGTGCCTTAATCACTGCATCAAACTGGCTCTCTTCATAAAGAGTCACAGACTTATTTTTATGGGGCTGCTGAGGATCCTGGAGTCCCACACAGTCAAGGATTCCCAAGCTAGAAGGAATAAACATTACATCCATTATTAAATGTGTTGTTGGATAAGACCTACTTACCCAGCCTAGTGAAAATTCTGAATTTTGCATCTTTTCCAAGAATGTACTACTGGGCCAGCCTATTGCAAGAAACATACTGTACTTGCTTTTCTTGATAAAACAAACTCACTGAGGGTATGTTGCTAACAGCATCATGATATCAGACAGTATTTTCTTCCTGTAGAAGAGAATATACTGTATGTAGATCAGAGTTGAACTATGAAGTCCTTGATGGTGCTTGGCTATTTGCTTCCAGACATTTCATTGCTCACTTGGTAACAACAATCCTGGTAATGTTACCTAATTAGCAATGAAATGTCTGCAAGCAAATGACAAAGCTCAGAGGACACCAAGGATGCCACATTTTCTTCTTGATTGGCTTTTATCTTGTAGATCTGCCCTTAACCTATCATGTTATACGTGTTCCACATATTGAACTAAATATTGCGTATAGTACTGTGTTCTAGAAGTAACCAGAAAACTTGTACTAAACAGTTGGACCAAGAATCAAATATGAGTGACAGGATGAGGGATCAGTATATCTCTGAGTGGTTGGGATTAATGCTAATAGCTTGCAATATGTTCTTTAAAATTACTGCTTATTAAATTTGTATTTCTTTTAATATTTTATATTTTTTCGGTTTTTTAAATGCAGGGAATTTTCAAGTATTCTGTGAGCATGATATGAGTGAGGAAAGCAATCTGATGATACAGTTGGAACAAAAAAAATATTGCAGAAGCTGTAATAATGTCTAAAGACAGAGAGATCAATAGATGGTCTAGGATGCAAGATAAGAATGTTTCAATACCACTCTGCTGCCAAGTATGATTGAATCATTATATGAAACATGCTCCAGGCAAATGCAACCAACATCAAGTTTAAACTTGTTTAAATTTTACCTTTACTTTTGGGGTGCCTTTCCTGGAAGCTGGTATTCAGGGAAAGACATCTAAGATGCCTTTTTATTCTCTACGTTATATCACACAAGAGTGACAAATTGATTTCTATATATTGAATGGACTCAAGGCTTGAGTTTGCTGGCCCTAATTCAGCTTTACTGGATCATGGGAGTCAACAGCTTCGTCCTCTTTGAATGAAAACCCTTCTGAAGGGACCAAAACATTATATCTATATGTTTCCCAGAGTCAAAGTTGTGAGATGGATGGTTATAATTAATCAATCAGGTCAACTGTCATGGCTTCCTCCAAAAGCTTTTGAATGTCTAGTGAGGATTCTGAGAATTCTCTGTTAGAACCTCATTGCCCCCAACAGAGTTTCTAGGTTTCCCCAGGGTGATGGAATGACTGTTACATCAGTACTTAACAGTAGCTTTGAACAAGGGCCCATGTGTCCAGTCCCCTGGAAAAGAGGAAAACCAGGAATCCTGGCAGTTTTACAGAAAGACACTGCTGGTGCGCTTTTCTTCAAATGTTATGTGTAAAAGATCACAAACCACCTTGGATGGCAGGATAGATCAGAGAAGACCTCATTCTAACAGCACCATGAGATCAACTGACACTTCCTTTTTCACTGGCTTTTTAATCTTCTGTGTAGACCTAACTTGCTTCACTGCAGGTGTCCCACAACCGACCAAAGGTAAATGAAAGAACTGTATTTGGGGGTTTCATCCAGATCAGAAAGCCTCTGCCAGTTACTTTTATTCTGTTTTTTCTAGAAATGAGGATTCAAGAACCAATTTATTTCCTTTCTTTCTAACAGCTGAGAATAAAGTAATACTGATCTCTCCTGCTGTGGTTATATAGATTTATTTATTTGTTGCATTTTTATCTTGCTTTTGAGAGAACCTTTTGCCTATCGAAAGAGTCACATCAGTCGACAGGGGAAATCCTCTGTCTTTAGGCTCAAAACACAAACATGGCCCACTCAAAGGGGAGTGGAAGTAAAAGAGAAAAAAGGGGGATCAATGCTTCAAAATCAGAAAGCCATGCTGAGTGTGTAGGTGGTGCTTATGTGTGATTTGGTTGCCCTCATATTGTCTTCCGGAAGCTGTTCCTTATTTGGCCGAGGGTTAGGGAGAATTGCCACAAGTGATGGATGACCTCTAGCTGTCCAGGCTAAAGCAACTGTCAGTGGGAAGTGGAGTTCTATCTATCAGGGAGGGGGAATGTAAGCTTCCTTCAACTATTCCTTCTCTGGCTGACAGAAAAGGCTAGGTGGATAATTATCCCCTTTCCCAATTTATTTATTTATTTATTTTAATTGGCACACAGACTACAATTTATTTTTTTAATTGGCACACAGACTACAGTTTTCCAATTGTTGTTGATTTTTTGGGCTATAAACAATTTCCTACCCTTCAACTCTCCAGACTACATCTAATCTGTTACATGCTTCTGTTTTTATTCTTAAGGTCTATGCCAGAGGAGTCAAACATGATTTCATTGAGGGCTGCATCAGGGTTGTGTTTGACCTTGGGGGGCCAGGGTGGGTGGGGCCGGGGTAGGTGTGGCCAGGACTCATCGAAGCTCTGTTTTCAGCCATAACAGCCTCCTGCAGCCTTCTGCCTGGCTCCGTTGTCACTGGCAGAGGCACCACAGGCTGGTCCTTCACTGTTTCCAGGGTGGCCCCACAGGCCGGATCTAAGCACCCCATGGGCCACATCTGACCCATGGGCCTTGAGTTTGACACCCCTGGTTTATGCCTTTCTAATAGATTAGTAACACATTTTTATATATTAACTATACAAATCATATCAATGTTCAAAATGTAGGACATAAATTATGGAAACAAAACCAAATGCAAACAGAAAAACTAGTAGAAGATTTAAATGCAAGATTATTATATCCAAGAACTGTGTAATCCTATAACCAGATTGGGAAGCAGTAACAGAAGGTTCACTTATGGAGAATTATCCTAGACCAAGAGCCTATATATACTGTATATGTATAATTTGATGATGATACGTGTGCTATATTTATTTTTGAATGACATTTTCACTTCAAAAATTCAGAAGAGTTTAGATAGATTAGGGTTTTATGTTTACAATTCCCTCCTCCTATTCATTCCCCCGATAGATTCTAATCATGACATTTCTAATTGTTCAATTGTATTTACAAATATCTTTAAAAACTTTCTTATATTTTTTTCCAAAGTGAAATCTGGTATCTGTCCATATACTGATGCCATCTGTCATGGAGGACCTATTGGAAATCAATGCAAGCAAGATGACCAGTGTCCGGGTGCAAGGAAATGCTGTCCTGGCTCTTGCGGACAAGCCTGCTTGTTACCAAAGAACGGTACTAGGTTTAGAATTTGCTTCATGGGGAGATAATGATTGCTAGTTTACGTAGAAAGCCATCCTGGAAAAAGAATACATTTTTCAATCCCTGCTTAACTTTCAGTTATTCCTAAACTTAATCCTTATCTTTCAGTCATTCCTAAGCTTCAGTCATTCAGTCATTCCTAAGATTAATCCAACCACCTCTCCATTGTTTATGCTATTTCTGTGACATTGTAGTTCCTTAATTGTTAACTGCTTCTGATGTCTAAAACTTACCAGTACCTTCACCATTATTAATACTGTACTGACAAGCAACAGCTCTATATAATTATGGATAGGACCTTTTCCATCTTTTTCTATCTTTTTCTTTTTTTAATCTTTTTCTTTTCCATCTTTTTTCTCTTTTTCTGTCCCAACTTGATCCTCTAGGCAAGAGAGACCCTCAACTCCACTTGTAATGAAAGGCATACTTTATTAAAAGCCAAGTGGTTTACAGTATAATAAAACCTGAACTGAAATTGGTGCACCAAGATTTCTCAGTTAACTTTCCTTGTCCAGTTCCTTTCTAGTTCCTGCTCCCTGATAGTCCCTTACTGTCCAATTACATTTAAACAAATTGTTTTGGGAATGGCGGAATGGTTGGTGAGCCATTGCATTCCATTCCCAGTGCTTTGACCTTGACCTTGACCTTGACCATGTTTCTATAAGTACAAAGAGTATTAAGTTCCCCCCTCCTGTCTGGTTCCCTCCTCCCTCATAGTTCATGGCAGACTGGCAGTTAGCGAATGTGAAGCTCAAGTGTTTGATGGCAGTTCTGACATTGGGACCTTCTGCATACAAAGCAGATTCTGTATCACTGAATACAGAGCTCTTTTAGGATGTTATTATACCTTCCTTTCTCCATTACGCTTTAATTTCTAGAACTCAAGCTCAGATTTGTGTGTTTGTGTTTGCCCTAAAAGTTGTATCTTTGGTAAGAACAAGCAAGCAATTTTTTAAGGGAAAAGAAATGTAAGCAGTATTGTTACAAGGCTCTCTAGTTTCAGAAGAGTCTCACTTAGAGAATGCAATTTCCATAATTAGGAGGGGGGGAAAAGCTATGAAAGCTTTATCCTGCAACCCTACCATTTTTATTAATCCTCTTATAATGATACCCCAGTCTTATAACAAAAAATCAAAGGATGTTAATCAGTCTTTCCGAGAACCAGCAACTAGCCTGAAAAATTAGAATTGTGTTGTAATGCTTCCCACCAATCTTTTGTTAAACATGTCATTAAGTGAAACATGCCCAGCCAGATTACAATAAATATTAGTTATTTTGGTGCAGACCAGGAGAACTAGAAGTATCTCTGCCATCATCAAGGATGACATGTTTGACGAATTTATACTTTGATTATTGAAATAGCAATTGCTAGCAGATAGATTTCAAGGTGCCACACCATAATCTGAGTATTTTGGTTTGAATTCAAACTATTGGGAAGCTCAGTCATTGCATTCTGTAAATTATGACTGTAGCCTTGTGTGACACCCTAAAATAATTAATGAATTTGTGTGATGCTCCCATGAATAAAACTAATAATTTAAGCAGGGTTAGAAATAAATACCATTTATTTAATAATTAACATGCATTCCCAGATAATATATAATTTTACAATATATTTATTGTAGGTTGTATGATGGCTCAGCAGGAGACAGGGAAAATGTTGAGCTTGTCAGTTTGAGACCTGAGCACTGCATGATGGGTTGAGCTCCCATTACTTGCTGCAGCTCCTGCCCACCTAGAAGTTTGAAAGCATGAAAATGCGAGTAGATAAATAGATACCACTTTGGTGGGAACAGCATTCTGGGCACCTCAGCATATAGCTGGCCACTAGTCTCATATGATCATGGAAATGTCTTCAGACAATGCTGGCTCTCTTGGCTAAGAAACTGAGTCTTGTCCAGTCATGTCTAACTCTAGCACCACCCCCTAGAGTTGGACATGACTGGACAGGGGAAACCTTTGTTTTGTAAAATAAATCTGTTTCATTGAAAATAGATAGAAGTAAGAATGTTGCTTTTGCAGATATGGAATAGAAATATTTTGGATGTCCATACTAAAACATGTGAATACACATATTCCAAAAGGAGAGCAGGCAAAAAATGCTTGGGACATGAGCTGTAATGTTCAGCAAAGGAGAGGTAGTGATGGGCCATTTGCTGTAAAAATGCAAGGTTATGGCATGAACTCAGAAGAAAAGGAAGAGATGTGCATGTGCAAAGCCTGCATAACAAAGATAGAGGGAAGGTGGACAGATGGGGCCCTTTTCAATGTAGGAAACAAGAGCTGACTCTCAGGCATATTATACAAGACATATTGCTAAGATAAAGAATAGGGCTAAGACAGAGCCAATGGGAGACTTACTAAATGTCTTCAAGACAGTGATGGGATTCATTTTTTTTCCTACCGGTTCTGTGGGCGTGGCTTGATGGGCATGGCAGGGGAAGGATACTGCAAAATCTCCAGTCAGAGGTGGTATTTGCCGGTTCTCTGAACTACTCAAAATTTCTGCTACCGGTTCTCCAGAACTGGTCAGAACCTGCTGAATACCACCTCTGCTTCAAGAGCACCTATTAGTTAACTTTTAGGAATAGAGTTGAAGTAGGGCCAATAGAATACTTGTTAGATAACTTTTGAAGTGTTTATTAGTTAAGACTTACAAATATGGATGGTGTGGAGCAAATAGAGGACCCTTTAGATAATTTTCAAAAAGCCTATTAGACAATGTTATTTCTTTATCCCGCCTTGAAAAACTGTATAAAAGCTTGTTGAATCCTTTGTTCTGGATCCTGGCATTTTATGGTTGGGACCTCTTTTGCTGAAGCTCTTCAGTAAAAGGAAATCAATCCTGCACCTCATGTCTGGTAGTCTTCATTGGCTTTGGCACCAGGCTAAGACATGAATTTGGGGACAACAGTAGGGAAAAGAAGGTGCTCAGAATTCACAGGGAGAGTGAATTAGAGGTCTATTGGATATAGCAGTAGCTATAGAATAAGAATAGAATAACGGAACAGAACAGAACAGAATAGGATTCTTTATTGGCCAAGTGTAATTGGACACACTTTGCTCTCTGTGTACATAAAAATTTGCCCTCTGTATACGTAAAAGATATAAGTTTACAGGAACTGGGCATGGCTAGTCTAGTGAAGAGAAGGACCAGGGGAGACATGATAGCAGTGTTCCAATATTTGAGGGGCTGCCACAGAGAGGAAGGGGTCAAGCTATTTTCTAATGCACCCGAAGGCCAGACAAGGAATAATAGATGGAAACTGAACAAGGAGAGATTTAACTTGGAAATAAAGAGAAACTTTCTGACAGTGAGAACAATCAACCAATGGAACAGTTTGCCCTCAGAAGTTGTGGGAGCACCATCACTTGAGACTTTCAAGAAGAGATTGGACTGCCATTTGTCAGAAATGGTGTAGGGTCTCCGCTTGGGGATTGGACTAGATGACCTACAAGGTCCCTTCCAACTCTGATTATCTGTTATCTGTTAAGTGATAAATCATGATATTGATCATCATAAATACATTCATCATGAATCATAAGATACAACACTTAGTGATAATCATAGGATACTAAATAAACAATCACATCAGAGGTGGTATCCAGCAGGTTCTGACCAGTTCTAGAGAACCGGTAGCAGAGATTTTGAGTAATTCAGAGAACTGGCAAATACCACCTCTGACTGGAGATTTTACAGTATCCTTCCCCTGCCATGCGCATGCACCAAGCCACGCCACAGAACCAGTAGTAATAATTT
Organism: Naja naja; assembly: GCA_009733165.1. NCBI lineage: Eukaryota > Metazoa > Chordata > Lepidosauria > Squamata > Elapidae > Naja > Naja naja. The sequence continues at coordinate 28,769,258 of CM019150.1, forward strand.
TTGAATCCCACCACTGAATCACAATCATATTAGGAAACTAAAACAATATAAATCAAAAAGATACAAGCAACAAGATTATATCTCCATAGATTAAAAGGAGATAGATAATAGGAAGGATGAGAATAATAATAATACAGTCTTAGTAAATAGTTTGACAGTGTTGAGGGAATTATTTGTTTAGCAGAGTGATGGCATGTGGGAAAAAACTGTCCTTGTGTCTAGTTGTGCAGTGCTCTATAATGTTGTTTTGAGGGTAGGAGTTGAAACAGTTTATGTCTGGGATGATGTGAGGGGTCTGTAAATATTTTCAAGCAAGGTATATCCCACCCACCCATCCAGCCCCCAATCTTCTCAGTGCCTTCCTTTCCCTGTCTCCCTTTACCTGATCTGCTTGGGGTAGTGAAAGGAAGATAATAATAATAATAATAATAATAATAATAATAATAATAATAATAATAATAATAGTTTATTAGACTTGTATGCTGCCCTCTCTCCCTAAGGACTCAGGGCGGCTAACAATATAAAACCCATTACAAATTTACAATAAAAAGAAATTAAACCAAATACAAGCCTAACAATTAAAATTCAATTAAAATTTAAAAAACCCTCTAAAACAACCCCCCCCCTTGGTTAGCCCAGACCGTCCTGCTGAAAGAGCCAGGTCTTAAGGTCATGGTGGAAGGAGTGGGGATCGGGGCCAAACAAAGGCTCAAGGGAGTTGGTTCCACAGGGTGGGTGCTCCCACAAAGAAGGCCCTGCCCCTGGGCACTGCCAACTGACAATGTTGGGAAGCTTGGTTGTGCTGTGTTTGAAGCAAGGGCATCAGCAATTAAGGGGAAAGGAAGGCCCTGTGGAAATCAATAGGTGGCTGGTACAGACAGATCTTGCCTTTGCACCCTCAGGTTTAGTAGGAAATTCCCTTCTCACTGCAGTCTGATCACATCCCCTCATCTCAGTTTTCTGCAGCGTGGAGTTCAGGGTCAGGGTTTGCATCGCAGCTTGTACCTCCTGACATGATTATTGCTGCTCTAAAAGGTGAACCAAAGGCTCAAGTTTCAGACAGGGATGTGAGAACAGGTCACTGTTTTCTATTCAGCATGTTTCTCCCCCCCACCAATAAACTGGTCATCCCCTCTTTCTCCCTCAGTTGTAATTCTCTTTTTGAGACACCTGGCTTGGTTTATTGCAATCCAGCCAACTGCAGCCTGTTTAATAACCCATGGTTAAGCAAACCATGATATAATATATATGAACCAGAGCCCAGTTTACCAGAATAAGAAATAATGTCATACACATACAGTTGGCTCCCTCAGAAAACAGCAAAGTGGTATCTCAGAAAAAGTTGTATTAAAAATCTGTTTAATTTATTTAAAAAATCTGTATTATTTGCAAATGTAGAGTAGACAGAAAAATAATTAGGGTAATCAAATAACAGATTGTGGTGGCATGCAATGGATTATACATACAATATTTGGATAGTTTGACCCCCTTTTAGGTTTTTCCTACTAATCTCTCTCTTCCAAAAAGTGTTTATGATTTGTAAGACTTTTGTCACCCACTAAAGTGAATTAATCACATTTCATCTCAATGAAATACAGTATTGCTTCCCAGAGAATCAGGTTGCTGAGTTCCCAAAATCCAGAACATTTGTGCAGGTGAGAAGGAGGATATCTGCAGGAATTTCTCTCTGTAAGCAACACCGAAGAACCTAATTTATATTTCCTATGTTTGTTTCTCTAATATTTGGATTTTTTTTCTTACACAGTGAAACCTGGAACCTGTCCAGTGCAATACACAGTTTGCCGAGCAGCCTTTGATGTATGCGAAAAGGATGAGGAATGTCCAGGAATAAAAAGATGCTGTGAGGGTAATTGTGGGACAATGTGTCGCACACCAGAAAAAGGTACTTCATGGGGCCTAAATCAATCTCTCTCTTTCTCTCCCTCTCTCTCACTTGCTCTCTCTCTCTTCAACTTCTTTGAAAGTTCAGCTTCTAGAAACACACCCCTTGCAATTCTGCATATAGTTATCAAAGTTGAAAAATCTAATTAGGAAGCTAATTAGGTTTGTTGATTATTTTTGGCTTTTGGACATAGGAAGATCACCACTTCATGAATGAGGTATATAAACATTTTATCTTTTATCACTCTTGAATTTAACTCTAAGTATATATTTCATTTATTAATTAAATTTGTTTGCTTCCCATCCCACCACGAGGTGCCTCTGTGTGATTTACAATGTTACAATAATAATAGTGTTATTTAAACTATTTTCTCACTTGATTTCTACATAGCCCTCACAACTCTGCTTAGATTTTGATGTTTTTAATAGGGCTATCAGATGGTGCATCTAGGAACATGCTGGATCCTCAAACAAGAATTATGAATTCCATCTCAAAGGTCCAGCATCCTGTGATTTCAGAGACCAATTTCTGCAACTGGAAGTATAATAGCCTAATATTTTGCAGCCGGATGTTTTGCCCCCTCCTTATCTTGAGTCAGCATCTTCTCTTAGAGCAGAAATTCTGGAGTTCAAGGGAAAGAAGAAGCTTAAGAATGAGATGTAGAATAAGACCACTTTAATTACACTAGGTATAGGTAGTAGGGAAGAATTATTTTAGTAGGCATGATTCTGTTACAGAACTGTAGCAACAATTAAGACATTTCCAGAAATCCAAGTAGTTTTTGTTTTCTTACTGTTCCTGACACAAAGGACTTGATGACATATGTTAGGCTATTATGCACTAACCTATGGCTTCTGTTCTAGCTTTCCAGATGTAGAAAATGGTACCTAAGTTCATAGGATGCAGGATCTTTGAGATAGAATTCATAATTGTGGATCCAGCATGTTCCTAGCATGCATCATCAGATATCCCTATTAAAAACCTCCAAATCTATATATATATAAAAGTGAAATACCACTCGTGCCATCATCACAAAATCTCCAGAACTGTAAAGCCTACAAACTTGAAATTTGGCACATATGTTCCTCTTGGCTTCTAGGTGCTCACTAAGAAAGGATTTTTTTTGAATTGACCATCAGAGCATTAGTATTTCTTATATTATTATTAACATGCCTTGATGCCAAGGAGTTCTACTCCCCCTCCCCACCTGAAAAGAAATCTGTTCCAAATGTAAAACACAAGCGGAGGAGAGGAGTTTCAGTTTCAGTTTCACAGCAGCAACCAGCTTTAGTACAGAACAGTTGAGCTAAGCCACACCCAGTCTCCTTGCTGTCTCCTTCTTGCTCACACAGCAAATACTGCCTCAGTTTCCAAACAGCCCTCAACTCTCTCACACACTGACAGGACATTAGCCAGATGAATACTGATGGATGCTGGTAGGCTGAGGCACAGTTTTTCCCCTTATTTTCCTCCCCAAAACTAAGCCTGATCACATAGTTTCGTAGCGAAGCACGGGTATAGAGCTGTTTAACATAAATGTCTAACATAAGTGTCATGACATTTGACGCAAGTTTATAAATCACGTTATTTGTATGATGGCATTCGTTGTATCATTTTTTCCCCACCACCTGGGCTCCCACTGAGGTTGCTTGTGTTCTCAAATATCCTTCTTCCTTTCTCCTAAGAGTAAGCATAGCTTCCTTATCAGATTTAAGTTTTAATGCTGTTTTCCTACTGTGGAAATAAAATGGTCTTTAACGCTCGGATTGAATGCTATGGATACAGCTTTTTTCCTACTCTTTTTTGCAGAAAAACCAAAGAGTTGCCCAGAAGAGATTAGAAAATGTCCAACTAAAGGACAATATGAATGTAATAATGACTCTGAGTGCAAAAAAAATAAAAAATGCTGCTTCTCAAACTGTGCCTTACGCTGTGTGGAACCACATTAAGGTAATTCCAGTAGGGAATATTGACCCCATATTTCTGCATGGCACAAATCAGAATGAATGGAAATGAACTGGTCTGGGGTTCTGCACTGGATTATCACACATCCAACTTCGCACAAATACTCCACTTAAACAAAAATCCTTGTGGTTAGGATTCTTCTAAGCCTCCAGCAACCTAAAAGCCATTCCGGGCTTTGTATGCCAAGTGGGGTCTCAATTTTTCAGGGTTCTTAAGTGGTGAAATGATGTCTTAAGAGTCTATAAAGCTTAGGGCCAGGATTTTACTGCAGAAGAATGAAGTAGGCTAAATTCATCTCTAAGGCAGGGGTGTCAAAATCAAGGCCCATGGTCTGCATCCAGTCTGCGATGTGGTTGGATCCAGCCTGCAGGGCTGTCCTAGTCTACCCAATGCAAAAGGAAAGATTAGGCCAGCGTAGCTTCAGCCCGGTTTATCCAATGCAAAGGGGAAACATGCCAGCAGTTTGGGGAGTGGCGCAGTGTTGGGATTCAATTTTTTTTACTACTGGTTCGGTGGGTGTGGCTTGGTGGGTGTGGCAGGGGAAAGATACTGTAAAATCTCCAGTCAGAGGTGGTATTTGCCAGTTCTCCGAACTACTCAAAATTTCCGCTACCAGATCTCTAGAACTGGTCAGAACCTGCTGAACACCACCTCTGGAGTGGCATCAAGTTGGCCTTGCCCACCCAATTAGCCATAGCCACCCAGTTGGCCATGCCCACCTGGCCCCCCGAGGTCAACCACAGCCCTGTTGGGGCTCTCAGTGAAATTGAGTTTGACACCCCTGAACTAGGAAGATCTCTGGGATCACAGAAAGGGAAGCATTATTTGTGACTGCATTTCTTGCACTCCTAAAAGTCAGTAATCACCATGTTACTGAAAAGTCACAATGGTCTTTTGGGTACATGATGTTTTTAGTGTTGGAGGCATCATCACTGTCTAATATTTCTTCTGTTCTAGGAAAGGCAGCACAGGAAGAAAAAAAGGCTAGCAGCTTGATACAGAATGATCACAGCTATCGGACCTTTTTGTAATTTATCATTGATTGGTGTTTTTTCCCCCCTGTAACATGGTGAAAAAAAAGTTCTTTGCTGAAGTGTAAAACGTGAGGGAAATTTTGAAGCATTTCTGTGCCTTCTTGAAACCAAGTTGCCACTCTAGTCTGAGAGTCCATAATTTGAAACTTTCAGGGGAAAATGTGGTTGAACTCTGAAGGGTTCTTATTTGAGAAGAAATCAGCCTTTTGAAATTAGGGTGGCATTCTAAGTACTACTCCTTGTCACTTGGAAAGATAATTTTTCTTAACTCACTTTAAACTCAGTGAGACAGTCATCCATTTTTGTAACCCCTTAGAGAATGCTGTAAAGCACTTATGAAGCAGTATATAAATCTAAATGTTTTTGCTATTTAAAGTATCAATTATTTTATTAACTGCCTTTTTAAAAGATGGCCCCTTCGATCACTCATGCGCTTGTGACGTCCCGACTTGACTACTGCAATGCTCTCTATTTAGGACTGCCCTTGCATACCATCCGGAGGCTTCAGCTGGTGCAGAATGCGCTGCGCTGGTTGTGATGGGAGTTTCCGATACTTCCATGTTACACCCCTCCTGCGCGAGCTGCATTGGTTGCTGGTTGCCCTCCGGGTGAGATTCAAGGTGTTGGTGTTAACATTCAAAGTCCTTACGATACGGGTCCGGGTACTTGCGGGAGCGTCTTCTGCCAACATCAAACACCGATCGCCCTGTGCGTGCGCACAGACGGGGACTCCTCGGGGTACTGTCGGCTAGACAGTGTCGGCTGGCGGTGCCCCAGGGAAGGGCCTACTCTGTTGCGGCCCCTGCCCTGTGGAACCAACTCCCTCTGGAGCTCCGGTTGGCTCCTGATCTCCGCTCCTTCCGCTGCGATCTGAAGACCTGGTTGTTTGAACAGGCCGGGCTGGACTGACCTCCTGGGTTTTTTAAAAGTATTTTAATGGGTTTTAGTGATTGGGCTTATTGATCTAATTTTGTTTTAAATATTTATTGATTGTTGTACTGTTTTGATTGTGAGCCGCCCCGAGTCCTTGCGGAGAGGGGGCGGCATATAAGTCCAATTATAAATAAATAAGTAAATAAACTGGACTTTGTTTTTGCTTGAAGACATTTCACTTCTCATCCAAGAAGCTTCCTCAGTTCCAGAGGTGGTATTCAGCAGGTTCTGACCAGTTCTGGAGAACTGGTAGTGGAAATTTTGAGTAGTTCAGAGAACTGGCAAATACCACCTCTGATTTTACAGTATCCTTCCCCTGTCACACCCATCAAGCCAAGCCCACAGAACCAGTAGTAAAATTTTTTGAATCCCACCACTGCTCAGTTCACATCAGAATTAAAGACCTTCTTGGATGAGGAGCGAAATGTCTTCAAGCAAAAACAAAGTCCAGTTTTGGAAAAGCACCTTTGGGACAACATTGAGAATTTCCATAGAGTCCTGCTTTTACAGTCTTCTGGCTGAGAAGATGCGGAATGCCCTCAGGTTTTCCAATCAAGAGCACAATTGTTTCTAAAAGCCCATCTAGTTTCCTCTTTTATTCTTTTCTTTTAAGTTCCCTTGCCTTTGTGTAGTCATTTTCCTTTGGGAGAACATTTTAGGCTCTTCTGCTCAAAATTTACATTTACAGCCAAGTTATTTAGTTATATGGTCTCCACCAAATAATTGTCTAGCTATTTTAGTCTTAACAAAGCTCATCCCAAAAGTATTCATTCTTTGTAGTCTTTGTCAGAGAACTGATTTCCTCCTTTGCTGGCATGCTTGTTTATAATCTTTCTCTCTCCCCCACCATACGTTTATATTGGGTTATAAGGTATTATAAAATACAAAATAAAAAAGCAAATAAGAGGACAGGGAGGAAGGGGAAAGGGCAAAGAAAAAAGTTTATAATCTTTTTTCACTAGTAACATGAAAGCCATGAAACTCATGCAGAACTGGAAATGCTACTGGACCTTCAGTAGGTTGTATAATATGGTAATATATTTTGAGCATATATTTAAAAGCCATCTTCTTAGTCAGCCTTTATGTCATACAAGTTTGCCTTAAATGAACTGAAGTGTAAAATTGGTAGAATACTAAAATGCACAGCTCAGACTACATTCACTGATTCCTTTGTTTGAACGATAAGTAATATACACAAATTTATCAAAAGTATGTTTGGATTTGAAACAAACTAAAATGGAAACATGTAATTGAGTTATCCTCAAAGTATACAATAATTCTACAATTCTCAAAGTTGTCTGCTTGTTCATTTCTGGCAGTTCCAGGAGAATGCTGTTGTACTCTTGCAAATGGAAAATGAGTCACTCTCACGCTTGAGTTCACAATTTTAATCTTGTGGCACTCAAGCAAGGAAGATGTGCTTCAATGGCAAGATGTGAACCAGAGCTAGCAATTTGGTGTAGAAATTTTATGTGACATCTGCTTTCATTTGGAATTGCTGAGTTTTTATTTCTCTATTCTTCCCTAATTATCTCTATGTCTAATTCCAGGGCCTTCTATATGAGAAGAATTGTTTCAGGAATTTGTTAACATACCCAAGAGGCTCCACTGGATCCTGGCAATTTGAAGATATCATTTGCATGAAGCTTCTAGTAAACTTGCCAATGGCACAACTTTCTGAATCATAATGCTTTGGTTTGATCATTTGCTTATCTGCAGCATAAAGAGCAACGATGGGACAAACTGAAGGAATCTATCTAGAAAGTTAGTCATATGTAAAGACTTTCTCAGAAATAAGCAGCATCAGTATATTCTAGATTTGCACATTAGCACAAATCTTAGCCGGCTGAGTATCCAAGGGTTTAAAATGATTTAAGCCGAGGAATGACTGACATCAAACTCTCCTTAACGCTGTAACACATGTGCCTAGGAAAGGAAAACCTAACTTCATGTATCCTGCTTGAGTCAAAACTAGATGACTATTATGAGGTGGGTTTGTGAGGAAACATTTTAAACTAATAGAAAAGTTGATTGAACCCAAATAGTTTGGAGAGTCAAGAAATCTACAAAATACAAGAAGATTGTGTTTAAAGAATACAATAGGAAAAACAGAGCACATTTTCTGTATAAAGTATGTAAGAGGAGAAAAAATTGGGTTATTGACATATTTTACATATCCTGGAAATACTGATTCAGCTAGGTATCAAAATAAAGAAGCCAAACAATTTGTTATTTGCATGAGTTGTCATATACCTTTTAACTGTTTTCTAGATGGGGCATGCCATGAGTCAAACTGAATGTTTTAATTCATGTGGCAGATTGTAACAGAGATGGAGAAAACATTTGGCTGCTACAATCTCTTTTTTCACCCTGTTTGCAGGGTTTGGTCAAAAAGGTCAAGAAGGCAATCATAATGGTGCAATCCAAGTTCTGGTTTTTTTTTAAAAAATGTGCAATTACTTTTTAAAAAAACATCATACTTTCCAGACACCCTAGTTAGCTCTGCTAGCCAATCCCATCAGTACAGTTATCTATCCCTTGTTATCTTTTCATCTGCCTCAGAGAAGCAACAACAACAACAACAACAAAAATCCATATGGACTAAATTTTTTAAATCCTGTACTCTTCTTTTCATTCTAATAGGATGCTTGTTTTCTTGCTTTGTGCAAGTTTCTGTCACTGGAATGCTGTAAAATTTCCACAGCTATTTCTTGGAATGAGGGATTTTATATTCTATTATTTCTGTATAGTTTTCCTCCCGAGGGAATCTCAAATGGTGCATTAAAAAATAACAATATTCATTACAGCAATTCAATATAGCAGCTTACTGTCAAGAGCAATAAAAGTTGAGTGCTCAAGTGTATTTAAAAAATCATTTAAAATTCAGTTTCATCCTGGAACAATGTCTTCCCAGCAAACGAGGAGTTGCTTGATGGTGATGGGTGGCATATAAATTTAATAAATAAATAAATACCCATGTGAATATTGCTTTATGTTTCTTGAAACTATGCACCAAAAGGGCTATCTGGCTCTCTCCTTCTCCTGATTATGCAACACTTAGAACATATAGAATAATAGAGTTGGAAGGGATCTTGGAGGTCTTTTAGTCCAGGGGTCGCCAACCTTTTGGACCTCAGGGACCACCAAACTCATAATTTTAAACCCCAGAGACCACTAACCGGTTCTGTGGGTGTGGCCTAATTTGTGGGTGTGGCTTGGTGGTCATGTGACTGGCTGGGTATGGCTTGTATGTAAATATTATAAATATTTATGTAAATATTGAATTTTTTCATAAAAAAAAGAGCAACTTTTACCCAAAATCAGGCAAAGCAGGCAGGCAGATTGAGTTGCTCACAGAATCATTCAGTGATCTATCTATCTGCCATCGGCTAGGTCAGTCTCTCAAATTTGCTTGCCACGAGTCTGCACTGAATAATAGAACTTTCAGTCCTAAGGGAGGTTCAGCTGTGCTTAAAAGCAGAGCCGAAGATCTAAAGACTAGCTAGAAAGCAAGAAATCCTGCTTCCTAACTAATCTAAATCTCCCAGCATAGCAGAACAGATGATGGTTGGAAAAAGGAAAAATAGCAATTTAGCAGGCAAGTTTTCCAGGTAAGGAGTAAGTGGGTGGAGAGGGTTCCCGTGGATCATGTGGGTGGCACAGCCTTGTGTTTCTGCGCAGCCTGGATTAATTGCTTGGGGGGGTGCTCTGAGGGTGAGATTTCTCTGTGGCCCATCAAAATTTTCTCATGGCCCACCAGTGGGCCGTGACCCACCGGTTAGCAACTGCTGTTCTAGCCCAACCCCCTGCTTGAGCGGGAGACCCTACACCATTTCAGATAAATGATTGTCCAGTGACTTTTTGAAAGTCTCCAGTGCTGGAGCACCCACAACTTCTGAGGGCAAGCTGTTCCATTGGTTGATTGCACTCACTGTTAGGAAATTTCTCCTTAGTTCTAGGTTGCTCCACTCCTTGGTTAGTTTCCATCCTTGTTTCTCATCTTTCATTTTGGTTCTTTAGAAAATAGTTTGATCCCTTCATCTTTGTAGGAGCCCCTAAATATTGGAACACTGTGATCATGTCTCCTCTAGAAAGAGCGACTGTCCTCTTAGAGGACAGAAGATCCTACTAGTAGTCAATTCCAGACTGCTGGGAGGACTATGAGCAGAAACTTTCCAGAAAACATGTATTGGAGGGTATTTAAATAAGAAAATATATTTATTTTTTGTTTTTGTTTTGCTTTGTTTTTTGCTTTGATTCTCCTCAATGCCCCTCTGTCTCCCAAAATTTACCTGAATTTTGTCCAAGCCAGTCCAGATGAAAATATTATACAGTATAATATTTTGTGATTTTGAGGGGTAAAATGCTAACTGATGAAAAAAAAGCTAAGAAGAGCAAGAAATGGATCATGGATCAAGACCATGACACAGCCCAATGATGATTAAACTGAGAAAAGAAAGAAGAGCAGAGACAGTCATTTCCTTTCAGTGATGTCTTCCTTTGATTTCCATAGCAACAGTTAGATAGTTATCAAAGCCTTAATGTGCGTCATCTTTCAGATGGCCAGCCACCTGAATAAACAAGGAAAAGTTCTAAAATTTATAGAATTACATACAGTACTTATGTTTCTGAGTTATCACCAGAGGGCAGTACAGTATTAAAATATACATAGCGTCAATCCTTCAGATGTGAACCTTATTCTGCAATTTTATTGAATTAAAGCTTTTTCTGACATTGAACATTTTTAATCCTTAATTTGCCAAAGATATTTATCAATGATAGTTACTGAATGCACAATATTTCCTGCTAGTAAACCGCTATTTGAGATAAAGCATTAAATGTTGAACTTTTCCTATGTGATGTTTACAGAATCTTAAAATATAATGAATAATAGTATCTCAAAGCAAGTAGTGAAAATGAATTTTGCCCTCATGGGTACTGGCATCTTAGCTGCAATTACATTATCATGTACATCTACATTGATAGGTAATGGTTTCTGAGCAGGAATGTATTTTATTCTGTCCACCATACTGGTGCTATGATTCAGAATGCAGAAACACTTATGTTCAGAGTATTTCCTTTCTATCTATCTATCTATCTATCTATCTATCTATCTATCTATCTAATTAATTAATTAATTTAGTTGGTTTTATATACCGCCCTTCTCCCCAAAGAGACTCAGGGAGGTTTACAGGGCATTAAAAAACATACAATACAAATATTAAAATTAAAATTAAACTCTAATTAAGCCCCACCGATATCAAATTTTAAAAATTTAAGAACAATAGTTAAAAATGATAATTCCAATACAAAAATTTAAAAATATCTCATGGGGATAGATCGGCTTGCTCAAATAGCCATGTTTTAAGGGCGCAGTGAAAGGCTCTCAGGTTGGGGACAATCCGGATCTCTACTGGTAGCTCATTCCAGAGGGCAGGGGCCGCCACAGAGAAGGCCCTCCCCCTGGGGGCCACCATCTGACATTGTTTGACCAACGGCACCCTGAGGAGGCCAACTCTGTGGGCCCGCACTGGTCGGTGGGAGGTTGTCATCGGCAGTAGGTGGTCTCGCATGATCCCAAATAAGATTTTATTTGATTAGGGTTGTTGTAGGTCTGTGAGAAATGAAGAAGTAGCTGTAAGACACAGGATGGAGACCAAAAAATGGCTGAATGTACTTGGGCCACCCATATTTTTGCAACTGAAATACTATATGTAGGTGCTATAGCAATAGCACTTAGCCTTATATACCGCTTTTCAGCCCTTTCTAAGCGGTTTACAGAGTTAGCATATTGCCCCCAACAATTTGGGTCCTCATTTTACCCACCTCAGAAGGATGGAAGGCTGAGTCAACCTTGAGCCTGGTGAGATTTGAACTACCAAATTGCAGGTAGCCGGCAGTCAACAGAAGTAGCCTGTAGCCTCTAACCATTGCACCACTATGGCTCAGATTATGGTCTGAGTTCAGAGGTCTGAAAAATAAGTACATGCTGCTTTTTCTGTGCAGTGAGGGATTATTGCTGGAATGCATATTATATGTTCATAAGAGTACCCTTTGTGTTGTTTTATTGGCTAAATCTTTCTATTTCTTAATTGTGAGACTCATGATCTGAAAAGTACTTCCATTATTTACTTTTTTTCTGTATTCAGTATTGGATTCAAGATGGAACAAAAATGTGATTTAAGAAATGTGTGTGTTATTAATTTCCCTCTTTGCTTTGTGATGATGACATTTAACTTAATATTTTGTGCAACTGAATGTGGTCCAAAGGAGTTATTTTATACTGCTTTATTAGATGTCCCCCAGTCAACATCCTAAAGTAATTCTGCCCACAGTGATTTATGATACCCTCGTGGATTACATTGATTGACTACACCAATACTTAGTACAAGTTGCTAAAGATAGTTGAGGACACCAAATAAAGTGGCAAAATTGTACCACAGAAAAGTTAATTAACATCTTTATCAGTGATTTTTTTCTTCCAAATGGTCCTGAGAATGATAGAGATGACTGATGATTTGTTTATTTTGCTCCTCTTGTTTGGAAGGAGACCAATGAGTGCTAGAAGCAAAAACAAAAATAAGGGCAAATTGCAATAGATTGTTTTAACTGAAAAAATACAGTTTCCAATTCCCGCCCCCCCCCTTTTAATCTACTTTCAGGTTATAAGAAAATACCTTCTTGTATGAGAGATAAAATCAGAGTGATGTTAATGCAGGATACAATGAACAATGAACATCCTTTAATTATGAAAGCTAAATATGTATTTGAGATTTCACATTAAATAAATATGCAGATTGGGATTCAGGTTCCAACGCATAATTTTGGAATGATTTCATAATCCACTAGATAGATATAGTTTAACTATATCTTAGGAGTTATCCTGCAGACGTTGAATAACTCACATTCCACATACCTTATTGTGGGTCCATGCACCGTAAAGAGCAGTTACAGCTGCAACACTTCTTGAGGCCTCTACAATCATAACCATTCTGGCAGTTTTTCTTAAAAATGCGGGGGCATTTTATGGTTTCTACGGGGCAACTTTTAGGCACTTTGGTAAGAATTTTTAAAAAAAGAAACCAAAAGTAAGTGGTATTTTTTTCAGGAAAGTTTTTCTCACCTACCATCTCTCTCAATCTATCTTTCACAACTAGTACAAACCAGATACATTACCAGGGATCAAATGATACAGCTGGGCCTATGCTTGACTACTTCTATACAAATCAGAAAAGTATGTAATATTACTGTATCTCTGTCATTGGTAGGCAATCTGACCCCACTAAGGTGATATAATTGGTGGTTAGAACCCTCACATGCCTGATTAAGCCTAAGTGGACAGTATCTGATTACAAGGTAAAGGTAAAGGTTCCCCTCGCACATACGTGCTAGTCATTTCTGGCTCTAGGGGGCAGTGCTAATCTCCGTTACAAAGCTGAAGACCCAGTGCTGTCCGAAGACATCTCTGTGGTCATGTGGCTGGCATGACTAAACACTGAAGGTGCACGGAACTTTCCTACCAAGGTGGTCCTTATTTTTCTACTTGCATTTTTTAAACATGCTTTTGAACTGCTAGGTTGACAGAAGCTGGGACAAGTAAAGGGAGCTCACTCCGTTATGCAGTGCTAGGGATTCGAACCGCCGAACTGCCAACTATTCTGATCGACAAGCTTAGCGTCTTAGCCACTGAGCCACCACGTCCCACATCTGATTACAACTGAATTAAAATGCCCAACATGCTTAGCATCAACCCTTCTTTTGCAGGGTTTTTTGGACAGTCCCACCACACCATACCATCCACTTTCTGAACTTCACTGATGGTCTTGAAATAACTCTTCCCATTGGTTGCACAAGCCTTTGAGACAGTGCTTCAGGTGAAACAGCTTCACAAAGCCACTTAATAATGCCAAGTGTATTCCTTGCTCCTAAAGGTACAGAGAAGCATCTCCATTGCTATCCTTCATTCTGGTTTACAATCCCTCCTCAACCTCTTCTTGTAAGAGACCCCTGGCAACTTTTGCAAATGCTGCAGGATGCCAAGAAGAAAAAGAGGGGCTAGGAAGGGGCACTTCTGTACACTCAGTACAAAAAATGACATAGGATTATCATGGAAAAGATTTAGATGGCCTTTTTTTGCCTTCCCACCCTTATCCTTCTCTTGTAATGCAACTGAAGCTGACTTTTTCCTACTTAGCTTGACTCTAGAATGAACACGCTATATGGATCCTACAGTTTCCCAATTTCTTACAAAGGAGGAGGAAAAGGAAGAGGAGGAGGAGGAGGAGGAAGAGGAGGAGGAGGGTCTGAAAAAATACTGACTCAGACATGTTACCAAGTACAATACCTTGAACAGGGAAAACACAAGCTTTTCCACAGACTACACAGCATTTCTTTTGACGTGGGCACTCCTCATCATTCTCACACTTTTTTAAAAATTAACATCTGAACAAAGTTGATTGACGCCTGGGCAAAACTCCAGGTTTCACTTTAAAAATATGATGGGACAATCTTAATGATATCAGAAAAGATCTGCAGAAATCAGAAATCCTATGCTAGCTATGATTTACATTTAGTTGTTCTATCTTTCAATGTATGTAAATGCCTGAAATATGATTAATCTCATGAATGAACGCAAATATATGTGTCCCAGGATAATGTTGCAGGATCCAATCTGGATTCTCTAGCAGAGAAGTTCCCTGAAGTTGGGCTCCAGCATGAAAGCTTGAAAGACAAAACCTCTGGCTCAGGTGATCGACTCAGATTGGATCCTGCAATGATTAATCTGTTCGTCAGATTAAGTATTTTTAATCATTGCAGTCTGTGAAAATTAGCTACAAAATTCATTTCTTTTCAAATGAATCTGAAAAAATTCAGACAGCTTCTAGAAATAGGATTTTTCTGGGAATCATTGCTGATTAGGGCTAGGGAACCAGAGAAAATAGAGTATCAGTCAAGCTCCAGATCTGAACTTGACAGACAAGGAAGAGTGATAACTGGTGAGATTTGGGAACTTCTCAACTCTATTTTACATACATCACAAGTTAAACCTTACCTGGAAAAATGTGGAAGAAGCAAGATTCAGCCTGCTGTCACATAGTTTTGCCAAATGTATATCAAGGGTTTGGAATCTGTTTCAGCCTGAGGGTTGCATTTCCCCCCTGCACCCCATGTTCTGCCAGTAATGTTGTGATTTCAACAGAGTGAGACTAAAATTTGACTTTTGTCTTAATTGTTTTGAGTTGGGAGGGGGATTTGAACAGGCAAAATGTTATGTCTTGCATTCTAGATACTCATTTTGCACTTGATTTCTACTCCACATTTAAAAAAACTCACCCAGTTCATTGTACTGGGACTGGATAGAATTTCTAAGGGGTTGAAATGGAGCTTGCATTTGCAAGATTTTAGTTGCCTATTTTAATGGAAAAATAAAATAAAATAAATAAATAAAATATACTCTGAGTGTCATTTGGATCCATTTTAAATAATAACAGATAATAATAAATAACAGATTTATGTGATACTAGAACCAATTCACATCTGCTATATAAAAAAGTACGGTGGGAGGACCTTGTATTCACAAGGAGGCTGAAGATCCAACTTTTGATTCGCTCATTTTCTGTTGACTAAACACTTCTGAGCATCTTAAAGTTGGTTACCATACCTTTGTTAGGCACAAGACAAGCCTTTCCACATGGGCCTTGACAGCACTTCCTACCATTTGTACACTGTTCATCTATTGCACACTGATCTTGGACAGGACCTGTAAAGGTCATAGTAACTGCTGGACAGGTCTCAGGGTTTCCTGTGAAAATCAAAGTAAAGATTCATATATGAGTTAGGGTGTTTATTATATTATAATCAGGAGTGGGATTCTACAGGTTCGCACCTATTCGTTAGAACCGGTTGTTAACATTCTAAGCAGTTTGGAGAACCGGTTGTTAGAAGAAATTACTGGCCTAATCCTGTAAGGAAGGCAGGAAGGAAACATTCTGGTGTTGCTTACAGAAACTGCCTCTCCGTTAACCTTTATTACATCCTTGGCAGGACTAGACTTCCTGTCTCAGAAACGTCTCTGGAGGTTTTTTTCCCTCCTTTGCTGGTACTTTGCTTGTGTGGAGTGACCATTCAAAGTTACAGTGGCACTGAAAAAAAGTGACTTATGACCATTTTTCACACTTATGACTGTTGCAGAATCCCCACAGTCATGAGAGGCCAGGCGAGGAGATGCGTGCCTCGATGTGAGTGATATTGAGTTGGCCACGCCCAGCCAGTAACATGACCACCAAGCCACGCCCACCCAGTCACATGACCACCAAGCCACGCCTACCACCTAAGCCATGCCCACAGAACCAGTTGCTAAAAATTTGAATCCCACCCCTGATTATAATTGTAAGTATCCAACAAAGTTACTACTGATTAAAATCTCAATTACTTATTGGGTTGTGAGCTTTATACTGTATGTTTTCTTTTTTTCTCTTTCTTCACTATAATAAACAGAAAAGTTAAATAATTGATTGTTTGTACCTTGTATCAGTGGTAGTATGCTACTGATTTGGTCCAGTTCGGCCAAACTGGTAGTTTAAAAAAAGCCTCCATCAGCTGAGAGGATAAAAGACCAAAAAGCGCATGGGAAGGTGGGAAGGTCGCTTCTAGCTTTTTGTTTCTTCATCCTCTCAGCTAATTGGCTTTTTAGGGGTGTTAGGGGTGCACATGGACTTCTGTGCACATGCGATCACCCACCAAACTGGTAATGTCTAAGGTAGGATCCCACTACTGCCTGGAATACTACTCTCTATTTCTTTTGTTGCAGGTTAGTAGATCTTAGACGATGGAGATAAATGTATTTATTTAGCAATTCTGTAGTGTGGAAGTGAAACACAGTTCCCAAAGACAGCGTTCTATAGTCTGATTGTTCATATGAAAAAGCTGGATAGAAGAAAGGAGGTTGATTAAGGAGGAAAGGGTGTTTTCTTACATTATCAGAAAGATGACCTTTGAAAAGGGACTAAACAAGATCGAGAAGTAGCTGATCCAGACCAGCTCCAGGAACTGAATATCATACCTTTCTCAGGGGACAAGCAATTGTTTCACACCGGCACCATCGCAACACTTTTTGTCCCCAGGACACTTTTCATCATTTCTGCACTGGTTCCGTTCACGCGACAGCAAACAGGAAGCATGAACTATTGGGCAAATCCCAGGTTTCTCTTCAGGAAAATAAAGAAAAGAATTTCAATGACAATTATAGGGGCTCTCAGCCCCTCCAAATCCTGTTTAGGGCAACAATTACCCCAAGTTCCTTCTAGCATTGGTTTGAAAACTACAAATGGGATTCCTCAGGGATTACTATTGCTTTCACAGGGTATCTTAAATATAAATATTGATCACATGCACATTTGTAGTAGGCTCAGACTATTACAAATAGACATAGAGCAGTTTAAAATGCTGTGAGCTCAAATTTGAGTTTCCAAAGCAAGATGCTGGTTTAAAGGACTATGCTCTGGTCTATGATCTAGAGAAAAGTAACCTACATAAATTGCAGGGCCATTATTGCAAGTCCCTGTTGTCTCTGAGTTACGAGGCTGTTACTATCCTTATTGTTTTAAGAAAAGGAAATCGATTGGTGGATTCCTCTGGCTTCATATTAGCATTCCCAGCTAATGTCATCTGCCAGAGGGAAAAACAACTACTAGGAACTCTCTTTTATGTATAAAAGGATGGGGATGGCCATGTGCAGGCAGGTGCTCAAAGGCTTTCTGTGTGAATTAACACTCAGGAAATTCATGAACCTGGATCTAGCACTCTTTTCAAAGAATACTAAACCAGCATTCAAAATGGCCAGGCTGACAGGTCATAGGGATTGTTATGTATGCAGGTTTGAATGTCATTGGTTTAGTTTGAACTGTTCTTGTAAAATGTCAGAAATGATTGGTTTAAAAAGTGCAGGAAAATCCTGCACTCTGATTGGCTGGCAACTGCGGCTGCTGGCTATAAGTAGCAGCCGCAGCCCAGCCAAATCGGGTCTGTTATGAGCTGTAGTCACTAATAAACTCTTCACTGAAGCACTCCACGTCTGACTCTTCATGCACACTTAACACTGGCGACGAAGGTGGGATCCTTCCTGAAGAGAAGACGACGCGGAAAACAAGCTGAGAGAGATGGCTGCGCTGAACACCCCCCCAGCCCCGTTCGATCTGATGGCAGAAGACTGGGACTCGTACGCAGATCGCTTCCAAATGTATTTGGAGGGAAACGATCTCACCGACATTTCTGAGAAGCGGAAGAGGGCGGTCTTTCTCACGCACTGCGGTCCGGCAGTTTTCAAGATGGCGAAGGCATTGGCGGGAGCTGCAGACGTGAAGGTAATGGAACGGCCTAATTTGGAAAAGCTTTTAAGAACCCATTACGCCCCACAAGTATCGTGCCTCATTAAGAGACACGAGTTTTACCATAGGGATCAAGGGGAAAGCGAAAACGTTAATGACTTTGTGGCAAGTTTAAGAGACATTGGGGGTGCATGCGATTTTAACAACTTGGAAGAGGCCATGCACGATCGATTTGTTCTAGGCCTCAAAGACAAGGTGCTTCAGAGCAAATTATTATTAAAACCTAAGATCACGTTGAAGGAAGCCATAGAAGAGGCCTCCTCAGCAGAAGCCACCAAGTCCTCAGCAGCAGCCATGAAGAAAATTAACAAGGCCTCAAGCCATCCTGATGTGGAAAAGTCCACAACAACTCATTTGAGCAAATAGATTCTGAGTCAGACTGTAGTGAGGTGGAGGAAGGAATTTATAGACTCAGAATGGAGAGGAAAAAGAAAGACCTGGGAAGAAAGAGGCAAGATTTTTACTGCAGAGGTTGTGGGGAAGCCACCCCGCACTGAATGCAAGTTTCTTGATACCATCTGCCTCCGTTTGAAAAAAGAGGTCATCTAGCAAGAGTCTGCAAATCATCCAGAACTCCACCCCACAGAAGAAAGTTTCCTGACAAAGAATTCAAGCCTAACAACTTCAGTGAGAAAATGGGGGCAACACAGAAGCAAATGGGAAGAATGAAACTCATCAAACAGTCACCATTGGTCATTCTTCACCCTTAAGAAGCAGAAAAGTACATGTGAAGGTACTAATTGAAGGAAGGCCTTGCCAAATGGAAGTGGACTCAGGCTCCTATTTATCTATGGTGTCATGGGACACTATTCACAGACTACTCCCAAACATTCAGAAGAAGCATTTCCAGAAGCAAGCACTGACTCTTAAAGACTACCAAGGGAACAAGATTCCAGTAGTTGGAACAAGAGAATTCAATGTGAAGTTCAAAGGCCACACCAAACGCTTGCCCCTGACCATCGTGGACAAGGATCGCCCAAGCTTGCTGGGACTTGAGTGGTTCAATCCACTAGGCATCGAGGTGACTGGCATCAATCACGTGAGCAACACTGAATGGGAGGAGGCCTTGAAGTCTGAGTTTCCAGAGGTCTTCAGCGAAGGATTGGGCAAGTATATGGGGACCCCTATCACTTTCAACCTAGATCCCAAGGTGCCCCCAATTCATTTAAAGCCCAGAAGGGTCCCATTTGCATTAAAGGAAAAATTGATGCACAATTAGATAAACTAATAGCTCAAGGAGTTTTAGAGCCCACTGACCACTCCAGATGGGAGACACCCATAGTCACACCAGTCAAGACTGATGGGTCAGTAAGAATCTGTGGAGACTATAAGGGGACACTGAACCATGCGCTTCAACAGAGTGCATATCCAGTTCCAGTGGTGCATTCCACTTGGCAGGGGTACAGTCTTTGCCAAATTGGATCTGGCCCAGGCATATCAACAACTAACAGTTGATGATGCCACTGCAGAGGCAGCCTTATGGAAAGGATGCTCCAAGGACTGCCAGGGGTAGTGCCTTACTTTGATGATGTGTTAATCTCTGCTGAAAATGACACTCAATTACAAGAGAGACTCAGAGAAGTCCTTACCAGATTCAAGAAAGCAGGGTTAAAAGTCAAGGAAGAAAAATGCACTCTCAGAACTGACAAGGTTGAGTTCTTGGGCTACATGATTGACAAGCATGGCATCCACCCTACAGATGCCAAGGTTCAAGCAATCAAAGAAGCCCCTAGACCAAAATGCAAAACAGATTTGCAAGCCTTCCTTGGACTTATTAAGTTTTATCACATGTTCCTACCTCAGAAGGCAACCATTGCAGAACCATTACACAGATTACTGGACAAAAAATCTGTTTGGGTCTGGGGCAGGAAGGAACAATCAGCATTTAACAATATTAAAAGACTAATCACGTCTGATGCTGTACTGATACAGTTCTCTGAGAATTTGCCTGTAGTACTGACTTGTGATGCATCCTGCTTTGGAGTGGGGGTTTGAGCCACAGGCTTCCCAGCGGAGGGAAGCCCCTATTGCATTTTACTCTCACACTTTGACCAAAGCAGAGAGGAATTACAGCCAATTGGACAAGGAAGCATTGGCAATTGTTGCAGCTGTCAAGATATTCCATGAGTATCTATATGGGAGAACATTTACCATTGTCACAGATCACAAACCTTTGTTAGGCATTGTGGCAGGAGACAAACCTACACCCACTATCCTGTCACCAAGAATGCTGAGGTGGATTGAATTTCTTGCTGCTTATTCATACAAGCTCATCCACAGGCCTGGAAAAGACATTGGACATGCAGATGCTTTGAGTCGCTGCCCACTTCCTACACACACTGAGGACTTTCCTGAGGCACACCTTTTTCTAGAAACTGTTGCCAAGCTTCCAGTACACGCTGCTGAAATTGCCAGAGAGACTGCCAAAGACACTTTATTGGCTCCTGTTATAGGCTGGATTAAGAAAGGTTGGCCTTTTCAAGATCTACCTCACCTTGCCCAACCTTTTAAATTCAGGCAAACTGAATTATCTGTATTAAGAGGATGTATTTTGTGGGGTAACAGGGTGGTTATTCCTGCAAAACTGCAAAGAGAGGTTTTGGAAATGTTACATGAGGGTCATCCAGGTATTGTAAGGATGAAGGGATTGGCCAGGAGTTATGTATGGTGGCCAGGTATTGACAAAATGGTTGAAAACTGGGTTGCATCTTGTCCCAACTGTCAGGTAGTCAGGCCTGCCCCACCTCTCTCCCCCCACAGGAATGGGAATGTCCTAGGGGCCCATGGTCTAGGATTCACATTGATTTCGCTGGCCCTACCAGAGGGCACACCTTCCTTATTATAGTAGATGCATATTCCAAATGGCTAGAGGTTATCCCTATGGCATCCACCACAACTGATGCTGTCATCAAGCAGCTTAAAAGCTTTTGTAACCCACGGGTTACCTGATGTTCTTGTCTCTGACAATGGCCCTCAATTTACATCCAACCTTTTGAATCCTATTTAGCACAACAGGGTATCAGACATGCCCTCACTGCCCCTGGGCACCCTTTGGCTAACGGCTGGGCTGAACGCATGGTACGTTTTACCAAGGAGAAACTTCAGCAACTGGGTCCTGGGGACATCACTGAGAAAGTTGAAAAACTTCTTAGTGTTCAGCACATCACTCCTAACCCATCAACTAACTTATCCCCAGCAGAGTTGTTGATGGGTAGGAAACTTAGGTCTTCCCTTGACCGCCTTCATCCCACTTACGCACCCAACGCACCACCAGATTCCACTAGCAAAGTTCGCACATTCAGTGTGGGTGATTCTGTTTATGCTAAGAACCTTATGGGTGAACCTTCATGGATTCCTGCTGAAATAACTAAAATCACAGGCCCTCGTTCTTACAGGGTGCAAACAGAGGATGGTGTCCTCTGGAGCAGGCACATTGATCAGCTTAGATCCAGATTACTTCAGGAACATTGCAATTGTTCCTCTCTAGTTCCCATACCTAATGCCTTTTCTAGAGGGAAGGGAGGAGCATGAGGATAATCAGCAAGCAAGAATCAACCCCATGTGTAACGAGCCATTACGCCAGGAACCACCCCAAAACCTGTCACAATGCCAAAATCCATCCTTACAAGTGGAAGAGTGCACATCACTACCTGATTTGGGTGCTGACATTGGGTTGGTGATGGGTTGGGAGGAGAGACCAGATTCTAACAATCAAACAGGGTCTTCTTTCACAGGAAGTCCCAGTAGGGAAATGTCAGCAGACACATTTCCTCTCTCACTGGGTGAGAACATTAAAATTTCTGAACCATGAAGGTCTCAATGTACACGTAAGAGCCCCACCTATTTAAAAGAATACATTAGATAGGTTGGGGTTTGAGTATGGACTGAACCTAGTGGGGAGGGGTGTTATGTATGCAGGTTTGAATGTCATTGGTTTAGTTTGAACTGTTCTTGTAAAATGTCAGAAATGATTGGTTTAAAAAGTGCAGGAAAATCCTGCACTCTGATTGGCTGGCAACTGCGGCTGCTGGCTATAAGTAGCAGCCGCAGCCCAGCCAAATCGGGTCTGTTATGAGCTGTAGTCACTAATAAACTCTTCACTGAAGCACTCCGCGTCTGACTCTTCATGCAAACTTAACAGGGATGAAGAAGGAGCATTGGATTAAATGGGAGAGAGCGGTCAATTGATAGTCATGAGTACCCTTCATTTTCACTGGTGTTGCAAGTGAATGGTATGATCAGAAATACCCAGAAATAGCTTGGGAAGTAGGTCAAATGGTATAGTCAAAATGTCACCAACTCCAAACACTAAAAAGAATTACTGTGTGAAATGTCATGTTGGCAGAAACAATAGATAGTTGTGATACACTGATAGTTGACTGAGTCAACAACATGTGGTTAGTTAACCCAGCTCTATTTTCCAATTTAAACTTGCTTTTTGTGCAACACTGTACCATCCTCATTCAAGAGTTCAAGATTTAGAACTTTTAGCACTAAGCCTGTGCTTAAAAAACAGGTCTAGCATCCTTTCAAAAGATGACTCAACTTATGTATTGAAGAGCCTTTACTCCTTTTGAGAAGGACTGAAGCAGTCATCTTCCTGGGGTAAACATCTGGATAACAGCAGAAGGGTCCCCAAGATTCTTTAAGGCAGAGATGACTATCCTTTTTATTAATCTCCTGGGAATCAGTGGCCCAGCCAGACATCATCTTGAAGACAAGCTAAGGGATGATGCAGTGCTGAGCTGGAAAGATATGGGGATATAGGTTGGTGTTTTTTTCACTCCTCCCTGCTAAAGGATGTAGTCCAGAGAGAAGAATACTGGAAGTAACAACTGCTAATACCCCTGGTGCAAATAGGAACAATTTGGATTCATTGATGCTGGGTGATGTTCTTTTCCAACCTTACATTCTATTACTCTAAGTCAGATGATGTTTTATGCCATTCATTAAAAATGTTTCTAATATCAGAGAAATCCCATCATTTGGGTAGCTATATATGTACAGAGTTGTAACCTAAGAATGATCTCATATTTCTTTTTCTACTTTTCTTTGGCTTGGAAAAAATGTCACAAAGGACATGTGGCAAAGAACAAGCCAAGAGGGCCCTCAAATGCACAGTTTGATGAGATCAATCTAAATTTATCCTGCTATTATGCACTATGTTTCCCCCAGTCAGCAAACATTTCCAAAGTTCTTATTTCCATAATTCCCATTTATAACTGGTAAAGCTTTAGAAATCATTGGAAACTTCCCAAATCAACATACTGTAGGCAAACATTTTTGGAGACACAACTGCACTTGATGAGGCAGTTCCAATCCTAAAGTGGAGTCAGAATCTTTAGATCTCATTTCTAACTAACCCAAATGTTGTAACAACCAGATTAGATAATAATCTGTAGTTTTGAACACTTGCCTTTTGAGAAGAGATCTAAGGTGTGGCAACATAAAGGCAGTTCAACACAAAAAGCCAAGAGGCCAATGAAGAAGATGTGTCTCATGGTGCAGATGTGTCTCAAAAACTCAATATGTGAAGTCAGGAGGGTTTTTATAGTTTATTTCCAATCCAATTCCAAAGTGGGGGGAGCATCTATACTATTTTCTTGACAAAATATTGAGTTTCTAGCTTTTCTGGTATTTTTTGTTTGCTGATGAGGTGGATTTAAACTGAGGACCCATTTAATTACTCACGTTTAACTACCATTCCTTCCTACAGTGAGTCTAGAAGTTCTGTTGGGGGCTAGTATATTAACAGATAAATCTCTGCATCTTCACCAAACAATTCCTAAGATTCTTTGGAGAAAACCATAATAGCAGTTTAGCTGGTCCAGCATTCTATACATTTCTATACATTTCTAACATTGATTTTTAGTGCTGGACTGCATTCTCAGTGCTCCTAAAAGTACACATACATTGAGCTGGTTGGTTTGAAAGCCTCTTATTTTAATTTTTGTCTCTTATATCATATATAAACCTTAGGTTAACAGTACTTCTTTTGTTCTTCATTGGAAAGTAGTCACAGGAAAAAAAAAACTTTTGAATACCAAAAGAACAAGGACTCCAACTAATGGCACATCAGGTCAAATGAATTATAATCGTGGCAAAGCCAGGATTTATTTAAACAAAGGTGGCATCATTGGCCCAAATTTATTTTGGAGACATAATAGTATCTTTAAAATCTCACTGCCAGCATTCCCAAATGGTACATATTGTCTTCTTATTTTGAAATACTAATGTTGTTTCTCTTACTTTTCCTGATAACAGAGCATCAGGGAAATACGAAGAGGGATGTTCTTATATTCCATATTCAGAGGACAATCTGATCAGCAGTTAAAATTTAAAAGTGTTTATTTTGTAATAGCATTATATTAACATGAAACTTTCTTCTCCCGTTTTATTTGTCAATTGAAAAAAAAGTTATGAATGCAATCTATCAGACTGAACTGTTGAACTGAACTGTTACTATATTACCCAATTGAATTAATTGTAGATTTGAGAATGAGGAAAAACTCATACACCGCCCTGAACAGGAATTGGCTGTTTTGTGGGCATTGTGCCTCAAAATCCTTATATTGTTCCAAATGACTTGACAATTAAAGGCCATTCCAAATTGGACACGGTAATAAAATCAACTGCAGATATTTCCTTTCAACACTTATAATAGGGAGACTTGCACAGTTATGACATGGAAAATAGATGGCTTTATAAATGAGAGTAATGAATGAATGAATGAACGAACAAACAAATGAAAGGATACATAAATTACATATATGAATACAGATAGTATGATTTCAAAGTACTTTAGACATTTCATTTGTTTTATTCATTAATTCTGAAGTTTGTCCTGATTTTTCCTCCAAGGAGGAAAGTATGTGCAATCTTCATGATGTAATCAAACCTTGGTGCCAAATCTTCATAACTAAGCCAGACATAAATATAAATGAAGTGTTTCTGAAAGGGAAACTTTGGACTACAAGAGAGAGACAGTATGCTTCTCTTGCAGTGACTAAGTTTTAACTCTTTAGACATGAAGAGCATTTTTACTCCATAATTTCAAATTTTAATGCAGAATGTTTTTCAACTGATTCATATTTATATATCAAATTTGCCTGAGTGGTTTTGTAGCTTTCATTACATTTCAGACCTTCCTTTTAGATCAGCTTCTTACAGTAATCAAAACAGTTATCTGTTGCTGGATGAATTGTCTGAAAAATATCTTCAGGCATCATAGAATGATTTCTTTTCAAAAGATGCTTGGGTGAATTTAAGCTACAGTCCTGGTCATGTCATTTTCCCCTCTCTTTCAGGATGTTCTTTGATACATTAATTCAGTTGGAGATTATTCTGTTGGGGAAAAAAGAAAAACATCTGATTAATAGAGAAAATGAGATTTTAGGTTCAACTTTCCCCCTAAAGGGTCTCTACATGTCTTCATACAATGCACAAAAGTCCAATAAAAACCTATGGTCACAGAGATATTAGAAACAGAACCTAAGCATGCATAGAAATTCCCATTTGCTAGTTTGCATACATGCGCAGGCAATGCCTGCATATCATAGCTGCTTTCCCAACTTCTGATGATTCATTCCTCTTTTTCTCTCACCTGAACTTATATTTGTCCATTTATTGCAATTTTTACTAGTGGTAAATGATACAGTACTTGGTTTTCCCCAACCTCTTGTCACCCTTATATTTTTGAATGAAATGAAATTAAAACTTTCATCCCCTTTAGCTAACATGGTGTTGTGGCCCGCTGGCAGCTGGCAAAACTGGCAGCAGAGTTGGACAGTAGTGAGGACATTGGGGAGGAACCCGGGCCAATCCTGGAGGCTAAGGAAGGCTCAGATGAGGGCTCTGTGTCAGAGGCAGAGATGGGGCCAGGGCAGGCTGGCAGTCATCAGCTGCCTTCGGGCTCAGACAGCAGTGAGGTGGGGGAGTTTCTGGAACCAGTTCCCAGCCCCTGCATACGCAGAGCTGCCAAAGAAGTGCGCCAAGGAAGGCACACTTAAGAACTCAGGGTCAATGTGGGAGTAAGGCCACAGGTGGATGAAGAATGGCCCCTCCCATCAGGATTAAATGAGAAACAAAAAAGGGGGGCTTTTGCAGAAAACAACTCACTCATTCAGTCATCTGTTCATTCCAGACTCGTGAAGATTTGTTTGTATAATACCCAGCTCTTCCCTGTCAGCACTGAGTGTGGAATTTTACCAGGCAGCATTCCAGGATTGATAAAGGTTTGAGCTAATTAGTATACCTTCACAGTTGGCTGACTGTGAATGAAATAAATTCACATTAATGTAATAAAAGGGGTTTTTGCCGGGACTCAGAACTTAGTGCTTTTTGGGGAGAACAGAGATGCTGATATTCTCCAGTTCTCATCTTATTTCTTTTCTCCTTTCCTGTCTTTATTTGAATTTTTTATTTAATAAGAGTTGCTTTAATAGTTATCACACCCTCTGTACTAATCATTTCCAATACAATATTTTAGTAGTCCAAGTCATAATTGTCTACTTACCTGGTACATTTGTTTACTGTACAAAAAGTTTATATTTCTGTTTAATGTATGAAACATCTTGTTTGTTATAAGCTGAACGCTGTGTTTTTTCTGTGTTTGTTTTTGTGCTTTCGAGTCAGTGTTGACTCCTGGTGATTGCTTGGAGATGTTCCTGCAATTTTCTTGGCAAGATTTCAGAAGTGGTTTGCTACCGCTGGCTTGCTAGAATTGGCAGAGAGTGGCTGTCTTTAGGTCATCTAGATGGCATCATGCCTAGACTAGACTCACAGTATCCTGGTTTTGGCCTGATGCATTAATCAAAATGGCTCTCAACACACTGAGTAGATACATTTCCCCCCCTTTTGTGTAGTTTTTCAAAGTACAAAATGAATATTCTTAGATACCTTCTACTGGATCCACACAATGTTTTGCACACTGATATAGGCAGCAAATCTAGATTCCTTTGCAATCAGAGTCAATTTCACATTCATTAGGTTCAGCACGTTTGCATAGGTAGGTGTCTTGTGGGCAGAGTTTCTGTTCTGTAATTGAAAGATGCGATAGCATAATAAATTGTTCCCAGGAGGGATGCATATTGGCACTTAAATTTCTACCCTTTTCATTTCCTCATTGTCCAACATAATTCTAAGCTTTAAAAATTTTCAGTAATATAAAATGTACATTTAAAAATGCACTTAGGAAAACTTACTTTAAAAAATATGTCGCTTTAATTATATGATTCTATAAACTGCATAGCCTTAAATAAAGTGAAAAAATATGTATTTTTTCAAAATGAGAATAATTTATTATTGAATAAATATACAATAACACCAGATTGAAAAATAAAGAAAAAAGTAAAACAGATCTACCAAAATAATTTGGAATAAATTCTAATAATCTTATTTAGTAAGAGAGGGGAATATACCCTCTGGAATCTATCCTCCTTCATGGGGTTGAAAAAGTTGGGAATTTGGAAGCCCAAGGCCTATTGCACAGGAAGATTTTCATACCAATATCTTCCCATTGAAGGATGGAAAATGGGGAGGATTTAGAACTGTAGAGAAATGTGTATAGAGTGAAATGACGGTGCCTATAACCTCTGCTATTTTGTAACTAAGCAATGTTCAATCCATCCTTTAGAATGTCATCTAAATATACTTCTTCTTTAGGTAAGAAGAGATTGGACAACCATTTGTATGGAATGACCAGGGGGTTGGACTAGAAGTTCCCCAAGGTCTCTTCCAATGCTATTATTCTGTAGAAATGAAAGCAATGTCCTTGTCAAACACTGCATAACATATTGTATAACATAAGCTAACAACATTCCTCTTTCTTGGCTTAAGCTGCTCCTGGATTCCTACTATTTCTGCCCTGTCCCATCTCTCCAAATGGTTCAAAAACATCCCATAACAATTTTACATCTATTGAGCTCAAAATATCAAAAACATGTGGAGATCATGTGTTCTCTCCAACTGCCCAATAGAAGAGAGGAAAAAAAAGCATTCAGTTAATATTATGTCAGGCATGTGAATCAGTGGTGGGATTCAATTTTTTTTTACTACCAGTTCTGTAGGCATGGCTTGGTGGGCGTGACAGGGGAAGGTTATTGCAAAATCCCATTCCCTCCCCACCCCACTAACCTGCTTTCAGCTCCATTCTCCTGTGCAGGGCAATAAAAGAAGACCCAGCTGATCAGCTGGGACTCAGGAAGCAGAGAATAGATGGGGGCAGGGCCAGTCAGAGATGGTATTTGCTGGTTCTCCAAACTACTCAAAATTTCCACTACTGGTTCTCCAGAACTGGTCAGAACCTGCTGAATACCACCTCTGATCTGAATACAGTAGTTGCAAAGAGAAAGATTGGTAAGGTCACCTTTTCTGAAGAAGCTTCTTAGATGAGAAATGAAATGCCTTCAAGGAAAAAAACAAAAAAGAAAGTCCAGTTGCCTTTTGAAAAAAACACATTTGGGTCACCTTTTCTTCACTGTAATTAGCAGGCCATGTAGGTTGAGATGGCAAAAACAAACAAACAACCTCATGGCAGCATATTGACAACTTTGCACTTTAATGGTTGCATACTGTTGTGAGAATTGGAATACAGGTGAATGAAGATAATAAATAATACCCTGAAGCTTTCCATGCTGGTTATTTTATACTTATATATACTAAAGCAAGAGATCCCACTAGTAGGAAAATAGGCTGATTACAAGATGCAGCAATGCATGTTCTAGGGCAGGTTGAGATGGCAAAAACAAACAAACAACCTCATGGCAGCATATTGACAACTTTGCACTTTAATGGTTGCATACTGTTGTGAGAATTGGAATACAGGTGAATGAAGATAATAAATAATACCCTGAAGCTTTCCATGCTGGTTATTTTATACTTATATATAGCAAATAATATAAAGCAAGAGATCCCACTAGTAGGAAAATAGGCTGATTACAAGATGCAGCAATGCAAAGGAAATTAAAAAAAAATGTTCTAGGGCAGGGTTGGGTTTCTACCGGTTCTGTCCACCTCTGTCTGAAGAGCAGCAGACATAGAACCGGTTCTATGTCTGATTATGCTTTTGCCCACCTGGGCTCTTACCTGATCTTTATTTCCTGCTTTTTCAACTTCAGCTGCCATGGGAGGCACAGCTGCAGTTAAAAAAAAGCAGGAAAAAAGTGCTTTTTCAAAGGCTCCTTCTCTGCACCAAGCTGATGACGATTTACAGGCGCGCGCAGCATGCAAGGAAGCACATCGTAAAATACCGAACCCCATAAATCACCAAACCTGTCGGATCCCACCCCTGTTCTAGGGAGTAACTTTATTTTTCTTGCAGGAAGAGCCCATATCATATCTCAGCAATTACCTTTCCTGTAAAACACTTTGTTCAAGAGAATATTGCAAACTTGTTGGATACAGTACCAAATACTGGTGGGATGCTTACTATACCTCAGGAACCTTACAATGCATGGGAAAAATCTAGGAATGTATTTTTTTATAAATGAGAAAATATGGAATGGAAGTTATGACCCCAGCCAGCTGAGCACTTTATTAAATAAGAATTGGCACTCCCGATTAGTGGGGATGAGTAATGGAATCTAGGAATAGAGTATCTAGGAAGCCACATATCAGCTGTCTCTGATGCAGAACAGAGGTGGTATTCAACAGGTTCTGACCAGTTCTGGAGAACTGGTAGTGGAAATTTTGAGTAGTTCGGAGAACCGGCAAATACCACCTCTGACTGGAGATTTTACAGTATCCTTTCCCTGCCACGCCCACCAAGCCACGCCCACAGAACCGGTAGTAAAAAAATTTGAATCCCACCACTGATGCAGAACCTGTTTATCCTCCTTCAACTACATATAGAACATCTAGTTTATAAAAGTTAGATTCCTGGTTTAATAGATAAATATTGTTTTATACATGCACCTTCAAGTGCGCAGCTGGTGTGGTCATGGATCAGATAGTTTTATATTCCCAGTATTTTCTTCTCAAATTTAATATCAGATATTGTACCAAACACACATTTATGGAGCCTTGTGCTAAAACATTATCTGCTTGCCCAAAATCTTGATTTATAATATTTAACACATCCTTGATTGACTTCAAACAATCAGACTAAAAGGTCCTGGTTTATAAGGTGCCAAGGGGTGCATTTTTGTATATCAATCCCATCAACCTCATCCCTCATTTATGGGTGCTTGAAAATTGTATACATTTGCATAAATAGGGCAATAAAGATAGGTTCCTCCAAATAAGATTATAAATATTCAAGGACTAGAGGATGGCTTTCAAAAATACATTGAGGAAAGGTTTAAAACGAATGTATAGAGCAGTCTTCCTGAACCTACTACCCTTCAAACATGCTAGAAGAATTTCCTAAATTCCCAAGTAACAGCCATAGTATAATGTTACCAATCTGCTAATCATTGCATTCCATGAAGTCCTGGCTCTCAGCACTGGCTCTCCACAGGGCTATGTGCTGAGTTCCCTTTTGTATTCACTCTACACTGCACTCCCTCTTGTCCCACAAACTCTATAATAAAATTTGCAGACGATACCACATTGGTGGGACTCATATCAGGAAGAGACGAGGCGGCCTATAGGTCAGAGGTCCTCAGACTGGTCTTGTGGTGTAAGACTCATAACCTCACCCTGAACATCAAAAAGACCAAAGAATTGATTATAGACTTCAGAAGATGCAAAGCAGAGCCTCTCCCACTATATATCAACGGAGACTGTGTGGAACGAGTTCATAGTTTTAAATTTCTAGGAACTCATATTTCCGACAATCTTACTTGGTCAGTCCACACTATGGCCACTGCAAAGAAGGCCCACCATTGTCTGCACTTTCTGAGGTTGTTGAAAAAGAGTGGTTTGGGTGAGAAGTTGCTGGTTACTTTTTACCAGTCTACCATCGAGAGCATTTTGGCATACTGTGTAACAGTGTGGTATGCTGGATGCTCTGCAGTGGATAAGAAGATGCTCCAGAGAGTTATAAACACAGCACAAAAAATCGTAGGTTGCTCTCTTTTCTCTTTGGAAGAGATTGCGAACCAGACTCCTCTCTAGAGCACTAAAAATCTCCACAGACCGTTCTCATCCTGGACACTCATATTTCGATCTGTTACCATCAGGGAGGCGTTACAGGTGTCTTAAAATGAGGACTAATAGATTGAGAAACAATTTCTTTTCCAAGGCAGTAATTGTCTTGAATCAAACAGTGCAGTTTTATTATTATAATAATTATTTTAATTTTTAAACTCTGTAGTGTGATTGTGATGTGGTGTTTGGGGCACTGTGCTGGAGTAGCTTTCAAATTTCATTGTATTCGTGGAATGCAATGACAATAAAGGTATTCTATTCTATTCTATTCTATTCTATTCTATTCTATTCTATTCTATTCCATTCTCTCACCACATTTCCACAAAGCAGCAGCTCATCATATAATTTCTGGGTTGTGTTGAATGTTTCAGGATAAATATTTTGGAGCATAACTGTTGACTACTATAACTCCCTTTTTGTGGCCCTGTAATCCCTTAATTTGTGGTAGAGTCAGGGTGACTGAATTGCGCTGTGTGTTTACAGGCCGGATGCCCTTCCTGATGCCATGTGGAGTTTGCAACAGATATTCTTTTCTTCATATCCTAGGAGAAAAACATCTGCTGCTACTTAGGATTGAACTCTCAACCTTCTGGGAGGGAGGTGAGCATCTTCACCACTAGGCCACCATGCCGCTCAACTGTTAACTGCCATATGACTATAAATTGTATGGGGGACCACTTTACAGCATAATTTGAGTGATTTGAGTGAAAGCCCTTCTCTTTTTCTATAGTCTTTTACCATACCAATTTAAAATGTTATTGTGTATATTGTTATGTATGTAGGTTTGAATGTTATTGGTTTATTTGAACTGTTCTTGTAAAATGTCAAATGGTATTGGTTTAAATAGTGCAGGAAGAAACCCTGCACTCCCATTGGCTGGCAGCTACGGCTGCAGGCTATAAGAAGCAGCCGTAGCCAAGCCAGAACGGGTCCATTCGAGCTGTAGTCACTAATAAACTTCTTTGCTGGAACCCGCGCCTGACTCTTCATGCAAACTTAACACTGGCATAAGGTGGATTTCCCTGAAGAGAAGACGACGCTGACGAACAAGCAACTGAGCGAGATGGCTGCTGCTGAACACCCCCCAGCACCGCTCGATCCGGGCGACGGAAGACTGGGAATCGATGCGATCGTTTCCACATGTTCCTGGAGGGGAACGATCTCGCCGGCATCCCGAGAGACGGAAGAGGGCGGTCTTTCTCACGCTGCCGCGTCCGGCAGTCTTCAAAATGGCGTTAAGGCGCATGGAGCAGCAGAGCTGAAGGTAATGGAATGGCCCGATTTGAGAAACTTTAAGAGCCCATTACGCCACAAGTATGCCTCATTAAGAGACACGAATTTTACCGTCGGGATCAAGGGGATAGCGAGAATGTTAATGACTTCGTGGCAAGTTTAAGGGACATTGGGGTGCTTGTGACTTTACCAACTTAGAAGAGGCCATGCGTGATCTGTTTGTTTTAGGCCTAAAAGATAAGGTTTTACAAAGCAAACTTTTAATGAGACCTAAGATCACGTTTAAAGAGGCCATTGAAGAAGCTGTTTCAGCGGAAGCCACCAAGTCCTCAGCTGCGCCATGAAAAGATTAACAAGGCCTCAAGCCAGGCCTCAAGCCATTCTGATGGGGAAAATCCACAACAGCTCATTGCAACAAATAGACTCTGATTCTGATGGCAGTGAGACAGAGGAGGGATTTTAAACTCAGAATGGAGAAGAAAAGAAAAGACTCTGGGAAAAACAGGCAAGGGTTCTATTGCAGAGGCTGTGGGGGGCACCCCGACTGAATGCAAGTTCTTTGACTCCATTTGCTCACGTTGTGAGAAACGGGTCACATAGCCAGAGTCTGCAAATCATCCAGAACTCCACCAGTTAGGAAGAAATTTCCTGATAGAGACTTTAAGCCCAACAATTTCCTTGAAAAATGGGGCAAATTTAGAAGCAAATGGCAAGAATGAAACTCACCAAACAATCACTATTGGTCATTCTTCACCCTTAAATAGCAGAAAAGTACACGTGAAGGTGTTTATTGAAGGAAGGCCTTGCCAAATGGAAGTGGACTCAGGCTCTTATTTATCTATGGTGTCATGGGACACTATCCACAGACTCTTTCCCAATTCAGAAAAAGCATTTTCAGAAGCAAGCACTGACTCTCAAAGACTACCAAGGGAACAAGATTCCAGTAGTTGGAGCGAGAGATTTCAACGCGCAGTTTAAAGGCCACACCAAACGTTTGCCCCTGACCATCGTGGACAAGGATCGAGTTTGCTGGGACTTGAATGGTTCAAGCCACTTAGCATCGAGGTGACTGGCATCCATCATGTGAGCAGTTCTGACTTGGAAGAGTCCTTGAAGTCTGAGTTTCCAGAGGTCTTCAGCGAAGGACTGGGCAAGTATATGGGGACCCCTATTGCTTTCAGTTTAGACCCCAAGGTGCTCCCAATTCGTTTAAAGCCCAGGAGGGTCCCATTTGTTTTAAAGGAAAAAATTGATGCACAATTAGATAAGCTCATTACTCAAGGGGTTTTAGAGCCTACTGACCACTCCAGATGGGAAACACCCATAGTCACACCAGTCAAGGCTGATGGGTCAGTGAGAATCTGTGGTGACTACAAGGGGACACTTAACCATGCGCTGCAGCAGAGCGCATACCCTGTACCAGTTGTGCATCATCTGCTCCATTCCCTTGGCAGGGGTACAGTATTTGCTAAACTGGACTTAGCTCAGGCATATCAACAATTAACAGTTGATGATGCCACTGCAGAGGCACAAACAATTGTGACTCATAGAGGTGCCTTCAAATGTAAAAGACTACAATTTGGAGTAAGCGTGGCACCTGGCATTTTTCAAAGCCTTATGGAAAGAATGTTGCAAGGACTGCCAGGGGTAGTGCCTTATTTTGATGATGGTTAATCTCTGCTGAAAATGACACTCAGCTTCAAGAAAGACTCAGAGAAGTCCTTACCAGATTCAGAAAAGCGGGTTTAAAAGTCAAGGAAGACAAATGTACACTCAAAACAGACAGAGTTGAGTTCCTGGGGTATATGATTGACAAGCATGGCATCCATCCTACTGATGCCAAGGTTAAAGCAATCAAGGAAGCCCCTAAACCTCGATGCAAGGCAGATTTGCAAGCCTTCCTTGGACTTATTAACTTTACCACATGTTTCTACCTCACAAAGCATCTATTGCTGAGCCCTTACATCGCCTGCTTGATAAGAAGGCTGTTTGGATCTGGGGCAGGAAGGAACAGTCAGCATTTAACAGTATTAAGAGACTAATCACGTCTGATGCTGTGTTGATACAATTCTCTGAGAATTTGCCTGTTGTTCTGACTTGTGATGCATCCCCTTTTGGAGTGGGGGGGTTTGAGTCACAGGCTTCCCAATGGAAGGGAAGCCCCAATTGCATTTTACTCTCGCACTTTGTCCAAAGCAGAGAGGAATTATAGCCAATTGGACAAGGAGGCTTTAGCAGTTGTTGCAGCTGTTAAGAAATTTCATGAATATCTGTATGGCAGGTCATTCACCATTGTTACAGATCACAAACCTTTATTAGGCATTGTGGCAGGAGACAAACCTACACCTAATATCCTGTCACCAAGAATGCTGAGGTGGACTGAATTTCTTGCAGCCTATTCATACAAACTGATTCACAGGCCTGGCAAGGACATTGGACATGCTGATGCACTGACGCTTGCCCACTACCTTGCCACAAGGAGGACTTTGAACTTGAAACTCACACCTTTTTCCTGGAGACCGTTGCTAAGCTTCCAGTCCATGCTGCTGAGATTGCCAGAGAAACTACCTGCTGTTGGCACCTGTTATGGGCTGGATTAAAAGGTTGGCCTCTTCAAGATCTACTCACCTTGCCCAACCTTTTAAGTCCAGGCAAACTGAATTATCTGTATTAAGAGGATGTATTTTGTGGGGTAACAGGGTGGTTATTCCTGCAAAACTGCAAAGGGAGGTTTTGGAAATGTTACATGAGGGTCATCCTGGGATTGTAAGGATGAAAGGTTTGGCCAGAGTTATGTATGGTGGCCAGGTATTGACAAAATGGTTGAAACTGGGTAGCATCTTGTCCCAATTGCCAGGTAGTCAGTGCCACCTCCACGCCCCCACAGGAATGGGAATGTCCTAGGGGCCCATGGTCTAGAATCCACATTGATTTTGCAGGCCCTACAAGAGGGCACACTTTTCTAGTGCTAGTGAGATGCATACTCTAAATGGCTAGAGGTAATTCCATGACATCCACTACAACTGAGGCTGTCATCAAGCAGCTCAGAAAATTGTTTTCACCCATGGGCTACCAGATGTCCTTGTTTCTGACAATGGCCCTCAATTCACATCTAACATTTTGAATCCTTTCTAGCTCAACAGGGCATCAGACATGCCCTCACTGCCCCTGGGCACCCTTGACCAATGGGCGGGCTGAACGCATGGTACGCGCTTCGAGAAGCTTCAGCAGCTGGGTCCTGGGGACATCACTGAGAAGCTTGAAAAACTTCTTAGTGTTCAACACATCACCTAGCCCATCAAATGCTTGTCCCCAGCAGAGTTGTTGATGGGCAGGAAACTTAGTCTTCCTTGACGCCTTCATCCCTTACGCAACGCACCACTGGATTCCACTTCCAAAGTTCGTTCTTTTTAGTGTGGGTGATTCTGTCTATATGCTAGGAACCTTATAGGTGAACCTTTGTGGATTCCTGCTGAAAAACTCACATCACGGCCTCGCGTTCTTACAGGGTACAAACAGAGGATGGTCTCCTCTGGAGCAGGCACATTGACCAACTTAGATCCAGGTTCCTCTCAGGAACATCGACCCTGTCCCTCTCTGGTCCTCACCTGATGTTCTGGGGAAGGAGGGAACAGGAGGAAAATCAGCAAGCAAGAATCAACCCCATGTGTGAGCCATTGGACAGGAACCATCGAACCCTGTCACAAAGCCAAGATCCATCCTTAGAAGTGGAAGATTGCACATCACTACCTGACTTGGGTGCTGACATTGGAATGGAGATGGGTTGGGAGGAGAGACCAGATTCTAACAGTCTAACAGGGTCTCCTTTCACAGGAAGTCCCAACAGGGAAATGTCAGCAGACACATTTCCCTCTCACTGGGTGAACATTAAAACTTCTGAACCACGAAGGTCTCAGCGTGCGTAAGAGCCCCACCTATTTAAAGGAATACATTAGATAGGTTGGGGTTTGGTATGGACTGAACCTAGTGGGAGGGTGTTATGTATGTAGGTTTGAATGTTATTTTTATTTGAACTGTTCTTGTAAAATGTCAAATGGTATTGGTTTAAATAGTCTTGGGGAAGACCCTGCACTCCCATTGGCTGCTATGCAGGCTATAAGAAGCAGCCGTAGCCAAGCCAGGACGGGTTCATTCGTGCTGTAGTCACTAATAAACTTCTTTGCTGGAACTCCTCGCGTCTGACTCTTCATGCAAACTTAACACCTTCAATCTCTTATTTTTACTTCACCTATATCCCATTTATTTTTGAAGAATTGATATCTGATCTATGACCTAAATCAGTCTAAAATATGGCCAGTACCCTATCATTAAGTAGTGTTAATTATGGGTTTGAGAACAGGAATCAACTGCTTTTTAGATACCTGGCCTTTGACAATCACTGCATTGTCAAAGTGACTCAACAATTCATGGTTATTCCCAGTTAGACCAAGGATAGCACAGATGATAGTATCTCCTGTAGAAAGACCTTGGCTTATCCTTCAACAAACTTCAGAACCTTGCAAAATCAGAACACCAAATGTATGCATGAAACAGAATGATTCTATATTGCTTTATGTGTTTCATTTATTTTATTCATTAATTTTGAGATTTGTCCTAACATTTTTTCTAAAGTACACTATCCTATTAAGATTGTGCAGCATGTATATAAATAAACTGAATAGAAAAGTTTTCTTCAAATGAATAAAACTAAGCATATGTTAATTTGTTTGGTAGAAAAATTATTTTAGCTATATGGCTACAATGAATTTTATTTGTTTGCATTATTTATATTTTAACTGAGTCAGAATCATAGAATTGGAAAAAGCTTTCTAGACTGCTGAGTACAATCTATGGGTCAATACAGTAATCCAAATTAATTTTGTCCTCTTTCTTTATAAACAAAATACTTAAAAATCAACCTGTTCCCCAAACCAGAATAACTCCTTAGTACAATAATTCAATTTAAATTGGCTACCCAGACTTTCCTTGAACTTATCTAGCTTCTCCATTTGTAATTTGTTAGAAATTTTCTTGATGGTCAAGCAGAATTTTCTTTTCTATGACTTAAAATGATTTTTACGTTTGATCTTTTACATTTGATCTTTTAAGATCAGCCATGTGCAGTCAAGAAATAAGCAATCAAGAAACACACCATAGATTAGCTCTCAGTAAAGCAGTCATGAAGGCCTTGGGAAAAATAGTTAAATTCTATTATAGTCTATACCTACAAAGATCAGAATCATGCATTCCTTGTGATACTCTATGGAAGTGAAAGTTGAACTTTAAATAAACAGGATAAGGTTTTGGTCTTTGGATTTGAGAAGATTCGTGAGAATATCATGGACAGCCAAGAAAACAAACAAATGATCATTGAATAAATCAGCCCAGAGTTCTCAGTCAAAGCCCAGATGACCAGGTTCATTTGGATGAATTACAGAAGATCCAGTACTCTGGAAAAAGCTCCAATGCTGGGAAAGATGGAAGGAAAGAGAAGAAGAGGATAACCAGCAACAAGCCACAGCAATTACAGTGGCAATGGAGGCCCTGTTGGAACATCTGAAAGAACAGGTTAGGAATAAATAACCATCAAAAAAATGTAGATATATGATCACTAGGAGTTGAAAATCACTTGATGGTAATCACTTTTGTTACATACTGAGGGGACTTTTGCATGCAGTCTTCACTCCGGTCCGCAGCTCCAGCAAGAGCGCGGACCCCTCCTACTGGTTGACGCCGTTTGACAGCTGGTTATAAAAGGGAGCTGTCAAGCAGCATCAGCTGCTGCTCGCCAGCTGGCTGCCTTGTTAGCGCGGCAACCGTGGCAATCCTTTATTTGTTTAAATAAAGTAAAGCTGAAGTTGCTCCCGTGTTGCCTCAGTTATTCCGCCGCTCTACAACAACTTCTCTACTGTAAAGTAATACAGAACAGTCTTGATCTTCTACATATGTGACATTCCTTTAAGCATTTTCAAATGCCCCTGTCTTTGTGTCTAACCACCAGAGGTGGTATTCAGCAGGTTCTGACCAATTCTGAAGAACCGGTAGTGGAAAATTTGAGTAGTTCAGAGAACTGTCAAATACCACCTCTGGCTGGAGATTTTACAGTATCCTTCCCCTGCCATGCCCACCAAGCCATGCCCACAGAATCGGTAGTAAAAAAAAAATCCCACCACTGCTAACCATGTATTATTCTCCTTTATACTTGTTCTGATCATAGTTACACATAGTTAGGTGTAATGTTATTGGTTCCACATCTCTGCCTAAAAACTGTGTTTACCAGAGAACAATAGTTTATTCCCTCCCATATTTACTGCCTGCTTTATCAGGCTGTGAAGATAAGATCATAAGCAGTTCAACCTGAAGTTCCATGAGCTTAGTAACAGAACATTTATAATGAGACTAAAGGTCTTGAATAATAGTGTCAAAGTTTATCTAATGATCACTTCCTGCTTTTACAAGGCATAACAATGTTTAAATGAATGCTTAATAATTTTGCTAGGTGTCCTTGAAAACACTGCAACTCAAACTTAATCAGCAATTTTTTTTCTAGAGAGGATAAAGAAGAACTTATATATTTAGTGTTTCAACAAGCAAGGAAAAATAATTAGAGTCAAATAATGATTTAGAGAGCAGAATCAATCCTACACCAGCATAGCTGTCTTATGAAGTATTATTAAATTCAAAATTAATGTCATTGTAGGTAGCAAATAAATTGGCACATGGTTACAAAATTTTATGACTAGTTCTATGATTATGAGTCCACTTATATTGTCAAGCATTCGCCTTTCTTTCTCAACCTCACACACTGTTCAGTGAGATTTCTTTCTCTGTTTTGCCTTAAGCACCAAATAGAGAGCAGCATGAATCTTTCAGAAAAGTTATGAGCACACAATAACCCAAAGGCTACAAAGCTTTATTTAAAAAAGAATGTTCTTTGTCCTCGTCTCATTCCTCCTTTCATTCAACAGGCTCTTCTGACTCTCTAGAGTTGACCAACTACCTATCTCAAAAACAGACAGAGCAGCTCCATTTAAATCCCTTGTTTTAAGTCTTTTACAGTGAAGCTATTTGTTATGTATGCAGGTTTGAATGTCATTGGTTAAGTTTGAACTGTTCTTGTAAAATGTCAGAAATGATTGGTTTAAATAGTGCGGGAAAACCCTGCACTCTGATTGGCTGGCAACTGTGGCTGCTGGCTATAAGTAGCAGCGCAGTCCAGCCAAATCGGGTCTGTTATGAGCTGTAGTCACTAATAAACTCTTCACTGAAGCACTCCGCGTCTGACTCTTCATGCAAATCTAACACTGGCGAAGGTGGGATCCTTCCGAAGAGAAGACAATGCGGAGAAGAAGCCTAGAGAGATGACTGTGCTGTACACGCTCACAGCCCCGTTCGATCCAACGGCAGAAGACTGGGACTCGATGCAGATCGCTTCCAAATGTATTTGGAGGGAAACGATCTTGCCGACATTTCCGACAAGCGGAAGAGGGCGGTCCTGTGGTCCGGCCATTTTCAAGATGGCGAAGGCATTGGCGGGAGCTGCAGATGTGAAGGTAATGGACTGGCCCAATTTAGAAAAGTTATTAAGAGCCCATTACGCGCCACAAGTATCGTGCCTCATTAAGAGACACGAATTCTACCGTCGGGATCAAGGGGAAAGCAAAAACATTAATGACTTCGTGGCAAGTTTAAGGGACATTGGGGGTGCATGTGAATTTATCAACTTAGAAGAGGCCATGCGCGATCAATTTGTTCTGGGCCTAAAAGACAAGGTTTTGCAGAACAAATTATTAATGAAACCTAAGATCACGCTTAAGGAGGCCATAGAAGAAGCTTCTTCAGGAAGCTACCAAGTCCTCAGCAGCAGCCATGAAGAAAATTAACAAGGGCAAGCCATGCTGATGTGGAAAAATCCACAACAACCCATTGCGAGCAAATAGATTCTGATTCAGACTGTAGTGAGGTGGAGGAAGGAATTTATAGACTCAGAATGGAGAAGAAAAGAAAAGACCTTGGAAGAAAGAGGCAAGACTTTTACTGCAGAGGTTGTGGGGGCCACCCCGCACTGAATGCAAGTTTCTTGATACCATCTGCCTCCGTTGTGAAAAAAGAGGTCACCTAGCAAGAGTCTGCAAATCATCCAGAACTCCACCAAGCAGAAAGAAGTTTCCTGACAAAGATTTCAAGCCTAACAACTTCAGTGAGAAAATGGGGCACAACACAGAAGCAAATGGGAAGAATGAAACTCATCAAACAGTCACCATTGGTCATTCTTCACCCTTAAGAAGCAGAAAAGTACATGTGAAGGTACTAATTGAAGGAAGGCCTTGCCAAATGGAAGTGGACTCAGGCTCATATTTATCTATGGTGTCATGGGACACCATTCACAGGCTACTTCCCAACATTCAGAAGAAGCATTTCCAGAAGCAAGCAATGACTCTTAAAGACTACCAAGGGAACAAGATTCCAGTAGTTGGAACAAGAGAATTCATCGTGAAGTTCAAAGGCCACACCAAACGTTTGCCCCTGACCATCGTGGACAAGGATCGCTCAAGCTTTCTGGGACTTGAGTGGTTCAATCCACTAGGCATCGAGGTGACTGGCATCAATCACATGAGCAACACTGAATGGGAGGAGGCCCTGAAGTCTGAGTTTCCAGAGGTCTTCAGCGACGGATTGGGCAAGTATATGGGGACCCCTATCACTTTCAACCTAGATCCCAAGGCGCCCCCAATTCGCTTAAAACCCAGAAGGGTCCCATTTGCCTTAAAGGAAAAAATTGATGCGCAATTAGACAAACTAATAGCTCAAGGAGTTTTAGAACCCACTGACCACTCCAGATGGGAGACACCCATAGTCACACCAGTCAAGACTGATGGGTCAGTGAGAATCTGTGGGGACTATAAGGGGATATTGAACCATGCGCTTCAACAGAGTGCATATCCAGTTCCAGTGGTGCATCATTTACTACATTCACTTGGCAGGGGTGCAGTCTTTGCCAAATTGGCTCTGGCCCAGGCATATCAACAATTAACAGTTGATGATGCCACTGCAGAGGCCCAAACCATTGTAACTCATAGAGGTGCCTTCAAATGTAAAAGGTTACAGTTTGGAGTAAGCGTGGCACCAGGCATTTTCCAAAGCCTTATGGAAAGGATGCTCCAAGGACTGCCAGGGGTAGTGCCTTACTTTGATGATGTGTTAATCTCTGCTGAAAATGACACTCAATTACAAGAGAGACTCAGAGAAGTCCTTACCAGATTCAAGAAAGCGGGGTTAAAAGTCAAGGAAGAAAAATGCACTCTTAGAACTGACAAGGTTGAGTTCTTGGGCTACATGATTGACAAGCATGGCATCCACCCTACAGATGCCAAGGTTCAAGCAATCAAAGAAGCCCCTAGACCAAAATGCAAAACAGACTTGCAAGCTTTCCTGGGACTCATTAACTTTTATCACATGTTCCTACCTCAGAAGGCAACCATTGCAGAACCATTACACAGATTACTTGACAAGAAGTCTGTTTGGGTCTGGAGCAGGAAGGAACAATCAGCATTTAACAGTATTAAAAGACTAATCACGTCTGATGCTGTACTCATACAGTTCTCTGAGAATTTACCTGTTGTACTGACTTGTGATGCATCCCCTTTTGGAGTGGGGGGGTATGAGCCACAGGCTTCCCAGCGGGAGGGAAGCCCCTATTGCATTTTACTCTCACACCTTGACCAAAGCAGAGAGGAATTACAGCCAATTGGACAAGGAAGCACTGGCAATTGTTGCAGCTATCAAAAAAATTCATGAGTATTTATATGGGAGAACATTTACCATTGTCACAGATCACAAACCTTTGTTAGGCATTGTGGCAGGAGACAAACCTACACCCACTATCCTGTCACCAAGAATGCTGAGGTGGACTGAATTTCTTGCTACTTATTCATACAAACTTATCCACAAGCCTGGCAAGGACATTGGACATGCTGATGCCTTGAGTCGTTGCCCACTTCCTTATCACAAGGAGGACTTTGAACCTGAGGCACACACCTTTTTCCTAGAAACTGTTGCCAAGTTTCCAGTACACACTGCTGAAATTGCCAGAGAGACTGCCAAAGACACTTTATTGGCTCCTATTATAGGCTGGATTAAGAAAGGTTGGCCTCTTCAAGAGCTACCTCACCTTGCCTAACCTTTTAAATCCAGGCAAACTGAATTATCTGTATTAAGAGGATGTATTTTGTGGGGTAACAGGGTGGTTATTCCTGCAAAACTGCAAAGGGAGGTTTTGGAAATGTTACATGAGGGTCATCCTGGTATTGTAAAGATGAAGGGATTGGACAGGAGTTATGTATAGTGGCCAGGTATTGACAAAATGGTTGAAAACTGGGTTGCATCTTGTCCCAACTGTCAGGTAGTCAGGCCTGCCCCACCTCTCGCCCCCAAACAGGAATGGGAATGTCCTAGGGGCCCATGGTCTAGGATTCACATTGATTTCGCTGGCCCTACCAGAGGGCACACCTTCCTTATTATAGTAGATGCATATTCCAAATGGCTAGAGGTAATCCCTATGGCATCCACCACAACGGATGCTGTCTTCAAGCAGCTTAAAAAGCTTTTTGTAACCCACGGGTTACCTGATGTTCTTGTCTCTGACAATGGCCCTCAATTTACATCCAACCCTTTTGAATCCTATCTAGCACATCAGGGTATCAGACATGCCCTGACTGCCCCTGGGCACCCTTCGGCTAACGGCGGGGCTGAACGCATGGTACGTTTTACCAAGGAAAAGCTTCAGCAGTTGGGTCCTGGGGACATCACTGAGAAAGTTGAAAAACTTCTTAGTGTTCAGCACATCACTCCTAACCCTTCAACTAACTTATCCCCAGCAGAGTTGTTGATGGGTAGGAAA
Source organism: Naja naja (assembly GCA_009733165.1). NCBI lineage: Eukaryota > Metazoa > Chordata > Lepidosauria > Squamata > Elapidae > Naja > Naja naja. Next base: position 28,812,701 of record CM019150.1, read on the forward strand.
CTTAGGTCTCCCCTTGACCACCTTCATCCCACTTACGCACCCAACGCACCTCTAGATTCCACCAGCAAAGTTTGCACGTTCAGTGTGGGTGATTCTGTTTATGCAAAGAACCTTATGGGTGAGCCTTCATGGATTCCTGCTGAAATAACTCAAATCACAGGCCCTCGTTCTTACAGGGTACAAACAGAGGATGGAGTCCTCTGGAGCAGGCACATTGATCAACTTAGATCCAGGTTACCTCAGGAACATCACAATTGTTCCTCTCTAGTTCCCATACCTAATGCTTTTTCTAGGGGGGAGGGGGAGGAACATGAGGATAATCAGCAAACAAGAATCAACCTCATGTGTAATGAGCCATTATGACAGGAACCATCCCAAAACCTGTCACAATGCCAAAATCCATCCTTACACGTGGAAGATTGCACATCACTACCTGACTTGGGTGCTGACATTGGGCTGGAGATGGGTTGGGAGGAGAGACCAGATTCTAACAATCACACAGGGTCTTCTTTCACAGGAAGTCCAACTAGGGAAATGTCAACAGACACATTTCCCCTCTCACTGGGTGAGAACCTTAAAACATCTGAACCACGTAGGTCTCAACGTACACGTAAGAGCCCCACCTATTTAAAAGAATACATTAGATAGGTTGGGGTTTGAGTATGGACTGAACCTAGTGGGGAGGGGTGTTATGTATGCAGGTTTGAATGTCATTGGTTAAGTTTGAACTGTTCTTATAAAATGTCAGAAATGATTGGTTTAAAAAGTGCGGGAAAACCCTGCACTCTGATTGGCTGGCAACTGCGGCTGCTGGCTATAAGTAGCAGCACAGTCCAGCCAAATCGGGTCTGTTATGAGCTGTAGTCACTAATAAACTCTTCACTGAAGCACTCCGTGTCTGACTCTTCATGCAAATCTAACACTATTTGCTGGGCTAATTGCTTGGTACAACCTTGATTTTCATGGTGTCTCTTTAAATCCAGCATCCTCACTGTTCTGGGATCTGTTTTTCTAATCTCAAGAGGTTGGTTATGCCACTTATCTCATATGAGTGTCTTTGTCAGTTCCAGATAATGTCTTCTTGGGCTCTCTTTTATAGACATGAGCTCTAACAGTAGTGTGACTCTTAACTTCTTTAAAATGTCACATTTGTTGATGCATTAAACTTCAAATGCCTGAATATATGCACATGTATTAGAGTAACCCTATCTTGGTGGCAGCATTGACAACACTAGTTTAGCTTCTTTTTCTCTGGGAAAAGTGCAGTTTCCCAATTCCAACATTTCATGATTTATGGCAGCATGTCAGCTGAAGAATTCTGGGAGTTGAAATCCACACATTTTAAAGTTGCCAAGTTTGAAAAACACTGCTTTGTATGCACATGCACTAGTCGGTAATCAGTTTATTTCTAATAGAGAATTGGTTAAAGAGAACTTTATTGGTCAATAATTGCATCTTGATAGACCTAGAAGATCTTTAATTTGGAATAAAAAGCAAAAGAATATTTTGGTCAGTTATTGATCTCTGTGTATCTATAAATTCATGGAGGTAATATAGGCTGAATCTAATTATTGCCTGCCTCATGTGATCCCTGCAAAGACCCATTAGCTTCTTCAGCATATACTGCCCAGATCAGTTTAGGACAAGTTGATCTAAGATTTATCTCTCTATTGACAGGCTTGTTACCGTGGTCACCACAGAAGATAGCCATGGCCAAGTTATTAGATCTTTTCTGTTATCATCATTGACCTCTGTAATTTTTTTCCACTCTTAAGATAAAATACCCTTTTTTGTAACACTTTTGACTACTATAATAGATAGATCTCCTTGTTCTAACTTTCCAGTGATATTTAACAATGTTTCAACATTTTGTTTTAAATATGCAAGATGCTTTTATTGGTATTTTTTCATACTGTTGTTTTATTTTGCCTCGTATTTTAAATTATTGTGGTTTGCAATGGTTATGGGTCAATGAATATATTCATGGCGGATGTGTTATGCATGTATGCATATGCATACATGTTGATTTATTTCATTCCTATCTCACTTTTCCTTCGGTAGTTCAAATATAGTTCCAATATATATAGGTGTGTGCAGGTGTGTGTGTATACATATATACATGTACAATATCATTTCTTTCTTCGCAACAGCCTTTTGAAGTAGATTAGCCTGTTAGCATTAAGTAAACATCACTTCCATTTATTTATTTATTTTTTGGACTTGTATGCCGCCCCATCTCCGAAGACTCGGGGCGGCTCACAACTAAAAGCAACAACAATAAATAATTAAAAGAGATTAAACCAATTCACAAGCCTAAAAAAAAATTTTTTTTACAATACTTAAAATAGTTTAAAACCCATCCCCCCCACAGAAGGGTCACAGCCCGGGTTGGTCGAACAACCAGGTCTTCAGATCATGGCGGAAGGTGCGGAGGTCAGGGGCCAGGCGGAGCCCCAAGGGAAGTTGGTTCCAGAGGTCAGGGGCTTCCATTTGAATCTAGTCCACCACTTTAAGCGCTACAACATGTTGGCTATTTTTTGAAGATGCCAATCAATAAATCATCCAAATGGATTTTCCTTCTGCAGATGAGATGAGTGTTTAGTTGTTGACTTCACTGCAAGAATGTGCGTGGGTGAAGCACAGTTGATGTTAGATATCCTTCAGAGTAGCAGGTCATTATCCTAAAAGGAAAAAACAAGGCATCTGTTGAATTAAAGGTTATCATTACACTCTAGAAATATACGTTGGAAACTAGTCTAAATTGGTTGGGTGGGTTACGCAGTTTGCAAACTCTGAAAGGTATGTTTTTTTTATTTCTAATCTGTAACACTGAATAGCAAAAACTGTCCACAGGGAGGATACGCTTCAGGTTGCCTCTTTTAAAACTTGTCAATTTATGGGACTTAGGAAGTATGACTTTTGGGTGGTTGCCCTTGCTCTTCTCCAAAGCATTAGGGGACATTTGAATGAGAATCCCCTTCATTTGCTGGTTGCCATTTTATGCTTTACATTTTGTATTTATTGTTGTATGGTGATTTTTTTCTTTTGTGATTTATTGTTTGTTTTTTATGCTGTACACGACCCAGAATCGCATTGTTTAAGCTGGGTGGCTTTATAAATCTTGAAAACAAACAAACAATCAAGCAAATAAATAAATAAATAGTGACATAACTAAAAACTAATTCTAAAACAATAAAAAGCAAAACACCTGCCTAAGAACAGTTGAGGCTAAATATGGTAGAAATATAGTAGAACTACTAAAAATATTACTGGTACAAGCAAAAGAAATGAGCTTTAAAAAAAAACCTTTGAAGAATGAAAGAGTTTTGGAAGGATAAAGGATCTTTTCAGACCTGGTTATGACATAGACACATCCAGGTTGTTTTCCTGGGAACAATATGGAAGTGATTTGCCATTGAATTCTTCAAGGATGGTTTTCTAACATCTGATCAAATCTATTCCCAAGGGTTTCTTGGTGGTACCCCATCCAAATACTAAGGAGTTCGTTGCTTCTTTTCCTTTTTGAGTTTATCCAAGGTGCACCTGATGCATGCACCTCTTGAACATAGCAAAGGTATTACACAAACTCAAAGGGAACAAAACTGTACAAGGTTGTGAGTCTGCTACTCCAACTTACTCCGACTTACTCCACATAGCCACTTACCATGGTTTAATATGTTTTCCACTGAATCCAATGCTCAGATAAGATTGTATTATTGATTTTAGCAGTCCCAGTACATAAATGGATTATTATAGTAACATCTTTCAGTTCTGGAAAATACCTGAGAAACTAGAAAACCACAAAAGCATGAATGAAAAATTTAAATAATAACACATTTGGATTCATAACTGGATTGTGTTTATTACAAAAGAATCTGGAATATATTACAACATAGTAGTAATAATACTTCGATTTATGTACTGCTCCATAGTACTTTACAACACTCTCTGAGCAGTTTACAATGTCAGCATATTGATCCCAACAATTTGGGTCATCATTTTACCGACCTCAGAAGGATGGAAGGCTGAGTCAACCTCTGCCCCCTCAGGATCAAAATCCAGACTGTGGGCAGAGTTAGCCTACAATATTGCATTCTAACCACTGCACCACCAGTGTTTCTAATATACAAGGTCAATGAACAATAATAAATTGCCCCATAAGGAAAATCCAAGATGAAGTCAGGTTAACACTGGGATACTTCTTATTGTATTTAGTTTGGTAGTAGCCAAGCTGACATTAGCCTTAAATATATGTTCTTCCCTGAATGTGAGAATTAATTATACATCTTTAGGTGTAATAACATTTGAAATCATATCACTCCAAAATATGATTGGCCCTACTTTCAAATACTTTCAAAGGAACAATTCAAATGATTCATTATTACAAAAAAAAACCCTTTGGGATGGACCACATTTTTTTGCTATCAGGTATATTGTCCATGTTGAATTTTATAGTCCTGACTCTTATACTAATGGTTTAGGGCTCTAAGATTTTATTGTACTTATTTAATACTCAATTTTAAATGTAAGCAATCTCAAGGACCTTTGTCAAAATGAAAAGTCAGGGTGTAAATACTTTAAAATGTATTTCTTAATTAGAAATACATCAATTGGTTCATTTTTGCTGTATTGCGCCATAATCAATAACTGTGACTCTGCTGATCAAGATTATATGAATAATATGAATGTGAATTACTCATTTGTCAATGCAGTCATAAGACAAAGATTAACACCTAATCCCAAACTTCCTTGGAGTGATTATGTGCATAGTGGCTATTTTTGCTCAGGGAATTAATGCAGAATTCACAAGAAACATTACTGGTAAGGAAAAACTCACACAAATCAGAATGCCTGATAGGTCATAAACTATGATGCTCATGACAGGCTTTAGAAGTATGATGTTCAAATAGCATGTCTTGTTGTCATAGTGTAAAGCTAATAAAAAGGACTCTTCTCAACCAATAGTTATACACCATTGTATACCATTATGTCTCTTCTACTACAGTTAGAATTGCACTTTGGAACAGCACGACTTCCTATTTTCAGGCTCATTTTCCTTTGTAGGAATAGTCTGTCTTTCATGTATAGATCAGTCCTAGAATCATTGGCAAAATCTTGTCTTTCTCATATCTTATAATACCATAATCTCAGTGCACACCATACCGTATACTGGTGGAAGACACTCTCTTCCACATATCCCTTCACAACACTTCAGGTTACCACCACATTGGAAGTCATAATCACAGTCATTGGGTGGATTGAGCATCCGACATTTTTCACGAATAAATGGACACAATCCTGGTTTCTCTACAATGCAGTACAGGGGAAAAAAAGAGGTGACATTGAACACAAGGTTGCATGTTAATGCTTCTTGAATTCAACTTGAGTGCTAAAACCTTTGCCAGAAGTATTCCATCTTGAACCTTTCCTCACATAAACCACAAAACCCTCAACATGAAGGGCAGATTATTTTGGGCTCTAATTGGGGTCCCCAAAACACCTCATCAGTGGAACATACATTCATGTTGAATGCCAATTTCATAATAAAGATAACATTATTTTGTATGCTATATTATAATTTCCAAAATATCAGACTGGGACATTCTAGCACTTCGTTGTTTTGTTCCTCCCTAAAACCTAAACTGGAGAAAAGCTAATCTTTTTCAAGCCCTCCCAGAGTGTGGTTACAGAATAGTAACTATGCTACTTTATTTTTATTTTTTTAATTACCTTGAACCCAGAATAATTAAATAAACTTCTAATAACATACTCCACCCATCCAATGCTGTTCCCATCAAATTATACTAAATAAAAAGGGAATTTAATTCCTGACAAACTGAGCGTCACAGCAGGCATGAGGTGGCACATTTTGGCAGTGGAATTCAGGAGTTTCTGGTGGTTAAATGAATTTTTTTCAGCATATAAAAAGCTTACTCTTTGAAATACAAAACAGGTCTCAGACAAATGAGCTGATCAACTGAGATGGATCTGAAGCCACAAAAGGGATGCTAGCAGGTCACATTTTGTAGTAATGTTCTTGATTCTATCTTCCAAAACACACCACCATGATTCCAGATCTAAGCATAATGGATTGATATCCAGATCTAAGCATAATGGATTGATATTTTTCCTCCAGAGGCCATCCACTGTTTTACATAAGCTATATATTGACTAATCACCATATTAGAATAAAACGTCTATATCTTTAATTGAAACAAACACAATACTCTGACCTAAGTTTGGAAATATAAGTTTTGATACTTACCTCTGAAAATCCTTGTTCCAGATGCAGATGATATCTCTGACCAAAGGACAAGAAAGCCTATAAGAAGGAAGATATCAAATGTCTTCATGGTACTGTACCAAATGTTGATGCCTAAAACAGAGATAGGCTGTTATTTATATTGGTAGGACTGGATCAGATGATCATGATTGTCTTCTCCCATTTGGATAATAATTAACTTTTCACATCCTCATAGCTAGCTGGTGCATCTTGCACATTTAATTCCATTGTTCAGAGTTTTCCATGTACACGTTTTTTCTACAGCCATGGATAATGGAATAAATGGAGGCTTTCCAACTAGCTTTGGATCAGTATGGCCAGCAGCAAAAAATGATCCAAACATAGGTCTTCAGTTATTTAGATATTGTGGTCAACATAGAGGTATACCATGTGAATATTTAAAGGGAAGAAATATTATAACATAAACTATTCTTTAATTCAGTGCCAATCTGGAGAAACCTGAACTATAATCATCATTTTATTTTGGTGAAAAAAGCAGGTACACAGAAGAAAACAATTTCTGGGTTTCTGAAAATGACACAGAACATATGTGGAAAAACAGGAATGCATAGAATATTTTGCAGAAGACAAACAGGATGTGGTAAAGAGGTACTAGAGAATGACAACTATCACTTGGTATCCCAATCTTGAACTTCATACCACAGGAAAAGGAGGGAAATTCCTGAGGGAAGTACTAAAAAATCTGGCAGGAGTTTGTCAGTGTTATGTATGTAGGTTTGAATGTTATTGGTTTATTTGAACTGTTCTTGTAAAATGTCAAATGGTATTGGTTTGAATAGTGCGGGAAGAAACCCTGCACTCCCATTGGCTGGCAGCTACGGCTGCAGGCTATAAGAAGCAGCCGTAGCCAAGCCAGGACGGGTCCATTCGAGCTGTAGTCACTAATAAAGTCTTTGCTGGAACTCCTCGCGTCTGACTCTTCATGCAAACTTAACACTGGCGACGAGGATGGGATTTCCCTGAAGAGAAGACGACGCGACGAACAAGCAACTGAGCGAGATGGCCCCCCAGCACCGTTCAACCCGGCGACGGAAGACTGGGAATCGTATGCGGATCGTTTCCACATGTTCCTGGAGGGGAACGATCTCGCCGGCATCCCCGAGAGACGGAAGAGGGCGGTCTTTCTCATGCACTGCGGTCCGGCAGTCTTCAAAATGGCGAAGGCGTTGGCGGGAGCAGCAGAGCTGAAGGTAATGGAATGGCCCGATTTAGAAAAACTTTTGAGAGCCCATTACGCCCCACAAGTATCGTGCCTCATTAAGAGACACGAATTTTACCGTCGGGATCAAGGCGATAGCGAGAATGTTAATGACTTCGTGGCAAGTTTAAGGGACATTGGGGGTGCTTGTGACTTTACCAACTTAGAAGAGGCCATGCGTGATCGGTTTGTTTTAGGCCTTAAAGATAAGGTCTTACAAAGCAAACTATTAATGAAACCTAAGATCACGTTTAAAGAGGCCATTGAAGAAGCTGTTTCAGCGGAAGCCACCAAGTCCTCAGCAGCGGCCATGAAAAAGATTAACAAGGCCTCAAGCCAGGCCTCAAGCCATTCTGATGGGGATAAATCCACATCTACTCATTGCGAACAAATAGACTCTGATTCTGATGGCAGTGAGGCAGAGGAGGGATTTTTAAACTCAGAATGGAGAAGAAAAGAAAAGACTCTGGGAAGAACAGGCAAGGGTTCTATTGCAGAGGCTGTGGGGGGGGGCACCCCCGCACTGATTGCAAGTTCTTTGACTCCATTTGCCTACGTTGTGAGAAACGGGGTCACATAGCCAGAGTCTGCAAATCATCCAGAACTCCACCAGCTAGGAAGAAATTCCCTGATAGAGACTTTAAGCCCAACAATTTCCTTGAAAAAATGGGGCGAAATTTAGAAGCAAATGGCAAGAATAAAACTCACCAAACAATCACTATTGGTCATTCTTCACCCTTAAAAAGCAGAAAAGGAACATGTGAAGGTGTTTATTGAAGGAAGGCCTTGCCAAATGGAAGTGGACTCAGGCTCTTATTTATCTATGGTGTCATGGGACACTATCCACAGACTTTTTCCCAAAATTCAGAAAAAGCATTTCCAGAAGCAAGCACTGACTCTCAAAGACTACCAAGGGAACAAGATTCCAGTAGTTGGAGCGAGAGATTTCAACGTGCAGTTTAAAGGCCACACCAAACGTTTGCCCCTGACCATCGTGGACAAGGATCGCCCAAGTTTGCTGGGACTTGGGTGGTTCAAGCCACTTGGCATCGAGGTGACTGGCATCCATCATGTGAGCAGTTCTGACTGGGAAGAGTCCTTGAAGTCTGAGTTTCCAGAGGTCTTCAGCGAAGGACTGGGCAAGTATATGGGGACCCCTATTGCTTTCAGCCTAGACCCCAAGGTGCCCCCAATTCGTTTAAAGCCCAGGAGGGTCCCATTTGCTTTAAAGGAAAAAATTGATGCACAATTAGATAAACTCATTGCTCAAGGGGTTTTAGAGCCTACTGACCACTCCAGATGGGAAACACCCATAGTCACACCAGTCAAGTCTGATGGGTCAGTGAGAATCTGTGGTGACTACAAGGGGACACTTAACCATGCGCTGCAACAGAGCGCATATCCTGTACCAGTTGTGCATCATCTGCTCCATTCCCTTGGCAGGGGTACAGTATTTGCTAAACTGGATTTGGCTCAGGCATATCAACAATTAACAGTTGATGATGCCACTGCAGAGGCACAAACAATTGTGACCCATAGAGGTGCCTTCAAATGTAAAAGACTACAATTTGGAGTAAGCGTGGCACCTGGCATTTTCAGAGCCTTATGGAAAGAATGTTGCAAGGACTGCCAGGGGTAGTACCTTATTTTGATGATGTATTAATCTCTGCTGAAAATGACACTCAGCTTCAAGAAAGACTCAGAGAAGTCCTTACCAGATTCAGAAAAGTGGGTTTAAAAGTCAAGGAAGACAAATGTACACTCAAAACAGACAGAGTTGAGTTCCTGGGGTATATGATTGACAAGCATGGCATCCATCCTACTGATGCCAAGGTTAAAGCAATCAATGAAGCCCCTAAACCTCGATGCAAGGCAGATTTGCAAGCCTTCCTCGGACTTATTAACTTTTACCACATGTTTCTACCTCACAAAGCATCTATTGCTGAGCCCTTACATCGCTTACTTGATAAGAATGCTATTTGGATCTGGGGGCGGAAGGAACAGTCAGCATTTAACAGTATTAAGAGACTAATCACGTCTGATGCTGTGTTGATACAATTCTCTGAGAATTTACCTGTTGTTCTGACTTGTGATGCATCCCCTTTTGGAGTGGGTTTTTTTTTGAGTCACAGGCTTCCCAATGGACGGGAAGCCCCAATTGCATTTTACTCTCGCACCCTATCCAAAGCAGAGAGGAATTATAGCCAATTGGACAAGGAGGCTTTAGCAGTTGTTGCAGCTGTTAAGAAATTTCATGAATATCTGTATGGCAGGTCATTCACCATTGTTACAGATCACAAACCTTTATTAGGCATTGTGGCAGGAGACAAACCTACACCTAATATCCTGTCACCAAGAATGCTGAGGTGGACTGAATTTCTTGCAGCCTATTCCTACAAACTGATGCACAGGCCTGGCAAGGACATTGGACATGCTGATGCACTGAGTCGTTGCCCACTACCTTGCCACAAGGAGGACTTTGAACTTGAAACTCACACCTTTTTTCTGGAGACTGTTGCTAAGCTTCCAGTCCATGCTGCTGAGATTGCCAAAGAAACTGCCAAAGATGCTGTGTTGGCACCTGTTATGGGCTGGATTAAGAAAGGTTGGCCTCTTCAAGATCTACCTCACCTTGCCCAACCTTTTAAGTCCAGGCAAACTGAATTATCTGTATTAAGAGGATGTATTTTGTGGGGTAACAGGGTGGTTATTCCTGCAAAACTGCAAGGGGAGGTTTTGGAAATGTTACATGAGGGTCATCCTGGGATTGTAAGGATGAAAGGTTTGGCCAGGAGTTATGTATGGTGGCCAGGTATTGACAAAATGGTTGAAAACTGGGTAGCATCTTGTCCCAATTGCCAGATAGTCAGGCCTGTCCCACCTCACGCCCCCACACAGGAATGGGAATGTCCTAGGGGCCCATGGTCTAGAATCCACATTGATTTTGCAGGCCCTACAAGAGGGCACACTTTTCTAGTACTAGTAGATGCATACTCTAAATGGCTAGAGGTAATTCCCATGACATCCACTACAAGTGAGGCTGTCATCAAGCAGCTCAGAAAATTGTTTGTAACCCATGGATTACCAGATGTCCTTGTTTCTGACAATGGCCCTCAATTCACGTCTAACATTTTTGAATCCTTTCTAGCTCAACAGGGCATCAGACATGCCCTCACTGCCCCTGGGCACCCTTCGGCCAATGGCGGGCTGAACGCATGGTACGCTTTACCAAGGAGAAGCTTCAGCAGCTGGGTCCTGGGGATATCACTGAGAAGCTTGAAAAACTTCTTAGTGCTCAACACATCACTCCTAGCCCATCAAATAACTTGTCCCCAGCAGAGTTGTTGATGGGTAGGAAACTTAGGTCTTCCCTTGACCGCCTTCATCCCACTTACGCACCCAACGCACCACTGGATTCCACTTCCAAAGTTCGTTCTTTTAGTGTGGGAGATTCTGTCTATGCTAGGAACCTTATAGGTGAACCTTTGTGGATTCCTGCTGAAATAACTCACATCACTGGCCCTCGTTCTTACAGGGTACAAACAGAGGATGGCCTCCTCTGGAGCAGGCACATTGACCAACTTAGATCCAGGTTCCCTCAGGAACATCGCCCCTGTCTCTCTCTGGGTCCCTCACCTAATGTCTCTTCTAGGGGGGAAGGGGAGGAACAGGAGGAAAATCAGCAAACAGGAATCAACCCCATGGCTGGCAACTACGGCTGCAGGCTATAAGAGGCAGCCGTAGCCCAGCCAACTCGGGTCCATTCGAGCTGTAGTCACTGAATAAACTCTTTACTGAAGTTCCCCGCGTTTGACTCTTCATGCAAATTTAACACTGGCGACGAAGGTGGGATTTCCCTGAAGAAGAGACAACGCAGAAGGCGAACAGAAGAGCGAGATGGCTGCGCTGAATACCCCCCCAGCCCCGTTCGATCCAGTGGCGGAAGACTGGGAATCGTATGCGGATCGCTTCCAGATGTACCTGGAAGGAAACAACCTTGCCGATATTCCCGAGAGACGGAAGAGGGCGGTATTTCTCACGCACTGCAGTCCGGCAGTCTTCAAGATGGCGAAGGTGTTGGCGGGAGCTGCAGAACTGAAGGTAATGGAATGGCCTGATTTGGAGAAGCTTTTAAGAGCCCATTACGCCCCACAAGTATCGTGCCTCATTAAGAGACACGAGTTTTACCATCGGGATCAAGGGGAAAGCGAGAATGTTAATGACTTCGTGGCAAGTTTAAGGGACATTGGGGGTGCTTGTGACTTTACCAACTTAGAAGAGGCCATGCGTGATCGGTTTGTTTTAGGCCTCAAAGATAAGGTCTTACAAAGCAAACTGTTAATGAAACCTAAGATCACATTTAAGGAGGCCATTGAAGAAGCTGTTTCAGTGGAAGCCACCAAGTCCTCAGCAGTGGCCATGAAAAAGATTAACAAGGCCTCAGCCAGGCCTCAAGCCATTCTGAGGAAAATCCACAACAACCCATTGAGAACAAATAGACTCTGATTCAGATTGCAATCCACAACAACCCATTGAGAACAAATAGACTCTGTTTCAGATTGCAGTGAGGTGGAGGAAGGGATTTTTAGACTCAGAAGGGAGAAGAAAAGGAAAGACCCTGGGAGAAAGAGGCAAGAATTTTATTGCAGAGGCTGTGGGGGGCCATCCCCGCACTGAATGCAAGTTCTTAGACACCATCTGCCTACGTTGTGAGAAAAGGGTCATCTAGCCAGAGTCTGCAAATCATCCAGAACTCCACCTAGTAGGAAGAAATTTCCTGAAAAGGATTTTAAGCCCAACAACTTTTTGAAAAGATGGGGCGCAATTCAGAAGCAAATGGGAAGAATGAAACTCACCAAACAATCACCATTGGTCATTCTTCACCCTTGAGAAGCAGAAAAGTACATGTGAAGGTGTTCATTGAAGGAAGGCCTTGCCAAATGGAAGTGGACTCAGGCTCTTATTTATCTATGGTGTCATGGGACACTATTCACAGGCTACTTCCCAACATTCAGAAGAAACATTTCCAGAAGCAAGCACTGACTCTTAAAGACTACCAAGGGAACAAGATTCCAGTAGTTGGAGCAAGAGATTTCAACGTGCAGTTTAAAGGCCACACCAAACGTTTGCCTCTGACCATCGTGGACAAGGATCGTTCAAGCTTGCTGGGACTTGAGTGGTTCAATCCACTAGGCATCGAGGTGACTGGCATCAATCACGTGAGCAACTCTGAATGGGAGGAGGTCTTGAAGTCTGAGTTTCCAGAGGTCACTTCCAACCTAGATCCCAAGGTGCCCCCAATTCGTTTAAAGCCCAGAAGGGTCCCATTTGCCTTAAAGGAAAAAATTGATGCACAATTAGATAAACTAATAGCTCAAGGAGTTTTAGAGCCCACTGACCACTCCAGATGGGAGACACCCATAGTCACACCAGTCAAGACTGATGGGTCAGTAAGAATCTGTGGAGACTATAAGGGGACATTGAACCATGCGCTTCAGCAGAGCGCATATCCAGTTCCAGTGGTGCATCATTTATTACATTCACTTGGCAGGGGTACAGTCTTTGCCAAATTGGATCTGGCCCAGGCATATCAACAACTAGCAGTTGATGATGCCACTGCAGAGGCCCAAACCATTGTGACTCATAGAGGTGCCTTCAAATGTAAAAGGTTACAGTTTGGAGTAAGCATGGCACCAGGCATTTTCCAAAGCATTATGGAAAGGATGCTCCAAGGACTGCCAAGGGTAGTGCCTTACTTTGATGATGTGTTAATCTCTGCTGAAAATGACACTCAATTACAAGAGAGACTCAGAGAAGTCCTTACCAGATTCAAGAAAGCGGGTTAAAAGTCAAGGAAGAAAAATGCACTCTTAGAACTGACAAGGTTGAGTTCTTGGGCTACATGATTGACAAGCATGGCATCCACCCTACAAATGCCAAGGTTCAAGCAATCAAAGAAGCCCCTAGACCAAAATGCAAAACAGATTTGCAAGCCTTCCTTGGACTTATTAACTTTTATCACATGTTCCTACCTCAGAAGGCAACCATTGCAGAACCATTACACAGACTACTGGACAAAAAGTCTGTTTGGGACTGAGGGAGGAAGGAACAATCAACATTTAACAGTATTAAAAGACTAATCACGTCTGATGCTGTACTCATACAGTTCTCTGAGAATTTACCTGTTGTACTGACTTGTGATGCATCCCCCTTTGGAGTGGGGGGAGGGGTTTGAGCCACAGGCTTCCCAGCAGGAGGGAAGCCCCTATTGCATTTTACTCTCGCACCTTGACCAAAGCAGAGAGGAATTACAGCCAATTGGACAAGGAAGCACTGGCAATTGTTGCAGCTATCAAGAAATTTCATGAGTATTTATATGGGAGAACATTTACCATTGTCACAGATCACAAACCTTTGTTAGGCATTGTGGCAGGAGACAAACCTACACCCACTAACCTGTCACCAAGAATGCTGAGGTGGACTGAATTTCTTGCTGCTTATTCGTACAAACTTATCCACAAGCCTGGCAAGGACATTGGACATGCTGATGCCTTGAGTCGTTGCCCACTTCCTTGTCACAAGGAGGACTTTGAACCTGAGGCACACACCTTTTTCCTAGAAACTGTTGCTAAGCTTCCAGTACACGCTGCTGAAATTGCCAGAGAGACTGCCAAAGACACTTTATTGGCTCCTGTTATAGGCTAGATTAAGAAAGGTTGGCCTCTTCAAGATCTACCTCACCTTGCCCAACCTTTTAAATCCAGGCAAACTGAATTATCTGTATTAAGAGGATGTATTTTGTGGGGTAACAGGGTGGTTATTCCTGCAAAACTGCAAAGAGAGGTTTTGGAAATGTTACATGAGGGTCATCCTGGTATTGTAAGGATGAAGGGATTGGCCAGGAGTTATGTATGGTGGCCAGGTATTGACAAAATGGTTGAAAACTGGGTTGCATCTTGTCCCAACTGTCAGGTAGTCAGGCCTGCTCCACCTCTCACCCCCAAACAGGAATGGGAATGTCCTAGGGGCCATTGGTCTAGGATTCACATTGATTTCGCAGGCCCTACCAGAGGGCACACCTTCCTTATTATAGTAGATGCATATTCCAAATGGCTAGAGGTAATCTCTATGGCATCCACCACAACTGATGCTGTCTTCAAGCAGCTTAAAAAGCTTTTTGTAACCCACAGGTTACCTGATGTTCTTGTCTCTGACAATGGCCCTCAATTTACATCCAACCCTTTTGAATCCTATCTAGCACAACTGGGTATCAGACATGCCCTGACTGCCCCTGGGCACCCTTTGGCTAACGGCCGGGCTGAACGCATGGTACGTTTTACCAAGGAAAAGCTTCAACAATTGGGTCCTGGGGACATCACTGAGAAAGTTGAAAAACTTCTTAGTGTTCAGCACATCACTCCTAACCCTTCAACTAACTTATCCCCAGCAGAGTTGTTGATGGGTAGGAAACTTAGGTCTTCCCTTGACCGCCTTCATCCCACTTACGCACCCAATGCACCACTAGATTCCACTTCCAAAGTTCGCACATTCAGTGTGGGTGATTCTGTTTATGCTAAGAACCTTATGGGTGAACCTTTGTGGATTCCTGCTGAGATAACTCAAATCACAGGCCCTCGTTCTTACAGGGTGCAAACAGAGGATGGAGTCCTCTGGAGCAGGCACATTGATCAGCTTAGATCCAGGTTACCTCAGGAACATCGCAATTGTTCCTCTCTAGTTCCCATACCTAATGCTTTTCTAGGGGGGAGGGGGAGGAACATGAGGATAATCAGCAAACAAGAATCAACCCCATGTGCAACAAGCCATTACGACAGGAACCATCCCAAAACCTGTCACAATGCCAAAATCCATCCTTACAAGTGGAAGATTGCACATCACTACGTGACTTGGGTGCTGACATTGGGCTGGAGATGAGTTGGGAGGAGAGACCAGATTCTAACAATCAAACAGGGTCTTCTTTCACAGGAAGTCCAACTAGGGAAATGTCAACAGACACATTTCCCCTCTCACTGGGCGAGAACGTTAAAACTTCTGAACCACGAAGGTCTCAACGTACACGTAAGAGCCCACCTATTTAAAAGAATACATTAGATAGGTTGGGGTTTGAGTATGGAGTGAACCTAGTGGGGAGGGGTGTTATGTATGCAGGTTTGAATGTCATTGGTTTAGTTTGAACTGTTCTTGTAAAATGTCAAATATAATTGGTTTAAAAAGTGCGGGAAAAACCCTGCACTCTGATTGGCTGGCAACTGCGGCTGCTGGCTATAAGTAGCAGCCACAGACCAGCCAAATGGGGTCTGTTATGAGCTGCAGTCACTAATAAACTCTTCACTGAAGCACTCCGCGTCTGACTCTTCATGCAAATCTAACAGTTTTGCAATTGTAAATGAGCACAGAAGATTTTCCTACTCATTGTTCCATTGCTCCAAATGAAAACCTCGAGAGAAAGGATGGAAAGAAGTTGGAGAGATATGTGAAGCATGTTGTGGGTTTCCGCTTGGGAGAAGCAAAGAAAATTCATGGGATATTCCCTGGAAGAAGGGAATTGAAGACCCCCCAGGGACCAGAGTTCCATGCAAGACTCAACAATGGAGATGGGATCTGGATGGTTGAAGGGGATGGCTGGCTTGGAGGAGATGGAGGGAGATAGCTAGAGGATGAGAAGTCTGCTTTTGGTGTGAAAACTGTGCAGGAGATCCTGAGAGAGAGTCAGCTTTGAAAGGGGAAACAGGAAGTTTTTGGCTGAGCTGAAGAAGGTCACATGATAGTACTCCCAGCTATTTTCTTTCTACTGTCACACATTCTCTCTTGTCTAGCCCAGAAATGGGTGAGGGAGACATAGAGAAGAGGGAGGAAACAGGAGACACAGTGGGGGAAGTTGCTGATAGAAAGACCTGAAATCTAGAGTTCTCTGACTTCCAGCAAAAGCAGAAAAGTACTTTTTGATAACATCTCCCTCCCTCTCTCTCTTCCACTCTCTTCCACTCTCTCCCTTTCTGTCTGTCTGTCTGTCTGTCTGTCTGTCTGTCTGTCTGTCTGTCTGTCTCTCTCTCTCTCTCTCTCTTTCCCTCTCTGTCTCCCCCTCTGTCTGAGTTGATGAGCAAAATGGCAAAACTACCTTCAGGACTTTCAGGGACACAGTTCATCCTTAAAATACACAACATCTGTCTTCCCTCCCTCCGTTTCTTTCTCCCAACTCCCTCTCCCTCCCTCTCTGTCTCTCCCCTGGGGGGAAGAAACCCCTGGGTGGTGGGAATCTGACATCCAGAGGCCAAATGAGCCCAGGAGAAATGTGCTGAAGACCAGCTGGCCGGTGGGGAGGCAGGGCATCACAACACTGGCAGCTCTGCAGGAAAAGCAACTAACATCAGAGAGGCAACTGTGAGCACACAATGATGCTGCTCTTGCCAGGGGTGACTGGGGCAGGTGTTGTAATGGGACCCAGGAGGAGAGGACTCTGTTTCCCCCATTGTGAAGTGCACTAAATTTTACTGTGCTGCACAAGGCGCTGCAAGCGGGCGACAGCAAATGTACCATGACGATGGTGAAATGCTGTTTCACGCAAAGGCAAGTGCAGGGGCGCTTCACTCCTGCACAAAGGCTCCGCCCATTGCCACAGCCATGACAGGGTGATAGCTCTTTCATCCCTCTGCTGCAACAGGGCAACAGGGAGCCGCAGAGGAGGGATGAAAGAGCCACATGCGGCTCTGAAGCCGCGAGTTGCTGACTCCCAGCCTAGATCCTTATTGATACTGCCCTTTGCCCTTTGGAATGCTCTATCTCTGATTTCAGTAAGCGCTTACTTTTTATCCTGCCAAAAACCTTCTAAATAAATTAATTAAATGCCCAGAAATAAAAATATTACTATTCTGATGTTTATTGAGCAATATAGCAGAAGGTTACTTCTTAGTACTTACATATATGGCATCTCTGACCAAAGGACCAGAGGTTCTACAAAAATGGTCTTCAGGATGCTGCTGGGTAATATTTCTTGATGTTTAGGACAAAGTCAGAGTCAATTATATGAAGAGAGTTGGGTCAATATATTTTAATATAATAATAATTTCACATCTCCCATAACTAGTTGATATCTTGCATACTGTCCTTACTTGATACCTCTTCAGGGTAAATTGCATTTTTCAGTATTTTTCAACATTACCTCCTTTTTCCCCTTTCCTTTGCTGAAGCAATAGCTACTGCACTAGAGATAAATTGCAATAACCTTTCCCAAACCTGTAAACAGCTGTGTGTGGAAACTGTTCTACTCTTTGTGGCTTGTTGAGTCAGATTCCAGGTGTACAATACAGAATTCTGTGTGTGACAGAAACTCCAGGAAATTTCAGCCATATGTACATGGCCTCTGGCAAGCTAGAAAACCCATAGTCTCTATTATCTTGGCTTGGCTTTTTGGAATGAACAAATATACCAGTCGACTTTCTCTTTTAATTAGATCCTTTGTCAGTTTCTGGTTAGTTTCAGTTTTAGGATATTAGCAATTTCCTGTCAATTACATGTTGTTTTCAGCATCTGAAGGAAGGTTTTGGTTTTTATAAAGTGGGGAAATATCTGATTTGGGGAACAGATAAATATGATACAATATTCAGTTTGCTAATAAATATCACATAAAAGGGAAGATGTACCTAATGGACTTCAGTTGTTACAGGGTACACTCAGCTGAATATTAGGAAAATATTCTTAATAGAGTTGACCATAGTGACATTTCTCCAGAATGTCCTCATTTTGTCAAAATTGTGAGAATTCAAAGCCCGCCAGTGTGCATGTATAGTCAATCATTCCTTTTTGCCATGTTTTTCCAAGGGTCAGTGAGGAGGTTCCAGGCTATCAGTGCTGGGACATTAACTCCCATCTACAAGATGACCTTCATTTAGATAAATTACATTCTTCCCCCTTTCAAAGTTTCACAGATACACATGCCCACCAAGCCATGCCCACAAAACTGGTAGTAAAACATTTTGAATGCCACCACTGACTCAATCCCTGTTCCTTAGCCACAGTTGTTTTTGCTCTCATGCCCCAAGTGTCTTTTTTTTGCCTTTGACCATGCAACACTGTGATTTCTTTCCTCTTTCACAATGAGATGGCTGCTTGTTAGGCCTCCTGAAGGATTTCCTACAATGTAGCCTTAAATAGCACCACTCTTGGGAAATTCATGGCTAAAAATGAAATTGTCAGACTCAATTCAATTTCATAGAAACTTTGGCAATAAACTACTTTACTCACAGTCCTTTGTGGGTAGATTCATTTATTTTGACTCATTTCCTCCCAACACGGCAACAATGGTTATTCCAATCAAAGCCAGCGCTGAGAGCATCTGCCTCTCAGCGCGTTTTATTATGCAGTCCCACCCTGTGCAGCTAACTAACATCCACCCACCCATTAACCCTAATTGCCTCCACCCCGCAATACTAAACGCAACTAATAGATCAGCAACTTACTTCCCTCCCCCGAGCTACACAAATCCATCTCAAATCCACCATTAAAGCAAATGTTCTGTCTTGGTAAAGTACAACCCCCCTTTTTTTCTCCTAGTGAGCCTCCGTCAGCCGGGAAGGGTAGGTGGCAGTAAAACCCTCCCCCAAGCAGTTCCCTGCCGATAAGGTAAAGACTCTTCAAGTTGATATGGAAACTGCAGGAGTGAAACTTCTTTCCTCATTCAAGCCAGCATATCAGAAACGGCAGGATCTTCAGACTCTCTCCCCACCTAAGATACTGTGTCAGGCTTCACACAAGACGATGAGTCAGTAAGATCGCTGAAGCCCGACATGCAGCCCCCTCTACCAGTTTTCCTTCTGCAAGAGAGAGATTGTGATTAGTATTTTGTACACATATGATTTCATCCCTCCCACATGCTTTCATGGGATATGCAACTGTTGGTGTAACTGAGATGCAGAAATATCAGTATGCGGGAGCCATGATGCATCTGCTGTCGGGTAACTTGTCCATTGTACTAGATATTGTAATACTCCGTGCCTACGACATGAATCAAGTATTTCATCAATCTCATAATGACTATCACGGACCGGTCCTGGGCTATGTAATCTGGGCTCTTGCCATGTCATATCCACAGGTTTCAGGAAGCTGACGTGAAATATGGGATGGACCTTTTTAAACCGGGAAGGAAGTTGAAGACCAACAGTAACAGGATTTATCACTCATATAATTTGAAATGGTCCAATGTATTTTGGACCTAGGTTTTTTACTAGCGAGTCCTAGGTGAAGATATTTGGTTGATAGATATACCCAGTCTCCAACATTATATAGTGTCTGTGCAGACCTTTTTTATCAGCTTGGGTTTTATATGCCTCTTGCGCTATTTTCAATGTGATTTGAACTGAATGCCATTGTTTACGTACATTATGTGCCCATGTAGTGGTAGTTTTTGATTTGTGTTCTTGTCTCATATGAGGCCATTCGGGTATAGGTACAAATTCCATACCACTAAGCATCTGCCATAAAGTTTTTCCCTGATGGCACATATTTTATTGTGAGATTAAATCTTTTAAAAAATATCGCCCAGTGAACTTGCTTTGGTGATATCCGATGTGGATTTTGAAGTGCTTCCAAGTTCTTATGGTCAGTCCATATCTCAAACAGTTGCAAACTTCCTTCCAACAGATGTCTCCAGGTAAGTAATGACCAGTGAATGGCAAAAGCTTCCTTCTCCCAAATTGCCCAATTGCGTTCAGCTGGACTAAACTTCCGAGATGTATATGCACACAGTTGTAAATTACCCTCCTTATTTCTTTGCAACAATACAGCTCCCACTGCTACATCACTGGCATCCGCTTCAATAATAAATGGTAAAGTTACATCTGGGTGTTTCAATACTAGTTCTTGTGCAAACAGGGTTTTTAGGTTATTGAAAGCCATTTGACATTGATCAGTCCATTCCAACACAGTGTTTGGTTTTGGGGTTTCAACACCAATAGATTTAGTTCATAACAAATCTGTTAATGGCTTAGCAACATCAACAAAACATGGAATAAATTGTCTATACAAATTTGCAAACCCCAAGAAACTCTGCAGTTGTTTCCTGGTTTTTGGGGTGTGCCATTTTAACACCGTGTCTACTTTTGTGGGATCCATTTCCACCCCCCATTCAGAAATGCGATAACCTAAATAATCTAGTTGTTTAGTGTGAAATTCACATTTCGATAATTTAACATAAAGTTGGCCATCCAATAGTTTCTTGAGTACCTGTCTGACTAATTTAATGTGTTCTTGTTCAGAAGTAGAATAAATCAAAATATCGTCTAAATAAACCAGAACCCCTCTATACAAATGTTCATGTAACACTTCATTTATCAGTTGCATGAATATTGTGGGAGCTCCTTGCAACCCAAAAGACATAACATTATAGTAGTAACTACCGAGAAGGCAATTAAACATTGTCTTCCATTCATCTCCCTCTTGAATTCTTACTCTATAATAGGCCTCTTGTAAGTCCAGTTTTGTAAATATACGTCCTTTGGCTAGCGTAGCTAGCAAGTCCTTCATTAATGGTAATGGGTACAATGGTTCTACACATATGGCGTTTAACCCTCGATAGTCTACATATAAACGCAATCCACCATCTTTTTTCTCTCGAAATAACATTGGCACTGCCATATGAGATCTTTCTGGCAAAATAAATCCTCTTTTTAAATTTTTGTCAATGTATTTTCTCATTTCGTCTAATTCCTTTTGGGTCATTGAATACATTCATGGTTTAGGTAATGGCACTCCTGGAATCAATTCTATGGCACAATCCATAGGTCAATAGGGTGGTAAACAATCAGTACCATCTGCCAAGTCTTCATACTTGATCGGATATGTCCTTTCGGGAGCTGCTCGTTTACCCACTTGCTTTGTATTATTAGATGTTCGATGTGATTCATCATGGCTTGGTGGAGTAGGACCCACGGCTAGATGTAATTTACGATAACCCCTTCCCAGTATATAGTTGTCTCCCATTTATCAAGCCAAGCTAGCCCTAAAATTAATGCTTCGCTCATGTGAGGAACCACCACAAAAGAAATCCACTCCCAGTGTTGCCCCATCACCATTTTGATATATGCTGTTCTGTGAGTTGCTGGAGCTCCACCCAATATAGACCCATCCACCTGTTCAAATTTAATAGGAACACTTAAGTTTATAACTCTTAAATTTAATTTATCAACCACCACTTGAGTTATTAAACACCTTGTGCATCTCGAATCTATCAACGCCCCCACCTTGATTCCCTGATCATTCCATTTATTCCATAAATAAATGGGTATAATAAAAGGATAAATGGGCTTACTTACCATTGGGTCATCTGGCATTTCATTCTCCAGTTCACCTTCTTCCAAAGTAGTAGATGGTATAGTAGATCTTTCACCTTCTATTGGAACATCTGGCAAAAGAACTCTTACTCCTCTCGCTTTGTCTCGATCAATCCAATCTTGTATATCTGGTTTTGTCCTATTCTGAACCCATTCGAGGATCTTTTGCCACTGACACGGGTGGAATTGGACAGTCCATGGCTCAATGCCCTGGCCTATCACAGTGAAAACATTTGAACGGTCTTCTAATATTTTGCATTGGGATCGTTCTGGGTTGCAGTTTTATACTTGATCCTACAACCTTCCATGGTTGCCCAAAGTCTTTCAACCTCAGTCGCAACTGATGTAAACCATCACCTAATTCTAGTGCCACACGATACCGATTGGTTAATGTAGTATATGAACCCCTATATAGGCAAGCCTGATGTACCTTAGGATCCAGTCCTTCTTTAAATATATGAATCAATAAACTCTCTGATAATGAAGGGAGTTTACCGGCCAATCGTTGGAAATCATTTACATAGTCTTGAGCTGTTCTCCCTTTTTGATTCACAGCCAACAAATCTTCTTCTACTTTCTTTTCTGCTGATGTATCTTCAAACTGGGTTCTTAATGCAGCTAAGAATTGCCCTATATCCCCTAATTCCTCCCCTCTATTGCAATACAAATCAGCTGCCCATTTGTAAGCTTGAGTGATAACAATGGGAGTATAAATCAAAATGGTTTAATACTTGACCTAAGAAAACAGCCACTTTATTTGTAGTCCCATCAAACGTGGCTAGGGTCCATTTGGAGAACAAGCTAAACTATTAGTATAAAGTGAAGCACATTGTTGGTGAAGAAGATTCTAATTGCATTTCTTTACATTCCAAGTTATTAGGATGCTGATAATGTTTTTGCTTTTTAACAGCTGAGCTGAGATGTACAATCTATATCTTTGGCTTTGCTTTCGGGCATGGATAGACCAAGTGGCTTCCCCCCTCCCCCCAATTAGCTCTCTTGTCAGTTTGTGGTTAATGGATAGTTTCTTTGAACAATAATGTGGTTAGCTCATTTCACTTTCAAATCATTAGCAATATCCTGTCTATTTCCTTTCCCATTCAACAACTCAAGCAAAGCAATTCTTGTTTCCTATTTTCAAATGTGAGCTCCAGTTGGAAGAAGCAAACAACATAGTAAAGATCTCCTTGTGGTTAATAGTTCCCACATTTACTCTGGTAATAACATTCAGAATTTCCCAAATGCAGTCCAGTTCGGAATATCACCACATTTCCAAAGGATGTAACAAACTTTCCTGCAACTGAGGAAGACAATAGGAGGTGATATGCAGTTTGGAAAATTTATTTATTTATTTATTTATTTATTTATTTATTTATTTATTTATTAGTGGGACTTATATGCCGCCCCATCTCCGAAGACTCGGGGCGGCTCACAGTAAAACAACAACAATAAATACTTAAAAAGGAATTAAACTAACAGTCCCAAAACCCAATTACAAAATACAAAACTTAAAATCAATCTAAAGTCTAAAACCACCCCTCCCAAGGGTCACAGCCCGGATTGGTTAAATAACCAGGTCTTCAGGTCATGGCGGAAGGTGTGGAGGTCAGGGGCCAGGCAGAGCCCCAAGGGAAGTTGATTCCAGAGGTTGGGGACCACGACAGAGTAGGCACGTCGTCGGGGGACCGCCAGCCGGCATTGCCCGGCCAACGGGACCCCAAGAAGCCCCTGTCTATGACTTCGCACAGGGCGGTTAGTATTCGATGTCGGCAGCAGTCGCTCCCTTAAATAATGAGGACCCATGTCATGTAGGACTTTGTATGTTAAAGTTAAAACCTTGAATCTCACCTGGAGCTCAACCGGCAACCAATGTAGGCAGCAATAAGTGTATTTTGAAGAGAAACAAGATTAACTGAGGAAGAACTGATTGAAAGGAGGATGGAAATGAATGAGTCAATCAGGGTTCACACTGAAGCATGGGTAGAAGCATATATGGTTGCTCTTGTGAAAGATCTAAGATGTAACTTAGATGCTTGGAATGCAGCTTCCTTTATCTTATTAGATCTCTTGGGGACTTTCAATACTATTGATCCTAATATGTTTCTGGGCTTCTATGAAAGTTACAATTTGAGGGCATGACATTGTAGGTGTCTACCTAAAATGTAAGCTTTATTTTTTGAATTTTTTATTTTATTTAAAAGATTAAAATACAAAAAACAATTCATAAAGAAAAAAACATTAAAATGTGGATTAAAATGACAAAAAACAAAACTACATATTATCCCCACAGCTGAACATAATAGACATATTGCAACAATATTATAAACTTCTGCATCTATTTTCATCCCAATTTCACCTGTCATACATTGTATATATGAAGAAAGAATAGTTAACAAGGTAAACAATAGCAACATTAACCTTCGAGGCTTCTGTCAACAATGTGACCTTTAAAAGCATTATTTGAAGTTCTCAACTTTTCCTTCTTGGTGATACCAATATATGAGACCAAGCTCAGAGTTTAATGGAATCTACTCTGCCATGGTTTGTTTATTGCCAGTTTATTATATGCACACAGAAAAGTTCAATGCTACCCACTTTGGACGCATAACTTCACATTGGTGAAGTTAACAAGTAGCAGATGGAAATTTCCTCAGAGATTGCTCAACACATTCTCAGTAGCATTCCTAATTCTACCTTTATTTCAAAGGCCAATACAATCCACTGATTTTCTCAGGCTTCCCACTGCAAATTTTACTTAAAGCTTTGTTGCATTGCTTTGCATTGCTTTGCATTACACTGTGTTTTTTATTTTATTTTCATTATTGAATTATAATTTTTTTATTGATTTCTATAGGCATCCATCTCAGTAAATGACTCAGGGTAGTTTGCAGATTAAAAATATATTAGTATTAAAAATAAAAAACCTTTTAAAACAATAAAAACAGTAAAATAATTAAAAACAGTAAGGAACATTAAAACATCTAATTCAAAGTACACACCACAGCAAGTTATCTGACACCTCAATGTTGCCAATAACAAATATATATAGAAACACACTAAAGTAATGGGGGACTTCAATTATCCTTGACATCAGTTGGAAGACTAATTCTGCATCAAGTGAAAAATCAAATAGGTTCTTAACCAGCCTAGCTGACAACTTTGTTGTCCAAAAGGTAGAGAAGGGAACTTGAGGGATGGCCATACTGGACTTAATTCTTACGAATAGAGAAGTGATAGCTGAAACTGCAGGAACCTTGAGTGAGAGTGACCATGTCATACTAGAATTCAACATAATTTATTTATTTATTTATTGGATTTCTAAGCCGCCCCATCTCCCTGAGGACTCAGGGCGGCGCACAACCATAAAAACAGTACAAAATGTACAATTTTAAAACATTAAATAAGAAACCCAATTTACAATCAAAAATACTAAAAACAATCATTAAAACTCCCACCCACCCCTCAGTCCAGGTCAGTGAGTTGGAACAACCATGTCTTTAGACCCCAATGGAAAGAGCAGAGGTCAGGGGCCACCCGAAGCTTCAGGGGCAGTTGGTTCCATAGGGTGGGTGCTCCCACAGAGAAGGCCCTACCCCTAGAGGTCAACAGCTGACATTGTCTGGCTGACGGAACCCCAAGTAGGCCTTGTCTGTGAGAGCGCACAGGATGATGGGAAGCAGTTGCTGGCAGCAGGGTCTCCCATAAGTATCCTGATCCTAACCCATAAAGGGCTTTATAGGTCAAAACCAGCACCTTGAATCTCACCCGGAGGACAACTGGTAACCAGTGCAGCGCACGCAGGAGGGGGTGTTACATGGGAGTATCGGGACACTCCCATCACAACCCATGCCACTGCATTCTGGACAAGTTGAAGCCTCCAGGTGGTCCTCAAGGGCAGGCCCAAATAGAGAGCATTCCAGTAGTCCAGACAGGAAGTAATGAGCACATGAGTGACCGTACGTAGGGCATCTCGATCCAGGTAGGGGCGCAACTGGTGTACCAGGCAAACCTGGGCAAATGCCCCCCTGGCCACAGCTCCCACCTGCTCCTCCAAACTGAGCAGTGCATCCAGGAGGATGCCCAAGTTGTGCGCCCTATCTACGGGGGGCAACACCTAGTTAACAATGGAATAACACCTAGTTAACAATGAAACACCTAGTTAACAACATTGTTAACTATGGGAGCCCCATAGTTAACAATGGAATATCCAGGAAAACTCAAGATGCCGGTACATATAGCCACTTGGTCTTGGCCGGGTTGAGTCAGAGCCTGTTCTTCCCCATGCAGACCCGCACCACCTCCAGGCACTGGGACATCACATCAAGGGCATCAGTGGGCTGGTTACGGGTGGAGATGAAAAGCTGGGTATCATCAGCATACTGATGATACCTCACCCCAAAACCATAGATGATCTCACCCAGCGGCTTCACATAAATGTTGAACAGGAGGGGTGAGAGAACCGACCCCTGAGGCACCCCACAAAGGAGGGGCCACAGGGCCGATCCCGGCCCCCCTGCCAACACCATCTGTGTACAGCCCGAGAGGTAGGAGGAGAACCACCACAAAATGGTGCCCCCCACTCCCAGCCCCTCGAGGCGTCGCAGTAGGATACCATGGTTGATGGTATCAAAAGCTGCCTAGAGATCTAATAGGACCAGGATAGAGGAATGACCCCTGTCCCGTGCCCTCCAGAGATCATCCACCAGTGTGACCAACACTGTCTCCACACTGTATCCGGGCCTGAAGCCCGATTGGTGCGGGTTTAGATAGTTGGTTTCTTCCAGGAACACTGGGAGCTGTTGGGCTACCATGCTCTCAACAACCTTCGCAACAAAGCAAAGGTTGGAGACGGGACGAAAGTTGTTTAAATTAGCTGGGTCCATGCAAACACAAGCAATAGAACATAATGATACCAGAGTCTTAGATTTTCAAGGAGCTGATTTTAATAAACTCAGAGATAACTTGGGAAGAATTCCTTGGATGAAAATCCTAAAGGGGAAAACAACTCAAGAATCTTGGGAAACTCTGAAAAATATGATCATAAAAGCCCAGACCAGTGCAATACCACTGAGAAAAAAAAACAAGAAATCCAAGAAGAAATCAGCATGGCTGCACAAATATCTTTCTGCAAATTTAAAGACAAAAAGGACAAGTACAAAAAATGCAAAGATGGACATACAACTAAGGCAGAATAGCAGCAGATAGCCAGAATCTGCAAAGACGAAGTCAGGAAAGCAAAGGCTCAGAATGAACAACGATTTGCAATAAAAGTCAAAGATAATTTTTTAAAAAAATCTTCAAACATATAAATAACAAGAAAAAAAAACAAGGAAACAGTTGGTCCACTAAAGAGAAAAGATGGCAAGGAAGTAACAGGCAACAGAGAGAAAACAGAGCTGCTTAATTCATTCTTTGTATTGGTCTTCACACAAAAAGAAACTATAGCCCAACCTACCAAAAATATAACTGTAAAAGACAGACTAGAAATAAAAGTTAAAATAAGCAACAAAAATGTAACAGAACACCTATCTGATCTTGATGAATACAAATCACCAGGACCTGATGGACTACATCCCAGCATTCTAAAGGAGCCAGCAGATGTCATCTCAGAACCACTGTACCACATCTTTCAAAAATCCTGGAGCACCGGGGAACTAC
Source organism: Naja naja (assembly GCA_009733165.1). NCBI lineage: Eukaryota > Metazoa > Chordata > Lepidosauria > Squamata > Elapidae > Naja > Naja naja. The sequence goes on from CM019150.1 coordinate 28,840,206, forward strand.
CAAAGGACTGGAAAAGAGTTGATGTGGTTCCCATTTTCAAAAAAGGGAAAAAAACAGATCCAGGAAACTACAGACCAATCAGCCTAACATCAACACCTGGGAAGATACTGGAAAAGATAATAAAAAAACAGATCTGCCAATATCTAGAAAGAAGTAAAGTAATAACTAGCAGTCAGCATGGGTTTGTAAAAACAGATAATGCCAAACCAATCTTATTTCATTCTTCAACATAGTGACCAAAATACTGTGGACATAATACACTTAGACTTCAACAAGGCATTTCACAAAGTAGACCACAACCTACTTCTTGGTAAGCTAGAAAAAAAAGTGGACTAGATTGCATCACCAGCAGATGGATTCATAACTGGCTGATAAACCATACTCAATAAGTAGTCCGTCTACATGGAGAGAAGTAAGCAGTGGGATGCCACAAGGTTCCGTCTTAGGCCCAGTACTCTTCAATATCTTCATAAATGACATAGATAAAGAAATAGAAGGGGAACTTACCAAATTTGCAGATGATACTAAGCTGGCAGGAATAGCCAACACCCTAGATGATAGGCTCAAGATCCAGATGATCTTGAAAAACTTGAACACTGGGCCCTATCTAACAAAATGAAATTCAATGTAGAGAAGCGTAAAGTCTTACATTTAGGCAAGAAAAATCCAAAAGTACACATATATGTTGGGTGAAACCAGGCTTAATAGCAATAACTATGAGAAGGATCTTGGAGTCTTAGTGGACAACCAGCTAAATATGAGCCAGCTGGTGTGCAGCAGCAGCCCAAAAAGCCAATGCAATCATAAACTGCATTAACAGAGGGATACAATCTCGATCAAGGGAGGTATTAATACCACTCTATAAAACCCTAGTAAGACCACACCTAGAATACTGCATCCAGTTTGGTCACCACACTATAAAAAAGATGTTGAGACTCTAGAAAAAGTACAGAGAAGAGCAACCAGGATGATTAGGGACTGAAGGCTAAAACATATGAAGAACGGTTACAGGAACTGGGCTTGGCTAGTGTACTAAAGAGAAGAACCAGGGGAGACATGATAGCAGTCTTCCAATATTTGAGGGGCTGCCACAGAGAGGAAGAAGTCAAGCTATTTTCTAAAGCACCCAAAGGCCAGACAAGGAATAATGGATGGAAACTGAACAAGAAGAGATTTAACCTGCAAATAAGGCGAACTTTTCTGACAGTGAGAACAATCAAGCAATGGAACAGCTTGCTTTCAGAAGTTGAGGGAGCTTCATCACTGGAGGCTTTCGAGAAGAGATTGGACTGCCACTTGTAAGAAATGGTGTAGGGTCTCCTGCTTATGTAGGGGGGGGGCTGGGCTAGATGACCTACAAGGTTCCTTCCAATTCTGTTAATCTGAATCTGAGCCTGGAGGCAGGGCCCTTGGCGTATGTGTTGCCCCAGGCTCAGAAACATAGCCAGGTGTTTAGACCTTTATGAAGAGCCTGTATGGTTCAGCAGCTTCTATGAACAAAGGTGTCTTCACTCTTCAGCAATATAGGCTGTTCTTCATTCCTTCCTTGCTTTCCACACTGTCTGATGCAAGACCTACAAACCTTAACCAAATGAATTGTAATTTTCTCCACTTGTGGAGTTGTTCAAGTGATCAATCTCAACTTTAGATTTCTTGATCAATCTCAACTTTAGATTTCTTTATCATTCTTATTTCTTTTCAGGTGTTATAAAATTAATACAGAGTGATTTTACTCTGGAAATGTGCATCTTCAGCTTATTGAGAGAAAATGAAGATTATTTTAAAAGGTTGCCATCTACAGATACAGCTATTATCTGTAACATGGAGTACACTGAGTTTAAAGTCTCTGACAGAATCGTGAATTGGCCTGATATGAGCTAAAACAAATTCTACTGGATAAATTGATATATGGAAAAATTCTCAAGGTTCACTGGTTAAATAATATAAAGACTATAGTAAATTGTATGAAGAACATCTCCAATAAAATTTAAATATTTGCATATTCTATTATTATTGTTGTTATTGTTATTGTTATTGTTATTTTTGGATTTATATGCCGCCCCATCTCCGGGGAGGACTTGGGGCGGCTCACACAGAGGTACATATACAAAATATATAAAGACATCATCAAAAATCTTATCCAATCCAAATATATTGTAAAATACTAAAATGCCCCGTTTAAAATCCCCAATCCCTCTCAATCCAGGCCGGCCTGTAAAAACAGCCAGGTCTTTAGATCGTGGCGGAAGGAACGTAGGTCAGGGGCCAACCGCAGCTCCAGGGACAGCTGGTTCCAAAGGGTGAACACCCCCACAGAGAAGGCCCTCCCCATGGGGGACCGCCAACCAACATTGTCTGGCCGACGACACCCCAGGAGGCCCTGCCTGTGGGAGCGTACTGGGCGATTGGACTCTGATGCTGATAGGAGGCACTCCTGCAAGTACTCCGGACCCAAGCCATGAAGGGCTTTATAGGTTAACACTAACACCTTGCATCTTATATGGAGGGCAACCAGCAACCAATGCAGACCGCACAGGAGGGGTGTCACATGGGAGAATCAGGCCACTCCCATCACCGCCCGCGTGGCCGCATTTTGCACCAGCTGAAACCTCTGCACAGTCCACAAGGGCAGCCCCAAATAGAGAGCATTGCATAAGTCAAGACGGGAGTCAACGAGCGCATGGGTGACCGTGCGTAGGGAATCTCAGTCCAAGTAGGGGCGCAACTGGCACACCAGGCGAACCTGGGCAAATGCCCCCCTACAACAGCTCCCACCTGCTCCTCCATATTGAGCCGTGCATTCCTCTATCCTGGTCCTATTAGATCTCTTGGCGGCTTTTGATACCATTGACCATGGTATCCTATTGTGGTGTCTTCAGGAGCTGGGAGCGGGAGGCACCGTTTTACAGTGGTTCTCCTCCTACCTCTTGGGACTCACACAGTCGGTGTTGATGGGGGGGCAGAGATCGACCCCAAGGCCCCTCATTTGTGGGGTGCCTCAAGGGGTTCTTTCTCCTCTCCTGTTAAACATCTACATGAAGCCACTGGGAGAGATCATCCATGGTTTTGGGGTGAGGTATCATCAATATGCTGATGATACCCAGCTTTTCATCACTCCACGGACCATCTCAGTGATCCCCTCCCCATGATGTCTCAGTGCCTGGAGGCAGTACGGATCTGGATGGAGAGGAACCGGCTCCAGCTCAACCCAGACAAGACTGAGTGGCTGTGCATACCGGCATCTCGGGTCCAAGAAATTCCATCTTTGGTCATGGGGGTAGAGGTGTTGCCCCCCATGGATAGGGTGTGCAACTTGGGTGTCCTCCTGGATGCACGGCTCAATATGGAGGAGCAGGTGGGAGCTGTTGTCGGGGTAGGTAATGGTCCAAGCGCCATCAGGAACTGTTCAGGGTCCATCAGGCACCGAGGGCGGAACCACCTCATTGGTTCCACCTCCCAGCAGTGGGGAGTGGGATAATGGAAGGCCAGCTGAAGGAGATAATTGTCTGTCCATGACAGGGGGCGAGTAATTGGTGCTCCCCCCAGATCATTACACCACTGTCTCGAGATAAAAACCAGGTCTAGTGTGTGTGTCCCCTCATGGGTCGGGCCTTGTATTATCTGGGTCAGGTCCATGGCCACCATGGAAGCCATGAACTCCCATCCTAAACCCAACCCTTCCCCCAGGGAGGGCAAGTTAAAGTCCCCCAGGACCACAAGCCTGGGAAACTCCACCGCCACTCCTGAGAGGAGGTCAAGCAGTTCAGGCAGGGCCGTTGCCCTGCAGCTGGGAGATAGCAGACCCCACTGACCCCACAGGCCCCACTTCATGAGGAGAAGCTCACAACTGCCTATCTGCGGGACAGTGATCTCCCTCGGACATAAGGTCTCCCTGATGACAACAGCCACTCCCCTGCCCCTACCCCGGGCTCTTGGCTGGTGAAGCACCCGGAAATCTGGTGGGCATAGATCAACCAGAAGGACTCCTCCCTCTGGCCCCAACTAGGTCTCCGTGATGCAAGCCAGGTCTGCGGCCTCCTCCCCAATCAAATCATTGAGGAGGGGAGCTTTATTAACCATGGACCTGGCATTCACATAAACCAGCCCGAGCCTGGGGGCCTGACCTCCCTGGCCCCCAGGGGAGCAGGTAGGCATATGGGGGTCGGAGCATGCCATCACTTGAAAATAATGGGGGTGCGCTCCCGCTGCATGATACGGCCCCCGGCCTCCAATTACTATAGAAATCTTGGCCCCCACCCTGTCCCCCAAGGCCTCCAAACCCCCAAACCCTGTCCCCCCACCACGATCCTTCCCCAACCTGGATGGAGCTGGGGAATGACTCGGCAGAATCCCCCCAGTTTTCTGCCAAAATCTACTACCCACCCTTCTCCCTAACCCCTTAAAATAATTTGTACTAATAAAATTTAAAAGAGCCCCTTTAAAACCCTTGGATTTACAAACATTAAAACCCCCCTTGTTCTTGCAGTGCCACCTCTTGGGATCCCAGGATCTGTCATGGAGGCAGGCTTTATTCTATTCCTGAAACTGCATTACAGATTAAAATATGTTAACATATTTTCCCTGATAACAATAATGGTAGTAAAAACTATATAAATTAATATTCAATCAGCTACATCAAATAGACAATTTAAAAGTAAAGATGCAGGAATAAAACTTGGTCAGGCTTCTTGCTCTTTCCTCCATCATCTCAACTCACCAAACAGCTACTTTTATGTCTCACCTATTGGGAGGTCGCTCCCTGTTGTGGAGGGGAATCCCATCCAAAGAGCTAGAAGGCCCACAAAGAGAAAGGTGGTGACCAGCTTCATGCTGTTTTTCAGATTCAGCAAATGATTTAGAATGATCAAAAACTACTTCTGGGCAGAGCAGTGTATGAACAGAAATGTGGTTAGGGCTACAGTTGCACAGAACTGCTCTCAGGGTTTTGCCAAACAGGTTTGTATGCTTCCCATTTTGTCTCCTCCCCTCATATGAAGCAATTCTTTTCATTTTTGTTGAAGCAGAAGCTTTGGCTACAACAGGAGGGAACATCAGTAACTGCAGTCTTATGGGATCATCATAACACTTCCATGATTGTAAATCTTAGGTTCCCTGATTCCAACAAAAGGGGATGTTCTTTTTTTTGTCTACATGTCCTCTGTCTGGCAACCAGAGTCTTAAAAACAAACAGTATGTTTTTAAAATTTTTGAATGTTTTTGATAAGGATAGTCATTCAAACTTTCATACTTCGTGGTCTTGTAAAATGTCTGTTTCTTTCCTTCCCTCAACAGGTTCAACCCCCAAGATTTATATAATTTATTTTCTGATTCTAGCTGTTATGTATGTAGGTTTGAATGTTATTGGTTTATTTGAACTGTTCTTGTAAAATGTTAAATGGTATTGGTTTAAATAGTGTGGAAGAAACCTGCACTCCCATTGGCTGGCAACTACGGCTGCTGGCTATAAGAAGCAGCCGTAGCCCAGCCAACTCGGGTCCATTCGAGCTGTAGTCACTTAATAAACTCTTTGCTGGAAGTCCTCGCGTCTGACTCTTCATGCAAACTTAACACTGGTGACGAAGGTGGGATTGCCCTGAAGAAGAGACAATGTGGAAGGCAAACAGAAGAGCGAGATGGCTGCGCTGAACACCCCCCAGCCCCGTTTGATCCAGTGGCGGAAGACTGGGAATCGTATGTGGATCGCTTCCAGATGTACCTGGAGGGAAATGACCTTGCCGATATTCCCGAGAGACGGAAGAGGGCAGTATTTCTCACGCACCGCGTCCGCAGTCTTCAAGATGGCAAAGGCGTTGACGGGAGCTGCAGAATTGAAGGTAATGGAATGGCCGGATTTGGAAAACCTTTTAAGAGCCCATTACGCCTCATAAGTATCGTGGCCTCATTAAGAGACACTAATTTTACCGCCGATCAAGGGGAAAGCAAGAATGTTAATGACTGGCAAGTTTAAGGGACATTGGGGGTGCTTGTGACTTTACCAACTTAGAAGAGGCCATGCGTGATCGGTTTGTCTTAGGCCTCAAAGATAAGGTCTTACAAAGCAAACTGTTAATGAAACCTAAGATCATGTTTAAGGAGGCCATTGAAGAAGCTGTTTCAGCGGAAGCCACCAAGTCCTCAGCAGCGGCCATGAAAAATTAACAAGGCCTCAAGCCAGGCCTCAAGCCATTCTGATGTGGAAAAATCCACAACGACCCATTGCGAACAAATAGACTCTGATTCAGATGGCAGTGAGGTGGAGGAAAGGATTTTTAGACTCAGAATGGAAAAGAAAAGGAAAGACCCTGGGAGAAAGAGGCAAGAATTTTATTGCAGAGGCTGTGGGGGCATCCCAAGACTGAATGCAAGTTCTTAGACACCATCTGCCTACGCTAGAGAAAGGGGTCACCTAGCCAGAGTCTGCAAATCATCCAGAACTCCACCTAGTAGGAAGAAATTTCCTGAAAAGGATTTTAAGCCCAAGAACTTTGAAAAGATGGGGCACAATTCAGAAGCAAATGGGAAGAATGAAACTCACCAAACAATCACCATTGGTCATTCTTCACCCTTGAGAAGCAGAAAGTACACGGAAGGTGTTTATTGAAGGAAGGCCTTGCCAAATGGAAGTGGACTCAGGCTCTTATTTATCTATGGTGTCATGGGACACTATTCACAGGCTACTTCCCAACATTCAGAAGAAGCATTTCCAGAAGCAAGCACTGACTCTTAAAGACTACCAAGGGAACAAGATTCCAGTAGTTGGAGCAAGAGATTTCAACGCAGTTTAAAGGCCACACCAAACGCTTGCCCTGACCATTGTGGACAAGGATCGCCAAGCTTGCTGGGACTTGAGTGGTTCAATACCTAGGCATCGAGACTGGCATCAATCACGGAGCAACTCTGAATGGGAGAGGCCTTGAAGTCTGAGTTTCCAGAGGTCTTCAGCGGGACTGGGCATATATGGGGGACCCCCATTGCTTTCAGCCTAGACCCCAAGTGCTCCCCACCCGTTTAGCCCAGGAGGTTCCATTTGTTAAAGGAAAAATTGATGCACAATTAGATAACTCATCAGCCATATGTTTTAGAGCCTACTGACCACTCCAGATGGGAAACACCCATTGTCACACCAGTCAAGGCTGATGGGTCAGTGAGAATCTGTGGTGACTATAAGGGACACTTAACCATGCACTGCAGCAGAGCGATACCAAGTACCAGTTGTGCATCATCTGCTCCATTCCTTGGCAGGGGTACAGTCTTTGCCAAACTGACTTACCAGGCATATCAACAATTAACGGTTGATGATGCCACTGCAGAGGCACAAACAATTGTGACTCATAGAGGTGCTTCAAATGTAAAAGACTACAATTTGGAGGCGCGGCACCTGGCATTTTTCAAAGCCTTATGGAAAGAATGTTGCAAGGACCAGGGGTAGTGCCTTATTTTGATGATGTAATCTCTGCTGAAAATGACACTCAGCTTCAAGAGAGATTCAGAGAAGTCCTTACCAGATTCAGAAAAGCTGGGTTTAAAAAGTCAAGGAAGACAAATGTACACTCAAAACAGACAGAGTTGAGTTCCTGGGGTACATGATTGACAAGCATGGCATCCACCTACTGATGCCAAGGTTAAAGCAAACCAAGGAAGCCCCCAAACCTAGATGCAAGACAGATTTGCAAGCCTTCCTTGGACTTATTAACTTTACCACATGTTTTACCTCACAAAGCATCTATTGCTGAGCCTTTACATCACTTAGCTTGATAAGAAAGCTGTTTGGATCTGGGGAGGAAGGAACAATCAGCATTTAACAGTATTAAGAGACTAATCACGTCTGATGCTGTGTTGATACAGATCTCTGAGAATTTGCCTGTTGTTCTGACTTGTGATGCATCCCTTTGGAGTGGGGGTTGAGTCACAGGCTTTTCAGGGGAGGGAAGCCCCAATTGCATTTTACTTGCACTTGTCCAAAGCAGAGAGGAATTATAGCCAACTGGACAAGGAGGCATTAGCAGTCGTTGCAGCTGTTAAGAAATTTCATGAATATCTGTATGGCAGGTCATTCACCATTGTTACAGATCACAAACCTTTATTAGGCATTGTGGCAGGAGACAAACCTACACCTAATATCCTGTCACCAAGAATGCTGAGGTGGACTGAATTTCTTGCAGCCTATTCATACAAACTGATTCACAGGCCTGGCAAGGACATTGGACATGCTGATGCACTGAGTCGTTGCCCACTACCTTGCCACAAGGAGGACTGTGAACTTGAAACTCACACCCTTTTCCTGGAGACTGTTGCTAAGCTTCCAGTCCATGCTGCTGAGATTGCCAAAGAAACTGCCAAAGATGCTGTGTTGGCACCTGTTATGGGCTGGATTAAGAAAGGTTGGCCTCTTCAAGATCTACCTCACCTTGCCCAACCTTTTAAGTCCAGGCAAACTGAATTAGATGTATTAAGAGGATGTATTTTGTGGGGTAACAGGGTGGTTATTCCTGCAAAACTGCAAAGGGAGGTTTTGGAAATGTTACATGAGGGTCATCCTGGGATTGTAAGGATGAAAGGTTTGGCCAGGAGTTATGTATGGTGGCCAGGTATTGACAAAATGGTTGAAAACTGGGTAGCATCTTGTCCCAATTGCCAGGTAGTCAGGCCTGCTCCACCTCACGCCCCCACACAGGAATGGGAATGTCCTAGGGGCCCATGATCTAGAATCCACATTGATTTCACAGGCCCTACGAGAGGGCACACTTTTCTAGTTATAGTAGATGCATATTCCAAATGGCTAGAGGTAATTCCCATGACATCCACCACAACTGAGGCTGTCATCAAGCAGCTCAGAAAATTGTTTGTAACCCATGGGTTACAGATATCCTTGTTTCTGACAATGGCCCTCAATTCACATCTAACATTTTTGAATCCTTTCTAGCTCAACAGGGTATCAGACATGCCCTCACTGCCCCTGGCACCCTTCGGCCAATGGCCGGCTGAACGATGGTACGCTTTACCAAAGAGAAGCTTCAGCAACTGGGTCCTGGGGATATCACTGAGAAGCTTGAAAAACTTCTTAGTGTTCAGCACATCACTCCTAGCCCATCAAATAACTTGTCCCCAGCAGAGTTGTTGATGGGTAGGAAACTTAGGTCTCCCCTTGACCGCCTTCATCCCACTTACGCACTCACAACGCACCACTGGATTCCACTTCCAAAGTTCGTTCTTTTAGTGTGGGAGATTCTGTATATGCTAGGAACCTTATAGGTGAACCTTTGTGGATTCCTCCTGAAATAACTCACATCACTGGCCCTCGTTCTTACAGGGTACAAACAGAGGATGGCCTCCTCTGGAGCAGGCACATTGACCAACTTAGATCCAGGTTCCCTCAGGAACACGCCCCTGTCTCTCTCTCTGGGTCCCTCACCTGATGTCTCTTCTAGGGGAAGGAGGGAACAGGAGGAAAATCAGCAAGCAAGAATCAACCCCATGTGTAACGAACCATTGCAACAGGAACCATCCCGAACCCTGTCACAATGCCAAGATCCATCCTTAGAAGTGGAAGATTGCACATCACTACCTGACTTGGGTGCTGACATTGGAATGGAGATGGGTTGGGAGGAGAGACCAGATTCTAACAGTCTAACAGGGTCTCCTTTCACAGGAAGTCCCAACAGGGAAATGTCAGCAGACACATTTCCCTCTCACTGGGTGAGAACGTTAAACTTCTGAACCACGAAGGTCTCAACGTACATTAAGAGCCCCACCTATTTAAAAGAATACATTAGATAGGTTGGGGTTTGGTATGGACTGAACCTAGTGGGGAGGGATGTTATGTATGTAGGTTTGAATGTTATTGGTTTATTTGAACTGTTCTTGTAAAATGTCAAATGGTATTGGTTTAAATAGTGCGGGAAGAAATCCTGCACTCCCATTGGCTGGCAGCTACGGCTGCAGGCTATAAGAGGCAGCCGTAGCCAAGCCAGGACGGGTCCATTCAAGCTGTAGTCACTTAATAAACTCTTTGCTGGAACTCCTCGCGTCTGACTCTTCATGCAAACTTAACACTTACCTCCAGGAACACAATGTTCCAGAGGGAAGAACCATAGCAGAGAAAGCTTTTCTCCTGCACCTTGCCAGCCAGAATGCCTTGAGCGATGGAGTCCACAGCATGCCCCACCTGCCAGAGTCAGTGGGGTGGACCAATGTTCCTCAGGTAGCCTAGACCCATGCCATAAAGGGTTTAACGCTAATAACTAAGAGCTGGAATTGGAACAGGAAGCAAATTTGCAACCTATGTAGCTCATGAAACACAGGTGTTTCATGGGAACTCTGGGGACCCCAGAACTGCCAGTCAACTGCATTGTGTACCAGCATTAGCTGACAAATACTCTTCAAGTATAGCCCCATAGAGATTATACTGCTGCAGTCCAAACATGAGATGAGCAGGTCCTGAGTGACTGAATGCAGGGACTCCCAATCCAAGAACGGACACTATTGGCACACAACCCAAAGTTGCACAAAGAACTCCCTAGTCACAACTGCCACCTGCTCTTTAGAACATGATAATGTGAAACCCAGTGTGTTCTTGAGAAGAATGGACACATAAAGTCCTACCTGAGTCCGAGAACTTCTTACATTGGAGGCACACACTTCCGTTTGCAACAAATAAGACAGCACTTCTGGTTTTGTGAACATTTATAATCATTGTTGCATTCCCGAACATACTGATGGCAATGGCAAGCAGCATATGGGCATTTTCCAGGCTTTTCCAAAATTATTCATCCTGGCAATAGAAGAGGATGGTGCATGGAAAAAACCAACGGTTTTGGGATCAAGGTATGTATGTACATATACTCGTTCTATGCCTTACACAAATCTTAAAATGTAATATACAGAAAGCATCATGGATCAACTGCCTTGTTTAGTGTCTGTTTGCAAAGGAAAGCTGAGGTAAGTTGATAAGCATTGCTTCATTTATTGGGTTGACTGTCCCAATTGTCCAAAACTATGGTTTTCATCAGCAAAATTATTACTAAACCTATGTATATTTTGTTATATAGAGACGGGACAATAATTTGCAAGTAGATTTACTAGTTTAAAAAAATGGGGGGACTGTTTCACAAGAGTGGGAATTAATATTTCAGTAATATATTAATTAGTACTCAGCTGGGGGGATACTATGAGTATGTACCTTTTTAAATGTCTTTAATGTTTTGTGTTTTCTTTTTGTTCTTTCTCGTGTTGATTTTTGATGGCCTGGGTATATAGGAAAGACCTGGGCAAGCTTCCTGTGGTTAAAAGACAATTTCTACCTATATGTTCTTAAGAATAAAGATTTGTCATAAAATATTGCAATTCAAAAATTCCTGAAAAAATAATTTAATAATTTAATAGTTTTGTAGGCCTAAGTACAATTTTTGTAGCTTTATCTGTTGGCAACCCAACAGGGAAGGCAGGATTGAGAGCTTTCAAGATTTTAGCCCAATAGAGAAGACACTTGCAGTCCCTACCTCAAGTGTCCAAATGATTCCAACCGGCTCTGGTTTAACTGAATCTTCAAAGAAAGAAGATGCTGATGCTGAACAAGATAACCAGGGCAATGGAATCCTATGAATGCCAGGCGATCCTACAATTTTCAGCCATATTTTTGTGTCACTGGTAAAATGGAATATATAAACTGTTAGTTTGGCTTGGTTTTTGGGCATAGATATGCCAAGTGGCTGTCTTATTTCCTAATACGACCTCTTGTCTGTTTGTGGTTAACTGACAGTTTCTTGCAACTATATTATGGTTAGCTCTTGTCTGTTTGTGGTTAACTGACAGTTTCTTGCAACTATATTGTGGTTAGCTCATTTCCCTTTCAAGCCATTAGCAATTTCTTGTCCGTTACTTTTCAAATTCAACAGGTCAACCAAGACAATTCTCATCTCTTACCCCACAATCCAAAATTCAGTTGGAAGAAGTCAACATAGGATCTGGTCCCATTTTTTGTGATTAATAGTTTCCATACTTCTTATGATAATAATTTTCAGATATCTGTAAGATCTGACCAATTTGGAATATCAAAACCTTTCCAATGGATAGAAACAACTTTTCTTGTCCTGAGGAGGTAGTGATATTGGCTTTGGAAAATAAGTGAAATTGAAAGAGAAACAGTATCATCTAGCATGAGAAAAAGCTGACTGAAATGAGGGATAAAATGGATTACTTGGATATTTTTCAGTCTGGTCTCAAACTTAAGCATGGGATGGAAGGATATTCTGGATTACATCAGTTGTGATGTAGATGGTTTGAGTATAATCCACACTGTCCTATTAGATTGCTTAAAGATTTTTGATATTATCAATCCTGAAGTATTACAGATCTGCTATGAAAGTTATGATCTGATGGCATAATATTTATTTATTCATTCATTTATTCATTTATTTATTTATTTATTTATTTATGAGAATTATATGCCGCCCTATCTCCCAAAGGACTCAGGGCGGCTTACAAACTAAAAACAATCCAATACAAATATACAAATATTAAAAAGCAATTAAACCAAGGTCTCATAAATATGCATATTAAAAACATTTAAAAACCCTCCTCCAACCCCATCAGTCCAGGTAGGCTAGTTGGAACAGCCAGGTTTTTAGGTCACGGCGGAAGGAGCGGAGGTCAGGGGCCACCCGGAGCTCCAGGGGAAGCTGGTTCCATAGGGTGGGTGCCCCCACCAAGAAGGCCCTCACCCTGGGAACCACCAGCTGACATTGCCGGGTTGACGGCACCCAGAGAAGGCCCTGTAGATGGGAGCGCACGGGACGCTGGGAAGCTGTTATTGGCAGCAGGGTCTCCCGCATATATCCTGGTCCAATGCCATAAATATTGTAGTTGTTTAATTAAAATGTGACTCACAAACCATTTTTTCCATGTTCCCAACTTTGCCTTCTTTGTCATATCATAATGTGAGACCAACCTCACACTTTAGTGGGAAATACTCTCCCATTGATGTATTGTCCTTTTTGGAAAACATTGTAATTAAAAATGTCTATTACAGATAACGAAGATGGCATTTCTGAAAGTAAATAAAAGGACAAATTGAAAAGTTTATTTATTATATAGAAAGAGGCATTTCCATTACAATGAATAACACATACATATTTTTCTGCATCTTCCATTATACATATATTTATTTATTTATTTATTTATTTATTTATTTATTTATTAATGGGACTTATATGCCGCCCCATCTCCGAAGACTCGGGGCAGCTTACAAATAAAACAACAACAACAATAAATAATTTAAAAGCAAATTAAACTAAATAAGCCCCATTACAACTACAAATTTAACCCATAAAAATTATCCTATAAAAAACTATCCCATAAAAATCATCCCATCCCAAAAATCACAACCGGATTGGTTAAACAACCAGGTCTTCAGGTCATGGCGGAAGGTGCGGAGGTCAGGGGCCAGACGGAGCTCCAGGGGAAGTTGGTTCCAGAGGTCAGGGGCTGCTATAGAATAGGCTCGTCGTCGGGGAACCGCCAGCCGGCATTGGCCAGCTGACGGACCCCAAGGAGTCCTTGCCTATGTGCTCGCACAGGGCGGTTGGCACTCGATGTCGGCAGGAGCCGCTCCCTTAAATATTGCGGACCCATGTCATGGAGGACTTTGTATGTTAACACTAAAACCTTGAATCTCACCTGAGTGCAACCGCAACCAATGAAGGCAGCGCAGGAGGGGGTAACATGGGAGAACCGGGAAACTCCATCACCACCCGCCCGCCGATTCTGCACCAGCTGCAACCTCCGGATGGTATGCAAGGGCAGTCCTAAATAGAGAGCGTTGCAGTAGTCGAGTCTGGAGGTAACAAGGGCGTGAGTAACCGTGCGTAGGGCATCTCGGTCCAGAAAAGGGCACAGCTGGCGAACCAGACGGAGCTGGGCAAAGGCCCCTGGACGGCCCCACCTGCTCCTCCAACCGGAGCCGAACGTCCAGGAGGACCCCCAGGTTCCGCCCTATCCACAGGGGTAATACCACTCCCCGATGGTCAAAGATGGACACTCCAAACTGGGCCGAGATGCCGTATGCACAGCCACTCAGTCTTGGCCGGGTTGAGACGAAGCATGTTTCCGTTCATCCAGATCCGTACGCATCCAGACACTGGGTCATCAGGGAGAGGGCATCACCGACCTGGTTCGGGGTGGAAATGTACAGCTGAGTATCATCAGCGTACTGATGGAAACTCACCCCAAAACCGCGGATGATCTCACCCAGTGGCTTCATGTAGATGTTAAATAGCAGGGGGGAGAGGACCGACCCCTGAGGGACCCCACAAGAGAGCACCCTCGAGGTAGACCTCTGTCCCCCCGCCAATACTGACTGCGATCGCCCCGAGAGGTAGGAGGTGAACCACCGAAGCACAGTGCCCCCTATACCCAACCCCTCGAGGCACCGCAGAAGGATACCATGGTCGATGGTATCAAAAGCCGCTGAGAGGTCTAATAGGACCAGGACAGAGGAAAGACCCCTGTCCCGAGCCCTCCAGAGATCATCCATCAGTGCGACCAATGCCGTCTCTGTGCTGAAACCAGGCCGGAAGCCCGATTGATATGGATCCAGGTAGTCCGCTTCATCCAGGAAAAGTGGAAACTGCTGAGCCACCACACTCTCAACAACCTTCGCTAAAAAACGAAGGTTGGAGACTGGACGAAAGTTGTCTAACACGGTAGGGTCCAGGGCAGGCTTCTTCAGAAGGGTCTCACCACCTCCTTCAAGGCGGGGAAAACACCCTCCCTTAATGAAGCGTTGACAACTGCCCGGAGCCAACGCATGTGACCTCCCTGGCGGCATAAGCCAGCCAGGAAGGACACGGGTCCAACAAACATGTGGTGGAACTCAGACGCCGCATAATCCCATCCACTTCATCCTCGGAAACAGAATCGAACTCCTCCCAGATCATACTGGCCAGACTACCTGTATCTCGTTCCTCAGACCACTGCAAATCAGAGGACAACCCATCCCGAATTGAGCGATCTTATCCGACAGATATTGACCAAACTCCTCAGCCCTGCCCCGCAACGGGTCCGCCCCCTCCCCTAAACGAAGGAGAGAACGGGTTACCCGAAACAGGGCGGCTGGGCGGTTATCTGCGGATGCTAGGAGGGCGGAGAGATAAGATCTTCTCGCCGCCCTCATAGCTACCAGGTAAGTCCCAATATAGGCTCTTAGCTGGGCTCGATCGGACTGGGAACGGGTGGACCTCCACCTGCTCTCTAAGCCCCTCCGACGGCGTTTCATCTCCCGGAACTCCTCTATATAGAGAGAGAACAATAAATTTGTTCTGTTATGTGTTTTTGTGTGCATTGCCACCTTTGCCAAACAAGATACCTCCAGTTCAAAAAGAACCGCATCACACTCTGACACTGTCCACAAAATGTGTTCATTTCCAGGAGACAATGCCAACATGAACTTTGAAAATATCAGTAAGAAAGATGGCCAGAACATGACAACCTGGAACCCAATGCGCCCTTGAGAGGAAAATACACATGAAGAACTTCCTGAGAACCAGAATCGCTTATCCTTCATTCAAACAGTGCATTACACAACAAATGAGACAGCAATGTTACCTTTGTCAGTCTGAGTTGGAGGAACTCTCTTTTCATTCCCTCCTCACCTAAAAAGAATCTGCCTCAGTGGTGCGTTTCAAAGAGGTTTACCACCAGTTCTGTAGTCGTGGCTTGGTGTCCGCACTTTGTCCACACGCACACACTTTGCACATGCGCACATACCAAACACGCACTTCGCACACACGGAGAGGCTTTCCTACTCACCTTCTGCAATCCCCATAGCTTCAACAGCTGATGCGCGGCAATTTGCTGTGCCACGCAAAGCAGCTGCACTTCAAAAGCAGGAAATGAAAGTCAGCATGGGAGCCCGGTGGATGGGCGGGCCCAACAGCAGCTCGTCAGAGAGAACCAGTTAGGTCTCAGCCGATCTTCAGCACTAGCAGTATGCCCGAACCAGGCCGAACTGGTAGAATAGCACTACTGATCTGCCTGATATAACATTTACAAATGTTAACAAAATGAACAATGGTAAGTTATAGTTTACTGCAACCTGAAAGGCATGCAGTTTGGTGTATGAAAAAAGGTGCTAATACAGGGGTGTCAAAGTGGCGGCCCACAGGTCAGATGCATCACATGCAGGCCACACCCACCTCAGCCCCATGAATGAAAAAGATTCATTTTTCCTTGTCCCATTTGGACCCTTGTGGGGAGGGGAGTCTTGAAGATTCCATTCTCTTGGGAATTGGTCAGAAAGTCATTCGCCGCATACCTCTTCCTGTCAGTAGTTTCTTTTCCTTAAGTTTGCTTGGGTATTAATCTGATCATTCCCTCCACAATTGTATTCAACTTGATGCTGATTTGTTGAACTTTGATGTTGATGCAATTGAGATGCAGATATTAAATAGATTTGCCTTAGTTTAAACTTCAAAAAATACAAATATATAACTATGATTGTTATATCATAGTATTAAACCATAGTAGATGGTTTAGTAAATTTGCAGCTACTGAAATTGTTTACAACATTGACTGAATATTTTCTTTCTGTAAGTCAGCCCCAGTTATGATCAATAAATGTAAGTGCAATCATACTTGACCAATAAAATTATCCTGTTTTGTTCTGTTCCGTTCCATTCTCTGAGGTGAAAACAATACCTGTATTCATCAGAGAAGGAGAGGAAGGCAAGTGAGGAAGATTAGGCTAGAGGGCTAAAGGGAAGGGAATATGGAGGTTATTTCCTTTTTCACTAAGAACATGACAGTCTGGAACCCAGTGGCCCCTTGAAAGCAAAGTACGCATAAACTTCTACCTGTTTCCCAGAACATCTCATTCTTAATTCAAACAGTTTCATAACAGAGACAACTCTTCTTTTCACAATCATGATCTGTGAGGCACTTAATAAGTCGAATATGAGTGCATCTGCAAGCAGTGAATGGACACATTCCTGGGTCATGTGTAATTGGACATCCTGACAATAGTGGGGAACAGCAGAGGAAAAAACAAACAAACAGTACAGGTATTTCTTGTTTATGGACTGCCATGTTTAGTGACCATTCACAGTTAAGACTGTGATGAAAACATAGCTTTTTAACCAAGCACAGTCATTAGTGACTGTTTTGCTTATCACGTGAGTTTCCCACCCCAACTGTGCTTGCTAAATGAGGACTAACTATATTTAGTACACATGTAATTAAAAGCTAAAAATCCTCACACTTTTAAGAAAAAGTATTAGCAAGGATCGTTGAAAGGAAGTGCTGTACTTATTTTTTTTTTAATTACATTTATATGCCGCCCTTCTCCGAAGACTCAGGGCAGCTTACAATTTTTGGAGCACAACCCAATGCGCTCAGCAATAGCCTTCATTCCATTGTATATGCCTGCTTATTGCTAAGCGGCATTTTTACAAGGTCAGCTAATTGCCCCCAACAATCTTGGGTCCTCAATTTACCTACCCTGAGAGGATGGAAGGCTGAGTCAACCTTGAGCCTGGTGGGATTCGAGCCTACAGTAATTGTAGACAGCTGGATCTTAAGAGCAGGCATTTAACAGCCTGAGCCACCAAAGCTCTTTTCCTGGAAACTAAAAAGAATAGTGAATTAATTAATACCTGTGTTTATCCTAATCTCTTTCTTCAGAGGAGCCAGAGGATTAATGGATAAACAGTTGGAAAAATGACATAGGAGACTATTTCAATATATGATTACTACATCAAGATTAGTTAATCCACAGAGAAAAATCTATACTTTGGAGTACAATTTTGTGAAATTGATGGTTTTCTTTGAAATGATTTAATTTGACTTCCTTGATTTGAGAAAAGATAGTGTGTCTACATTTATTAGTTTGGGAGCCTCTCACAGACTTTTTGCCTAAAAATGAAAAAAAAATGAACAGGATTTATACATTTGATTATTATGCAGCATAAATAATATAAAAAAGAATAATATAATGCAATTCTAGAGAGATAGATTAATGTACGTACAGGTTAGTAGGTTAATATATGTATAGTGTGTATGTAAAAACATATATTTGTATTTATAATTGCTGATTATTTATTTATCTTTTTTTTTTAATTACATTTATATGCCGCCCTTCTCCAGAGACTCAGGGCGGCTTACAATTTTTTGGGATACAACCCAATGCACTCAGCAATAGCCTTCATTCCATTGTATATGCCTGCTAAGCGGCATTTTTACAAGGTCAGCTAATTGCCCCCAACAATCTTGGGTCCTCAATTTACCTACCCCGAGAGGATGGAAGGCTGAGTCAACCTTGAGCCTGGTGGGATTCGAGCCTGCACTAATTGTAGGCAGCTGGATCTTAAGAGCAGGCATTTAACAGCCTGAGCTACCAAGGCTCTTTGTTTATTTATTAAATTTATATGCTGCCCATCTCACTCTACAAAGCGATTGGCTCACTTAACATTAAAGTCATAAATGCTAAAATATTAACAACAGAAACTAAAGGCAACAACACTGTTGGCATCTTCCCTATTAATTCCAAAATATTATATCTTCCTTATTAACTCCAATATAGCAGGACCCTGTGATGACCCCAAGCCAAGTAGCGGAGACTGATTTGAGCACTCTTCCATAAGACCAAAAGGGTGGGACCAGAGCTCAACCTGGGTGGCAAGATGTTCCAAAGATTGGAGACTATGATAGCAAAGCCTCTCCTGCTAGTCCCCACCAGCCAAAACGTTTTGACTGATGTGGTCAACAGAATGCTCCTTCTGCCAGACCAAACTGGCCAGACCAATTCCATTAGGGCAAGATGGTACCTAGGTAACCTGTTCCCGTACCATGAAGAGCTTTCAAAATGATCACCCACATATTGGCTTGCACCAGGAAGCAAAGAAGCAACCTCGTTCACAGCATTTATTTATTTCTTTATTAAAATTATGTGCTGCCCATCTAACTACTACAGTGACTACTAGAGTCAATCTATGCTCCATCTTAGTGGCAGACAAAATTCTACTTGTCGCTGCATTCAATACCAATTGTACCCTCTGTAAGGGTAGACCCACATAGACTACATTGCAATAATCCAAATTATTAAGAACTGTAAGTGAGCAATGTCAATATGTAAACAGAAATGGAGTTAGGATTACAGTTGCACTGAACTGCAATCAATAGTTTTCCCAGATATCCTTTATAAGCTCTCCCCAGCCCACACAAACTTAAGTAGTTGCTTTGTTCTCATTTTCACAAAATATACGTTCTGGTCAGGCCTGTCCCAGTTTCTTTCATATTTCTATTGTGATGTTCAACTCTGGCTTTTTCCTGATACATTTCTCTGTACTCTCACTGATTGCCCATTCTTCCTTCATTTTCACCATGTTTTTGCTTGAGATTCACTTAAGGTCTTTTGAACATGTGGACTCAAACTGATCTGAGGTTGACTATTGTTGGGGTTTGGGAAGATGAATTTACTCCGCTTCTGTGGTCAGGATAATTTTGCAGCCAATCCCTTGGAGCTGCAAGGGTGACAATTTCCATTTGGTAAATGGAATCCATGTCTCATCCCATCTGGTAGCTTGAGGAATTTCCCATCTTGCAGACAACATGCTATGGCACTTGTCATGAATTCCAAGTGCAGAAATGAGCCCGGAAATAGAAAAATGTTCATTATCTTCAGGAAAATTTAAACAGAGTGATTGACCTTGTCAAAATCAGTGGCATTTTCAAAATAACTTTCAGCTAAAGACAGAAATTAGTGGAACAATAATATTTTCAGGCAAGGATAGTCACATTGAACATATTGCAGTAATAACACAATATGGGATTAAACTCTCACGAGACACAAACAGGTAAGCTGCTTTCTGTATTAAATACATACTAAGATAGGGTAACTCAGGGCTTCTATTGAGAGCACAGTATTGTAGTGTCTACCTATACGTGCTTCACCTCTGAAGCACTTTCGTTTTGATGCTCTCAAATTTTCTTCTTCGTGATACTGAAATGTAAGACCAACCTCACAGTTTAGTGGAATCTACTTTGCATTGGTCTATTTTGGGGGCGGGGGAATATTGAAATTAAAAATGTCTATCACAGATGCCCAATCTGGCATTCTGTGGGGGAATAAATGAAGAACTGAATGTCATATTTGAGCAAGTAAATTTTATTTATGATAGTAAAAGAAGAATAACAACTGTAGGGGAAGACTGAAAGAAGGAAGGAAGGAAAGTAGGAAGGAAGGAAGATGCTTTAAAAGAAGGGGGATGTGTAGATAATGCAACATGGCAGATATTTTGCTGTTTTCTTCTCTTGTTCAAGAGGCATTTCTGAGGTCAATGAAGGGATCCGAAAGATACTGTAAAATGACTGAAGACACTGAACCATCAAACCACGTTCGTCAATTAGGAAGCCTGTTATGGATTTAAAATAACATATTAAACTTAAATAAAGAGCAATCCAGAAGTGAATACATGAGCATCTTTAACTACCAAACTAGTTTTCAGAGGAAACCATTTGCTGGAGATGTTGTCAAAGAAGAAGCCAAATGATATAATAAAGAAAAACTTCTGTCAATCTGGGTTGGAGGAACTTGAGTTTTAAATGAATGGCTGAAGAATTGAAAATAAGACTCAAGGACTAGCCTGTATGGGAATTGAATAGTGTATGACCATTTTTTTTATTTCTTACATTTATAACCCACCCATCTTATTATCAAGTGACACTGGGCAGCTTCCAATATGATAAAAACTACACAGTAAAACAATGGAATATTAAAATTTAAAATTAACAAACATTACTTAAGATAGGAATTTCAGTACACAAATAGGCAGGGGTGAGGTCATCTTTTTAATCCATTAACCACCTCCAGTATGGGACATGCCCATCAGAGCGCAAGGGCAATTGGAAGAGCCAGATTTTGAGAGCCTTTTCATATACATAACAGAATGCACGCAACCCTTACCTCCAGGAACACAATGTTCCAGAGGGAAGAACTATAGCAAAGAAAGCTTTTCTCCTGCACCTTGCCAGCCAGAATGCCTTGAGTGATGGAGTCCACAGCATGCCCCACCTGCCAGAGTCAGTGGGGTGGACCAATGTTCCCCACGTAGCCTAGACCCAAGCCATAAAGGGTTTAACGCTAATAACTAAGAGCTGGAATTAGAACAGGAAGCAAACTTGCAACCTATGCAGCTCATGAAACAGAGGAGTTTCATGGGCAACTCTGGGGACCCCAGAACTGCCAGTCAACTGCATTGTGTACCAGCATTAGCTGACAAATACTCTTCAAGTATAGCCCCATAGAGATTACACTGCTGCAGTCCAAACATGAGATGAGCAGGTCCTGAGTGACTGAATGCAGGGACTCCCAATCCAAGAACAGACACTATTGGCACACAACCCAAAGTTGCACAAAGAACTCCCTAGTCACAACTGCCACCTGTTCTTTAGAACATGATAATGTGAAACCCAGTGTTTTCTTGAGAAGAATGGGCACATAAAGTCCTACCTGAGTCTGAGAACTACTTACATTGGAGGCACACACTCCCATGTGCAACAAATAAGACAGCACTTCTGGTTTTGTGAACATTTAAAATCATTGTTGCATTCCCGAACATACTGACGGCAATAGCAAGCAGCAAATGGGCATTGTCCCGGCTTTTCAAAATTATTCGTCCTGGCAATAGAAGAGGATAGTTCATGGAAAAAACAGTTTTGGGATCAAGATATGTATGTACATATACTCATTCTATGCCTTACACAAATCTTAAAATGTAATATACAGACAGCATCATGGATCAACTGCCTTGTTTAGTGTCTGTTTGCAAAGGAAAGCTGAGGTAAGTTGATAAGCATTGCTTCACTTATTGAGTTGACTGTCCCAATTGTCCAAAACTATGGTTTTCAACAGCAAAATTATTACTAAACCTTGTGGAAAAGAAGAGGTGCACTCATTCTGCAGACTTCTAAAGAAGTGACTTGCTTAGCTTTTGTGTTTGTGCCATAATTTCAGAGCTACCTTAGAAAGGATTTCTATCAATTGCTGCCTTTGGGAGGGTGAAAAGGGGTTCCCCAAGGTTCTGGAGGTTTTCCCGAAGCTGGACACGGGTCCGTTTCACGACTTCCGGTGTTTCCAGTAGGGCCATTTTTCACCTTCCCAAGGGTCCGGAGGCTTCCCTTGGGCCTCTGGGAGGGCAAAAAAAGCTTCCTCCGGGCTGTGGAGGCCCTCTGGGAGCCAGAAACAGGCCCATTTCCAGACTTCTGGTACTTCCAGAAGGCCCGTCTTTCTCCCTCCCAGAGCCTCCACACGGATCCTGCCCTTACCGGAATCAAAAATGGACCGTGTGGAGACTCCTGGGAGCAGGATGGGCAGGGCCAGCAAGTCGGTTCAAATACTGGTTCGGAGAACCATATGCAAATTTAAGATCCGATTCACTTGAATCGGCCTGAACTGTAGAATCCCACCCGATTGCTAGACTTACAGCTCTGAGAAGGGAAACGTTGAAAACATTCTCCTCCCTGAGTTCTGTTGTGGTGCAACTACCACCTTACTCATTGAATACATCATTTTTTATATATAGAATGTGATCTTGCTGTTTCAAATAAGGAGGATTCACAATCGGCACTGAGGATAAGGCAAATTTCTCACACATTTGCTCAACACACACTTTGTAGAATTCCTAATTCTAAGTTCCTTTGAAAGGCCAGTGTAATCCACTGACTTTTTTAGCTTCCAAATGCATTTGCCACTTACATTTATGTCAAAGAAATTCAGAGTGGTTAGATAGCATGATCTATTGCTATCCTTGGTTAAATGTGACTTGCTGGTTCAACAGCTGCTATGAACACAGCCACTTAGACTTAGAAAGTGTTTAATATTAGTATCTCAGATTGGTTGTTAGGCTGTTGGTTTGAGCTCTGATCTTGGCAATTTGGCTGCAAACCTTTCATCAGCCACTTAGTCTTCACTCTTTGGAAATGAAATCTGTTCTTCATTCTCTCCTCTCCTGCATATAACCTTTCTGATGCAATACCTATAAATTTTAACAGATGAAGCCTAGGACTAACATGGAAGAAGTTATTTATTATTTATTTATTTATTTATTTATTCGACTTGTATGCCGCCCTATTCCCTAAGGACTCAGGGCGCTTAACATTAAAACAGAAAAAAATTTACAATAAAACAGAATTAAACAACTAAACAAGCCAAATAAAGTTAAAATAAAACCCAACCCCCGGGTCATTCGAGGCCGGCCCGTTGAAACAACCAAGTCTTCAGGTCCCGGCGGAAGGAGCGGAGGTCAGGGGCCAAGCGGAGATCCACGGGAGCTGATTCCAAGGGCAGGTGCTCCCACAGAGAAGGCCCTAGCCCTGGGGACCGCCAGCCTACAATGTTTGACTGATGGCACCCCAAGGAGGCCCCTCCTATGAGAGCGAACAGGGCGATCGGAGAGTGATGCTGGCAGGAGGCATTCCCGCAAGTACCCTGGACCCAAGCCATTAAGGGCTTTATAAGTTGTAACTAATACCTTGAAGGCGACCCGGAGGCAACGGCAACCAATGCAAGCCGACAGGAGGGGTGTAACATGGGAGTATCGGGATACCCCCATCACAGCGCGCGGCTGCATTCTGCACCAGCTGAAGCCTCCGGACCATCCGCAAGGGAAGCCCCATGTAGAGAGCATTGCAGTAGTCAATTCTAGAGGTGATGAGCGCATGAGTAACCGTTCAAGGGCATCTCGTCCAAATAAGGGCGAAGCTGAACCAGCCGAACCTGGGCAAAAGCCCCTGGCCACAGCTCCCACATGCTCCTCCAAACCGAGCTGTGAGTCCAGGAGGACACCCAGGTTTCTCACCCTATCCACGGGGCAACACCTCTCCCCATGACCAAAGATGGTACATCCAATAAAGACCGAGATGCCGGTAAGAACAGCCACTCCGCCTTGGTGGGGTTGAGCTGAAGCCTGTTACTACCCATCCAGACCCGCACAGCCTCCAGGCACCGGACATCATGGAGAGCGTCACTGATCTGGTCTGGGGTGGAGATAAAGCTGGGTATCATCAGCATACTGATGATACTCACCCCAAAACCTCGGATGATCTCACCCAGCGGTTTCATGTAGATATTGAACAGAGGCGAGAGGACAGACCCCTGAGGCACCCCACAAGTGAGGGGCCTCGGGCTGACCTCTGCCCCCTGCCACACGACCGCGGCCTGAGAGGAAGGAGGAGAACCAACGCAAAACGGTTCCCCACCCCCAATCCTCTAAGCCGCTGCAGAAGGATACCATGGTCGATGGTATCGAAAGCCGCTGAGAGATCTAAAAGGACTAGGACGGAGGAAAACCCCTGTCCCAAGCCCTCCAGAGATCATCCATCAGTGCACCAATGCTGTCTCCGTGCTGTGTCCGCCCTGAAGCCCGACTGATACGGATCTAAATACTCAGTTTCCTCCAGGAACAAGGAAGCTGCTGAACCACCATCAACAACCTTCGCTAAAAGCGAAGGTTGGAGACAGGACGATAGTTGTTCAAAACGCCGGGTCCAAGGCAGGCTTCTTGAGGAGGGGCCTCACCACTGCCTCTTTCAAGGTGGCAGGAAAGACTCCCTCACTCAAAGAAGCGTTAACAACTGCCTGGAGCCAGCCACACGTAACCTCCCTGGAGGCATACACCAACCAGGAAGGGCACGGGTCCAATAAACACGTGGTGGAAGACAGCTTCCGCATGATCCTGTCCACCTCATCGAGGGAGACCAGGTCAAACTCAACCCAGATAGGTTCCACCAGACTCATCGCCACCCCATCATCAGACCACTGCCAATCAGAGTCCAAGCCAGCACGAATTCGAGCGACCTTATCCGCCAGATGTAAACTAAATTCCTCTTGAGTTTGAAATCCCCAACATAACCCTAAATTGGCCTGGCCTGGCTTAAAACAAATCTTTATTTGACAAATAAATAAAGATATGGGAAATATTTCAAGGTCCATTGATTGAAAACATAAGGACTACAGTAAATTCTATGAAGAACATATCCAACAAAATTTAAACATTTGCGTATTATATTTCTGCAACTGCATTATGAATTAGAATATGTTATCAGATTTTTTTATGATAACAATAATGCAATAAATACAACACTACAGAAATTAATATTCAATTGTCCACTGATAATAGATGACTTATATTATAGATGACTTATAAATATAAGATGCAGGCATAAAACTCAATGAGGCTTCCTGCTCCTTACCCCATCATCTCTATTCACCAAGCAGCTACTTTTATGTCTCACCTGTTGGGAGGTCGCTCTCGGCTGCAGAGGGGAAGCCCATCCAAAGGGCTAGGAGACCCACCAGGAGAAAGGTGGTGAACAGCTTCATATTCTCCTCTAGATTCAACAAATGATTAAGAATGATCAAGAACTACAGTATACTGTAATTCAGCAAAGCCAAAAGATGAATTGAAATGTGGCTGGGACTACCGCTGCACCTAACTGCAATCAATAGTTTTGCAAAATACCTTTATATGCTTTCTCACTGCCATGACCTTAAACTTAAGCAATTGTTTTCCTCTCGTTTCACAGAATACATATTATGTTGAAAGAGAAGCTAGGGCTAGAACTGACAGGTAGAACAGTTATTACAATATTCTGGTGTGGGGTAGACTAGAAACATCCTTCCATGTGCCGAGATCTAGGGTTCTCTGACCTCCAACAAAAGGAGGAGATATCCTTCATTTTGTCCTCATGCTTTCTGTCTATATTTTTCAGCTTTTCTGGATTTTTTAACGAAGGTGTTTTTTTTTCCAAAGGTGTTCATTCAATTTTTTGTGTACTGTGACATAATTTCTCTGCTTCTTTCTTTCCATCATCTGACCATAGACTGGACTGTCAAAACATAAGGGATTTAATTTATTTCTTGATTCATCAATTCAACCACTTCAATTCTATCATCGCTGACTCATCATAGATTTCTAGTGTGAAATTTGAAAATATGCATCACGGTCAGTTCTATATTATAGCTAGCAATCTATCTATCTCTGAATAATTATTATTTCCAATACTGGAAAGCTGGTGGAATCCAGATGAAGATTTTCCCAGGAAAAAATGCTCACAATGAAGCGTCTGCTCACATATTACAGAGCAAATTGAAAATTTTATCAAGATCTTTCTGGCATAAGAACTTAATGGCTCAATGCAGGGGTGTCAAACCAGATTTCTTCGAGGGCCAGAACAGCACTATAGTGCTCCTCCATGTGCCAGCTGTGTGGGGTAGATGGGACAGACGCCTCCTGCAGTACTCTGCCGGCCAAAATGAGCCCAGCCCCTGAGCTCCATTTTCAGCCTGGACAGCCTCCTGCAGCACTTTGCCGCCCCCTGCGCCCCACTTTGGCCTGCAGAGTGCTTCAGGAGGTTGTCCAGGCTGAAAAGGAGTGTTGGATGGCTGGACTTAGACCCCCACACACACCCTGTTCTGGCTGGTAATGTGCTGCAGGAGGCCATCCAGGCCCCCCGTGATCCATTTTGGCTGCCAGAAGCACCGTGAGCCAGTCCTTTGCTATTTTCAGGCTGGCCACGTGGGCCAGATTTAAGACCCCACAGGCCAAATCCAGCGAATGGGCCTTGAGTTTGACACCCCTGGTTTAATGGGTGCCATTTACCTCACATGACCCAACCACTGGATTGGAGAAGAAAGGAAAAAGCAGCTCAGTTTGGCCTTGAAGGTCCGCTGTGCTGTCACAAGTTTGATGAGTTGCCCTCCCTATTTCAGTGCGGTCAGCAGTCCCACTGGTAAAGTGTGATATATAAGTGATGTGGACTACAACACTGGGGGACACCCATTGTTTCATTTACTATAGGACATGCTGTTAATCTAACAAATAATAAAAAGAGGAGTGGTGAGCACAGGAGTTGTAAAGAATGGCTCAAGTGTACAAAAAAGTTGTTGTTCCTGTTTGAGGGAAGAGAAGAAAGATCTAGGGGTGTTTCCCTGGAAAAAGGGAATAGAAGACTCCTGGGGACTAGAGCTTCATGGAAGACCCAAGAAAGAGATGGATGGAGCCCAATGGTTGCAGGGAGTGGCTTAGCCATAACCATGCAGGGGATGGAAGCAGACCATTGCTGATGCAGAAGCCCAGTTTGAGTGGACAACCCTGTGGGAGACTTCAATAGAGGTTCATCCCAGAACAGAGAAACAGGAAATGTTGAACTGAGTTAGAGAAGGAAAAGCCACACTCAGCACAATATACTAAGCCCAGATATTTTTTGTATAGAAGGTGGGTTTTTTTCCCTTAAACAAGTGCTTTCTCTCTTGTTAAGAGAAAGGAGAGGAAGAGGATAGACAGAGGGAGAAAGTTTCTAGAAAGACCTAGAAGGAATTCTGAACGCAGCATTGTGTTGTGTTGAAAACACCTGGTGCAAATAACTATGGATAATATATTAGATCAGAGGTCCCGAACCCTGGGCCACGGCCCACTAGTGGCCCGTGGCCTATTTGGAATTGGCCCCTCTAGTGGTTGGCCAGCCTGCCACTCACACAAGGGTTGCATGCGCATGCACTACCTTACTGCTTGCACAGCCCATTGCTCTCCAGCCCCAGCCAGGCTGCTTAGTCACAAAGATTGGGGCCTACTGTAGTAAATATCATGAAAGTATTCCGTATTATGTTCTTCTCTATCCATTGCCACCATTGCAAAACAACGTACCTCCAGTTCAAAAAAGAACCCTGTGGCATTGTGACACTGTCCATAAAATATTTTCATTCCCAGGGGACAATGCTAAAATGAATTTTGAAGGTGTCCATTAGAAAGAAGGCAAAATGTTTACTGTATATGAAGATCAGGCCCAGACATGGAAAAATATTTCAGAATATATGGATATTAACAATCAGCAATGGTTGTATCACAGTAAATGTGGATGGCTTCGAGTATTTGCTGTTATTGAGATATTAATCAGGTGGTTCCCAGCTATTTATGTGTCCCTTGGTAAGCTGAGAGATACAGTCTATTACTTTGGCTTGATTTTGAGGTATGGATATGCCAAATGGCTTTCTTTTCCCTAATAATGTCTCTTGTCAGTTTCTGGTTAATTGACAGTTTCTTGCAACTATATGGCGGTTAGCTCATTTCTCTTTGAAGCCATTAGCAATATCTTGTCCGTTACTATTCACATTCAAGGTCAACCAAGGTAAATCGCATTTCTTACCTCACAATCCAAGATTTAGTTAGAGGAAGAAATCAACAAAATAAGGATCTGGCCACAATTTTGTGATTAATAGTATCCATGTTTATTCTGATAATAATATTCAGAATTCTCCCTACACTCTCCAGTTTGGAATATTAAAATCTTTGCAAATGATATAAACAAAATTTTCTTCTCTTCAGGAGACAATAGGAGGCGATTTTGTGTTTGAAAAATAATTGAGATTAGAAGAGAAACAGGACCATCAAACCTGGAGAAAAGCTTGCTGAAAGAAAGAATGAAGTGGATTATTAAGATCCCTTTCAGTCAAGACGCATATTGAGGACTGGGATGGAAGCATATGCTGTTGCTTACATGGTGGGAATACATTTTTCCTTGTCCCATTTGCTGTCTTAAGGACTTTTGGTATTATCAATTCTGGTATATTTAAGATATTTTTAAAACAGTGGAATAACCATTTCTTTGAGGATTTTGTGGATATAGAATGGTGTTCTTACTTCAGAAGCTCAAGAATGTAAATTGTGTCTCCTCCCCAAGATGGCAGCTGAAAGGTAAGGGACTTTCTTTCTCTTATCCACGATCTGCTGTTTTTGCTGCCAGGGCTGGTTCTTGGGCCGTGCTACTCTCTAAATTTGAATGGGAGCACTTAGGAATGACCAAGACAATTTTCAAATGGCCATGGACCCATGTGGGAAAGGGAGTCTTGAAGATTCCATTCTCTTGGGAATTGGTCAGAAAGTCACTGGCTATATACCTCTTCCTTTCAGCAGTTTTGTTTTCTTAAGGTTGCCTGGGTATTAACTTTCACTTTATGAATTTATGGTTTTATCATGTTATTTTCTTTTAAAAGTTGGTCAGTGGCTGAATGCTGGTTTATTTCAACCCCTTGCTTGACGTTAGTTGTTTTTTTTCTTCTTTTGCTTTTACTTTGCTTTATGTTTTTTTTCAACAACTACACAGTATGATTTTTGGGATGGTGGTGAAGTGCTTTCACTTGACTCATATTGATACTGGATTCTTGCCAAAGGATTTCTATTTTTTTTAATTTGCAAAATATCTGGAGTTTATTTCTTTTGAAATTTCTTTTAACCCTGGATTGAAGTGTCCAAAAATATTTTCCTTCTTGTTTCCTTCTTCTTCCGGTGTCTTTTGTTTCCTGATCAAGTTACGCAGAGCAACAATGGATCAGACAACATGAAGCTTTTAGTTGAAAGTTTAATCGAACAATTCTGTGAAATGATAATTCTCTTTGGACAATTTAGATGTACAAAAAGATTTTGACTTGAACCAAAGGGATATTCTTACAGTTAGAGAACAAACTATGATGACTCCCCATATACCTTTGAACCTTAAGTCTGCATTTCCGCACAATCGTAGGAGTTCAATTGAACAGGGAAGTAACAGATTTTTCTTTCCTACAAAGACTGAGAGAATGGACAATGGATTTGTTATACCTAATTGGAAATCATTTTTATCTGGACTTTGGTGGGAAGATAGACTTATTGTGGAGACTAAATTTATTATATTTACAGTAATTAGACAACAATTGATAAGAAGCAAAGGTGGATATTTGATGTAAGACAAATTACTTTTGGGAGGTTTTGAGATAGATAAGATACTGTGGTAAATTTTCTATGAATGGTTCCCAATAGCAGCTTGTTAACAGAGAACTCTGAAACCTTAATGTTGCTTTTTAATTATTATCTTTCTTCCTCTTAACCAGGGGTGGGTTTCTACCGGTTTGGACTGGTTTGGGCAAACCGAATGTTAAATTTGCATCTGGTTCACTGAACTGGTATTTGAACTGACTGGCTGGTGCTGCCCACCCCACCCCTCCCCTCCCAGAAGTCTCCATATGGTCCATTTTCAATGCAGGTAAGTGCAGGGTCCACATGGAGGCTCTGGGAGGGGGAAATACAGACCTACCGGTTTCCGGCTTCCTGTTTCTGGCTTCCTGTTTCTGGCTGTTTCTGGCTTCCTGAAAGCCTTCAGAGCTTGGGGAAGGCTGTTTTCACCCTCCCTCAGGCCTGAGGGAAGCCTCCGGACCCTTGGAAAGGTTAAAAAACAGCCAAACTGGAAGTACCAGAAGTCATGAAATGGACCTGTTTCCAGCTTTCAGAGGCCCTCCAGAGTCAGGGGGAGGCCATTTTCACCCTCCCAGAGGCCCAAGGGAAGCCTCTGGACTCTTGGGAAGGTAAAGAATGGCCAGACCAGAAGTTCTGGTAGGCCACGCCCACAATGGCCATGCCCACCCAGCAACTGGGCAATGAATCAGTTGCTGGGATTTTTGAGTCCCACCGCTGCTCTTAACTATTTTGTTATATAGAGACAGACCAATAATTTGCAAGTAGATTTACTAGTTTAAAAAAATGGGAGGACTGTTTCACAAGAGTGGGAGTTAATATTTCAGTAATATATTAATTAGTACTCAGCTGGGGGGATACTATGAGTATGTACCTTTGTAAATGTCTTTAATGTTTTGTGTTTTCTTTTTGTTCTTTCTTGTGTTGATTTTTGATGGCCTAGGTATATAGGAAAGACCTGGGCAAGCTTCCTGTGGTTAAAAGACAATTTCTACCTATATGTTCTTAAGAATAAAGATTTGTCATAAAATATTGCAATTCAAAAATTCCTGAAAAAATAATTTAATAATTTAATAGTTTTGTAGGCCTAAGTACAATTTTTGTAGCTTTATCTGTTGGCAACCCAACAGGGAAGGCAGGATTGAGAGCTTTCAAGATTTTAGCCCAATAGAGAAGACACTTGCAGTCCCTACCTCAAGTGTCCAAATGATTCCAACCGGCTCTGGTTTAACTGAATCTTCAAAGAAAGAAGATGCTGATGCTGAACAAGATAACCAGGGCAATGGAATCCTATGAATGCCAAGTGATCCTACAATTTTCAGCCATATTTTTGTGTCACTGGTAAAATGGAATATATAAACTGTTAGTTTGGCTTGGTTTTTGGGCATAGATATGCCAAGTGGCTGTCTTATTTCCTAATACGACCTCTTGTCTGTTTGTGGTTAACTGACAGTTTCTTGCAACTATATTATGGTTAGCTCTTGTCTGTTTGTGGTTAACTGACAGTTTCTTGCAACTATATTGTGGTTAGCTCATTTCCCTTTCAAGCCATTAGCAATTTCTTGTCCGTTACTTTTCAAATTCAACAGGTCAACCAAGACAATTCTCATCTCTTACCCCACAATCCAAAATTCAGTTGGAAGAAGTCAACATAGGATCTGGTACCATTTTTTGTGATTAATACTTTCCATACTTCTTATGATAGTGATTTTCAGATATCTGTAAGATCTGACCAATTTGGAATATCAAAACCTTTCCAATGGACAGAAACAACTTTTCTTGTTCTGAGGAGGTAGTGATATTGGCTTTGGAAAATAAGTGAAATTGAAAGAGAAACAGTATCATCTAGCATGAGAAAAAGCTGACTGAAATGAGGGATAAAATGGATTACTTGGATATTTTTCAGTCTGGTCTCAAATTTAAGCATGGGATGGAAGGATATTCTGGATTACATCAGTTGTGACGTAGATGGTTGGAGTGTAATCCACATTGTCCTATTAGATTGCTTAAAGATTTTTGATATTATCAATCCTGAGGTATTACAGGTCTGCTATGAAAGTTATGACCTGATGGCATAATATTGTAGTTGTTTACTTAAAATGTGACTCACCAACCCATTTTTTCCATGTTCCCAACTTTGCCTTCTTTGTCATATCATAATGTGAGACCAACCTCACACTTTAGTGGGAAATATTCTCCCATTGATATATTGTCCTGTTTGGAAAACATTTTAATTAAAAATGTCTATTACGGATGATGAAGATAGCATTTCTGAAAGTAAAAAGGAAGAATTGAAAAGTTTATTTATTATATAGAAAGGGGTATTTCCATTACAATGAATAACACATACATATTTTTCTGCATCTTCCATTATACATATACATACATACATACATACATACATACATACATATAACAATAAATTTGTTCTGTTATGTGTTTTTGTGTCCATTGCCACCTTTGCCAAACAAGATACCTCCAGTTCAAAAAGAACTGCATCACACTCTGATACTGTCCACAGAATGTGTTCATTTCCAGGAGACAATGCCAACATGAACTTTGAAAATATCAGTAAGAAAGATGGCAAGAACATGACAACCTGGAACCCAATGCGCCCTTGAGAGGAAAATACACATGAACAACTTCCTGAGAACCAGAATCTCTTATCCTTCATTCAAACAATGCATTACACAACAAATGAGACAGCAATGTTACCTCTGTCAATCTGAGTTGAAGGAACTCTCTTTTCATTCCCTCCTCACTTAAAAAGAATCTGCCTCAGTGGTGGGTTTCAAAGAGGTTTACCACCGGTTCTGTTAGATTTGCATTTGTCAGAAGAGTGCTTCAGTGAAGAGTTTATTAGTGACTACAACTCATAACAGACTCAATTTGGCTGGTCTGTGGCTGCTACTTATAGCTAGCAGCCGCAGTTGCCAGCCAATCAGAGTGCAGGGTCTTCCCGCACTTTTTAAACCAATCATTTCTGACATTTTACAAGAACAGTTCAAACTTAACCAACGACATTCAAACCTGCATACATAACACCCCTCCCCACTAGGTTCAGTCCATACTCAAACCCCAACCTATCTAATGTATTCTTTTAAATAGGTGGGCTCTTACGTGCTGAGACCTTCGTGGTTCAGAAGTTTTAATGTTCTCCAGTGAGAGGGAAATGTGTCTGTTGACATTTCCCTAGTTGGACTTCCTGTGAAAGAAGACCCTGTTTGATTGTTAGAATCTGGTCTCTCCTCCCAACCCATCTCCAGCCCAATGTCAGCACCCAAGTCAGGTAGTGATGTGCAATCTTCCACTTGTAAGGATGGATTTTGGCATTGTGACAGGTTTTGGGATGGTTCCTGTCGTAATGGCTCGTTACACATGGGGTTGATTCTTGTTTGCTGATTATCCTCATGTTCCTCCCTCCCCCTAGAAAAGCATTAGGTATGGGAACTAGAGAGGAACAATTGCGATGTTCCTGAGGTAACCTGGATCTAAGCTGATCAATGTGCCTGCTCCAGAGGACTCCATCCCCTGTTTGTACCCTGTAAGAACGAGGGCCTGTGATTTGAGTTATTTCAGCAGGAATCCATGAAGGCTCACCCATAAGGTTCTTAGCATAAACAGAATCACCCACACTGAACGTGCGAACTTTGCTAGTGGAATCTAGTGGTGCTTTGGGTGCGTAAGTGGGATGAAGGCGGTCAAGGGGAGACCTAAGTTTCCTACCCATCAACAACTCTGCTGGGAATAAGTTAGTTGATGGGTTAGGAGTGATGTTCTGAACACTAAGAAGTTTTTCAACTTTCTCAGTGATGTCCCCAGGACCCAATTGCTGAAGCTTTTCCATGTGTTGGTAGGGTGCCCAGGGGCTGTCAGGGCATGTCTGATACCCAGTTGTGCTAGATAGGATTCAAAAGGGTTGGATGTAAATTGAGGGCCATTGTCAGAGACAAGAACATCAGGTAACCCGTGGGTTGCAAAAAGCTTTTAAGCTGCTTGATGACAGCATCAGTTGTGGTGGATGCCATAGGGATTACCTCTAGCCATTTGGAATATGCATCTACTATAATAAGGAAGGTGTGCCCTCTGGTAGGGCCAGCAAAATCAACGTGAATCCTGGACCATGGCCCCCTAGGACATTCCCATTCCTGTTCGGGGGCAAGAGGTGGGGCAGGCCTGACTACCTGACAGTTGGGACAAGATGCAACCCAGTTTTCAACCATTTTGTCAATACCTGGCCACCATACATAACTCCTGGCCAAACCTTTCATCCTTACAATACCTGGATGACCCTCATGTAACATTTCCAAAACCTCCCTTTGCAGTTTTGCAGGAATAACCACCCTGTTACCCCACAAAATACATCCTCTTAATACAGATAATTCAGTTTGCCTGGATTTAAAAGGTTGGGCAAGGTGAGGTAGATCTTGAAGAGGCCAACCTTTCTTAATCCAGCCTATAATAGGAGCCAATAAAGTGTCTTTGGCAGTCTCTCTGGCAATTTCAGCAGCATAAACTGGAAGCTTGGCAACAGTTTCTAGGGAAAAGGTGTGTGCCTCAGGTTCAAAGTCCTCCTTGTGACAAGGAAGTGGGCAACGACTCAAGGCATCAGCATGTCCAATGTCCTTGCCAGGCTTGTGGATAAGTTTGTATGAATAAGCAGCAAGAAATTCAGTCCACCTCAGCATTCTTGGTGACAGGATAGTGGGTGTAGGTTTGTCTCCTGCCACAATGCCTAACAAAGGTTTGTGATCTGTGACAATGGTAAATGTTCTCCCATATAAATACTCATGAAATTTCTTGATAGCTGCAACAATTGCCAATGCTTCCTTGTCCAATTGGCTGTAATTCCTCTCTGCTTTGGTCAAGGTGTGAGAGTAAAATGCAATAGGGGCTTCCCTCCCACTGGGAAGCCTGTGGCTCAAAACCGCCCCCACTCCAAAAGGGGATGCATCACAAGTCAGTACAACAGGTAAATTCTCAGAGAACTGTATGAGTACAGCATTAGACGTGATTAGTCTTTTAATACTGTTAAATGCTGATTGTTCTTTCCTGCCCCAGACCCAACAGACCTTTTGTCAAGCAATCTGTGTAATGGTTCTGCAATGGTTGCCTTCTGAGGTAGGAACATGTGGTAAAACTTAATAAGTCCAAGGAAGGCTTGCAAATCTGTTTTGCATTTTGGTCTAGGGGCTTCTTTGATTGCTTGAACCTTGGCATCTGTAGGGTGGATGCCATGCTTGTCAATCATGTAGCCCAAGAATTCAACCTTGTCAGTTCTAAGAGTGCATTTTTCTTCCTTGACTTTTAACCCGCTTTCTTGAATCTGGTAAGGACTTCTCTGAGTCTCTCTTGTAATTGAGTGTCATTTTCAGCAGAGATTAACACATCGTCAAAGTAAGGCACTACCCCTGGCAGTCCTTGGAGCATCCTTTCCATAAGGCTTTGGAAAATGCCTGGTGCCATGCTTACTCCAAACTGTAACCTTTTACATTTGAAGGCACCTCTATGAGTCACAATGGTTTGGGCCTCTGCAGTGGCATCATCAACTGCTAGTTGTTGATATGCCTGGGCCAGATCCAATTTGGCGAAGACTGTACCCCTGCCAAGTGAATGTAATAGATGATGCACCACTGGAACTGGGTATGCGCTCTGCTGCAGCGCATGGTTCAGTGTCCCCTTATAGTCTCCACAGATTCTTACTGACCCATCATTCTTGACTGGTGTGACTATGGGTGTCTCCCACCTGGAGTGGTCAGTGGGCTCTAAAACTCCTTGAGCTATTAGTTTATCTAATTGTGCATCAATTTTTTTCCTCTAAGGCAAATGGGACCCTTCTGGGCTTTAAACGAATTGGGGGCACCTTGGGATCTAGGTTGAAAGTGATAGGGGTCCCCATATACTTGCCCAATCCGTCGCTGAAGACCTCTGGAAACTCAGACTTCAGGGCCTCCTCCCATTCAGTGTTGCTCACGTAATTGATGCCAGTCACCTCGATGCCTAGTGGATTGAACCACTCAAGTCCCAGCAAGCTTGGGCGATCCTTGTCCACGATGGTCAGGGGCAAACGTTTGGTGTGGCCTTTGAACTTCACGATGAATTCTCTTGTTCCAACTACTGAAATCTTGTTCCCTTGGTAGTCTTTAAGAGTCAGTGCTTGCTTCTGGAAATGCTTCTTCTGAATGTTGGGAAATAGCCTGTGAATAGTGTCCCATGACACCATAGATAAATAGGAGCCTGAGTCCACTTCCATTTGGCAAGGCCTTCCTTCAGTTAGTACCTTCACATGTACTTTTCTGCTTCTTAAGCGTGAAGAATGACCAATGGTGACTGTTTGATGAGTTTCATTCTTCCCTTTTGCTTCTGTATTGCGCCCCATTTTCTCACTGAAGTTGTTAGGCTTGAAATCTTTGTCAGGAAACTTCTTTCTGCTTGGTGGAGTTCTGGATGATTTGCAGACTCTTGCTAGGTGACCTCTTTTTTCACAACGGAGACAGATGGTATCAAAAAACTTGCATTCAGTGCAAGGATGGCCCCCCCACAACCTCTGCAATAAAAGTCTTGCCTCTTTCTTCCAAGGTCTTTCCTTTTCTTCTCCATTCTGAGTCTATAAATTCCTTCCTCCACCTCGCTACAAACTGAATCAGAATCTATTTGCTCGCAATGGGTTGTTGTGGATTTTTCCACATCAGGATGGCTTGCGGTCTTGTTAATTTTCTTCATGGCTGCTGTTGAGTACTTGGTAGCTTCCGCTGAAGAAGCTTCTTCTATGGCCTCCTTAAACGTGATCTTAGGCTTCATTAATAATTTGCTCTGCAAAACCTTGACTTTTAGGCCTAGAACAAATCGATCGCGCATGGCCTCTTCTAAGTTGATAAATTCACATGCACCCCCAATGTCCCTTAAACTTGCCAGGAAGTCATTAATGTTTTCGCTTTCCCCTTGATCCCGACGGTAGAATTCGTGTCTCTTAATGAGGCATGATACTTGTGACGTGTAATGGGCTCTTAATAACTTTTCTAAATCGGGCCAGTCCATTACCTTCACGCCTGCAGCTCCCGCCAATGCCTTTGCCATCTTGAAAACGGCTAGACTGCAGTGGGTAAGAAAGACCGCCCTCTTCCGCTTCTCGGAAATGTCAGCGAGATCGTTTCCCTCCAAATACATTTGGAAACGATCCGCATACGAGTCCCGGTCTTCTGCCGTCGGATCGAATGGGGCTGGGGGGGTGTTCAGCACAGCCATCTCTCTCGGCTTGTTTTCCGCGTCGTCTTCTCTTCAGGAAGGATCCCACCTTCGTCGCCAGTGTTAGATTTGCATGAAGAGTCAGACGCAGAGTGCTTCAGTGGAGAGTTTATTAGTGACTACAGCTCATAACAGACCCGATTTGGCTGGTCTGTGGCTGCTACTTATAGCCAGCAGCCGCAGTTGCCAGCCAATCAGAGTGCAGGGTTTTCCCGCACTTTTTAAACCAATCATTTCTGACATTTTACAAGAACAGTTCAAACTTAACCAATGAAATTCAAACCTGCATACATAACAGGTTCGGTAGGCGTGGCTTGGTGTCCACACTTTGTCCACAGGCACACACTTTGCACACGCGCACATACCAAACATGCACTTCGCACACGCGCAGAGGCTTTCCTACTCACCTTCTGCAATCCCCATAGCTTCAACAGCTGACGCGCGGCAATTTGCTGTGCCGCACCAATTGCAGCTGCACTTCAAAAGCAGGAAATGAAAGTCAGTATGGGAGCCTGGGTGGATGGGCGGGCCCAACAGCAGCTCGTCAGAGAGAACCAGTAGGTCTCAGCCGATCTTCGGCACTACCAGTACACCAGAATTGGGCCGAACCGGTAGAATAACACCACTGATCTGCCTGATATAACATCTACAAATGTTAACAAAATGAACAATGGTAAGTTATATTTTACTGCAACCTGAAAGGCATGCAGTTTGGTGTATGAAAAAAGGTGCTAATACAGGGGTGTCAAAGTGGCAGCCCATGGGCCAGATGCATCACATGCAGGCCACACCCACCTCAGCTCCATGAATCGAAAAAACATGGTGAAACATCATGTGACGGCAACATGATGCAGTGAGTTTGACACCCATGGGCTAATACAACCAATGTGGGTTGATTAAGTAATCCACCTCAGCTTTAGAATTATTTATCATTCCTGTCTAATTCCTTTCTATTGTCATACAATTAATATACAGATTGATTTTAAACAAGAAATGGGTATTTTCAACTTATGGAGATGAAATGGCAATTATATTTGAACATGTTTCCATCTACACATTGCAGCTAATACCTGTAGCCTGGAGATGAACTTTTTTGTCCTTATGTTTCCAGTCTGGCAGGCAGAGCCTCAAAATCAAATATTATATCTTTCAGGGTTTGTTTTAAATGTCTATCATTTTTCATACGGGTATTCAGTCATACATTCTTGTATTATGACCTCGGAAATTGTTTGCTTCCTTCTTTTCCTTCTCTGTCAATAAACCTGACTGAAGAGATTTATATTATATAATTTATTTCCTGATTGTAGCCATTGGCTTTAATCCAAATGGTATAAAACAGAAAAACCTCTGCCAACCTTGGCTGGAAGAACCCTAGTTGTAAGTGGGTGGCTGAAGAATTGAAAATAAGAGTCAGGGACCAGCTGCTATTGGAAGTTTATTTAATTCTAACAATGCCAACAAATTAGGTTTCAAGATGGCTGCTCTTAAGTTATAACAGATAACAGATAATCAGAGTTGGAAGGGACCTTGTAGGTCAACTAGTCCAACCCCCCACCCAAGCGGGAGACCCTACACCATTTCTGACAAATGGCAGTCCAATCTCTTCTTGAAAGTCTCAAGTGATGGCGCTCCCACAACTTCCGAGGGCAAGCTGTTCCATTGGTTGATTGTTCTCACTGTCAGAAAGTTTCTCCTTATTTCCAGGTTGAATCTCTCCTTGTTCAGTTTCCATCCATTATTCCTTGTCTGGCCTACAAGCACTTTAGAAAATAGCTTGACCCCTTCCTCCCTGTGGCAGGCCCTCAAATATTGGAAGACCACTATCATGTCTCCCTGGGTCCTTCTTTTTACTAGACTAGCCAAGCCCAGTTCCTGCAACCGTTCATTGCATGTTTTAGCCTCCAGTCCCCTAATCATCCTGGTTGCTCTTCTCTGTACTTTTTCTAGAGTCTCAATATCTTTTTTATAATGTGGTGAACAAAACTGGATGCAGTACTCTAGGTGTGGTGTTACTAAGGCTTCATAGAGTGGTATTAGTACTTCCCTTGATCTTGATTGTATCCCTCTGTTAATACAACTTAGGACTGCATTAGCTGCTACACACTGCTGGCTCATATTTAGCTGGTTGTCCACTAAGACTCCAAGATCCCTCTCACAGTTACTGCTATTGAGCCTTAGTTTAGGTTGTTCGTCCCAAACAAGGTGAATTAGAGGCCTCCAAAATGAAGATGATATCTGAATTTGTCAGAGAAAGAAAGGAACAAATTGGGGGAAGATTAGGTTACAGGGCTAAAATGAAGGGAACATGAGGATATTTACTTTTTCACCAAAAACATAACAATGTGGAACCCAGTGCGCCCTTGAGAGAGAAATATGCATAAAGTCCTTCCTGAGTCCCAGAATCTTTATTCTTAATTCAAACAGTGCATTACACAACAAATGTCTGATACAACCTACAAATTTTAACAAAATGAACTAAGTTATAGTTTACTGCCACCTGAAAGGCCTGCAGTGTGGTATATGAAAAAAGGCACTAAAACAACCAATGTGGGTTGATTAGGTAATCTACCTCAGCTTTAAAATTATTTGTCATTTCTATCTAACTCCTTTCTATTGTTATAAAATTAATATGCAGGTTGATTTTATACCAGAAATGTGCATCTTCAATTTATGGAGACTAAATGGAGATAATATTTGAACATGTTGCCACCTACAGATTGCAGCTAATATCATTAGCATAGAGACTTTTTTTTTGTCCTTATGTTTCCAGTCTGGCAGGTAGAGCTTCGAAACCAAATATTATATCTTCCAGGGTTTGTTTTAAATTTCTGTCATTTTTTATAAGGGTATTAAGTCAAACTTTCATATATTGTGACCTTGGAAATTGTTTGCTTCTTTCTTTTCCTTCTCTGTCAACAAACCTGACAGCAGAGATTTATGTTACATAATTTATTTCCTGATTCCAGCCATTGGTTTTAATCTAGCCCCTCCAAATTCAGTATTACTGTAATCCTTAGATCTGATGACTCATCATACATTTCTAGGGTAAAAATTGAGAAGTGTGTCACTTTTGATTCTATATTATTTCTAGCAGTTTTGCTTTTTGTTAATAATTTGGGAATTGCAAAAAATGCCAGCAAGCCCTGACCACTGAAGTCCTTCCTAACTCTCATTCAGTACTTTGTCTGGAAAGCTGGTGGAATGAAGATTCTCATGCATGGCAATGTTCCAATCTAAATGATATGTTTGCTACTACATCACAAAACAGAATAACAGAGTTGGAAAGGACCTTGGAGGTCTTCTAGTCGAACCTTTCCTTATGCCGGAAACTAATAGTGTCCAATCTCTTCTTTAAAACTTGTGTTAAAACTTCCACAACTTCTGGAGGCAAGGTGTTCCACTGATTAATTGTTCTAACTGTCGGGAAATTTCTCCTAAGTTCTAAGTTGCTAGTTGCTAGTTGTCCTTGGATTTATGCTTGGATAGGTCCTAAAGATCCTAAAGTTTGGTCACCACCACCTTCCATTTTAGTTTAAAGCCCCTCTGATAAGTTGAGCCAGTCATTTTCCAAATACTTTCTTCCCAGTTCTTGTGAGGTGTAGCCCACCCCTAGCCATAAGCCTTCATGATGGTAATGCAGACCATGGTCTAGGAAATCAAAGTTCTCTTGGCAGCACAAACCCTTACGCCGGTGGATCATTTCTAAAATCCTTAGTTCCCTCATTGGATGTTGACCTTTTGTTGGAAGTACAGATGAAAACACCACTTGTGTTCCTAATGCCTTAACTTTCTTGCCTAGCTACTCATAATCTATTGATATTGTTTTCAGATAAAGTGTTATGTTGTTCATCCCCACATTAAGGAAAAGAAAAGAATAGTAATGTGTGGGCTTGATTATTTTAATAAGGTTCTCAGACACATCTTTGTTTTTTGCTCCAAGGGGACAACATGCCTGATATACACAGTTCTGTAGTTTCCTAGATCCATATTTCCCCTTTTTTGAAGATGGAAACTACATCATGTTCTGATCTAGGCTTCCCAAAATCATGAAGCAAACTCCTCATCCGGACAAAATCCCTTTTATTTAGGCTAATGTGAATTCCTCTCATTCACATCCAGCGAAGTCCCAGCAAGCAGTCTTTCAAGAGTGATTTACAATCACAGACCTTTATCAGACTTGGAGAGTTAAATGCTGTAGCAGAAAATACAAGTCAGGAACAAATCTTTACCCTAATTAAATGAACTAATTGTCTCCTGCAAACACCATTCCCCTTTCACTCCTCTTTATCCTCTATGGGAAAGGCCATTCACCATCCACCTGTGTTGACCTTTGTTCCTTAACCCTTCTATTGGCAGTTCTGTGCATGCGCACATTGGGAACAGGCTCCAGCTGTTCTTC
The DNA here is from genome assembly GCA_009733165.1 of Naja naja. Lineage (NCBI taxonomy): Eukaryota > Metazoa > Chordata > Lepidosauria > Squamata > Elapidae > Naja > Naja naja. The sequence continues at coordinate 28,881,621 of CM019150.1, forward strand.
TGCCCCACTGATCTCTGACTCTGAAGGCAGCTGATAACTGTCAGATGATCCTGGCCCCATCTCTTCGTCAGACACAGAGCATGCGCAATACACCACACATTTTTTTTTTACTATAGAAGAGGTACCATAGCTTGGAAATGTTCCATTAAAATAATATCTCATGACTCTGGAGAAGTTAATATATTGCAGAAAAATGCAAGTTTTCAAACACAATTATTAACAAACTGATATTATTCATAGCATCAAAGTTATATGGCAAATTATAATTATAGTATTATTTTTCGCATTATAAATATGGAGTGAAATCTCATTTTAAAATAGGGGACAGCTGTCTATCAGACTTGGCTATCTGTTAAATTCAAAAATAAATCATTGCAGTGATTTACATCTTTCACTTAATTGTGTTATTATGCAAATAATGAATTTTATGTTATTAGCATAATCACATGAATGATTATTATTTGCATAGTGTTATATCTGAAACAAACATGCCATTTTGGAGAGAGATAGTATGGATATTTGGTCTGTTGCATTCAAAGTCTGCTAATAAGGGTTTGTTAAATCAAGGTGGCACTGTATCTGCCTTTTTCTATTCTTTGCTTTTAGTATGCTTTCACCCAACAAGCAAAATCATGATTTGTTTTAACCAGGGTTTATCAAATAGGCTGAATCCACAAATAAGTACAATCCATAGCTTACCAACCTCATACACCATGCCATATCAAAGTCAAATAAACCAAGTGATTATTTAATGCAATTTGTGGAATTGGTCAAAGTTTCATAATCATAAAAATGGACAGCAGAAGAAAATAAATTAACCATCAGTTCTGAAATGATCAAAAAGTTGCTGTTGTAGAGATAAATTCAAGAGTTGTGCTTTTGTGAGGTGGACTGGGAATCCTATTTTATTTTTAGGTTTATATAATAGATTTCAAACCCAGAAAAACATAACCTCTATATGGGTGCATATATTTGTAATCACTGTTCATGAGAACAGTTCATGAGAATTCAAGAATGACATAAAGAAGCATTTTGCTGGCAACTGTGTCTTCTTCTCCATAAACAGGCAAACCAAAATCGATTTCTCTGGTACACTGCCTTTATATGCAACTTTGATTCAATGTAAAGCAATCCCTGGTCATCCGAGTCAAATTCTGGCCTATGCAAAAACAAACAAACAACTGTCTTGGAAACTTAATAATGAATCACATGTAGTTCAGAGAAATTTTAACATTTCTTTTGATTCAATCTGTTCAGCTAATTACTACTGTGATGTTGGATGGAAGAGAGAGAGAGTCAATTAAATGAAAGCATTTTCTAGGATGGAAGATTCAATGAATTCTACCCAGTGTTGATATTGTCTGACAACAGAATGCTTGGAATTAAAGATAGAAAAACACACTGATCATGCAAAAAAGAGCAAAGCTGATCAAATGTTCTTGGATATATACAGTATACAATTTCTGTTTAGATCAAAAACCAAAACCAGCTCAATTATATACTTGCACATTTGCAACAACCAAAAAATGGAAGCTAAAATAAAAAAAACTGGAACTTGTAAAGAAAAAAACCCACATTTTTTCTGATTTGGTATGTGCTTCAAGAAAAGTCTAGTAAAAACATTTAAAAAGAATGGGAACCATCCTTTCTGTAGGATTGAAAGGGCTATAATGGTCCATTTGCTTAAACTCTACTTAGGGTCCAGAGGTCTGGCAGAAGAAGTCAGAGATCTGGTAAGAGACCTCTAAGGAAGTATAGTAGTAAAAAAAACATTTCCACAGTTGTCCCATTGGAAGGAGAGGGTTTATTTAGGAAGCACCAGAGTTTATTTAGAAAGCACCATTTAGAAAGCACAGAAAATAATGTCTGAAATCAATCAGAAAGTATTTTTGATTGATCTAGTAGCAAGTAAGTTAAGACTTATCTCTCAGGATTCTAGAATGTTCTGATAACAAATGATAAAAAGTAAAATGATACATGAGAAATAATTGATGATGATACCTTATTTACAGATCCTAGAGCAATTATAGTAGCAACACCTTTGTCTTCCTGGACAATCATAATCATAACGACAGCGATGTATTCCTTGGACAGTGCATTTAAATGGATTTCTTGGGCAACTCCAAGGAAGCACTGAAATGAAGGGGAGGAGGTACAAGGAGACAGAATTGTTGTTAACCATTAGTCAACACCAACTAATTTTCATCATTCTTTGGAATATAGTGCAACCCCATAGTGTCTTTCTAAGCCATGGTGGCAATTAAAAAAATCACTTTAAGAGAGGAGCTTCAGTTACACGTTTTGATTTGATGCTTCTTCCCAGTTTGAAGCATATTAAAGACAGGCTCATACTGTTAGTGTCAGAGCTGAAACATACCTGAAACCGTTTGATGGAATCTATAAAAATAGACCCAAGTATGTAAACATCTCAGAACCTGGGGGTCCTCCTGGACTCACGGCTCAAGTTAGAGGAGCAGGTGGGAGCCGTGGTCAGGGGAGCCTTTGCCCAGGTCCGGCTGGTTCGCCAGCTACACCCGTTTCTGGACTGAGATGCCCTGCGCACAGTCACTCAAGCTCTTGTGACCTCCCGACTCGACTACTGCAATGCTCTCTATTTAGGGCTGCCCTTGCATGTCATCCAGAGATTGCAGCTGGTGCAGAATGCAGCTGGGTGGTGATGGGGGTTTCCTGATACTCCCATGTTACACCCCTCCTGCACGACTTGCATTGGTTGCCGGTTGCCCTCCGGGTGAGATTCAAGGTTTTAGTGTTAACATTCAAATCCTACATGGCATGGGTCCAGGATATTTGAGGGAGCGTCTCCTGCCGATAACGAGTACTAAACACCCTGTTTGAGCACACAGACAGGGGCTTCTCCGGGTGCCGTCGGCAAGTCAATGCCGGCTGGCGGTGCCACAGGGACGGGCCTATTCTGTGGCGGTTCCCGCCCTATGGAATCAACTACCCCTGGGGCTCCGCCTGGCCCCTGACCTTCACACCTTCCGCCATGACCTGAAAACCTGGCTATTCGAACAGGCTGGGCTGATCTCCTGAGGGGAGGGTTAAATTTTAAATGGTATACTGGGGTTTTAACTTAAATTAGACTTGTGACTATTTAATATTGTTTTAAATTAATTTATTGTTATGTTTTGGTTTTAATTGTGAGCCACCCCGAGTCTTCGGAGATGGGGCGGCATACAAGTCTAAATAATAAATAAATAAATAAATCTATTGGGAAGATTCCACAAAAAGAAAAAGGGAGCAGAGCATAGAGTAAACCCTAAAAATCATATCTTGCAAAGTTTCAGGAAAAGTTGGAAAAGATCCTTACTGGTTATTTTGTCTGCAAGACTCCTAATTCCAAAAACTAATTTACTGAATGCCTTATTGTATTAGCTGTACATATCCCACCCATAAATTCCCTTCTGAAAGGCAAATCTTAGCAGAGAATTAAATTCATCAAATTGATATTAAGATAGCCAGTCCAGAGTCCCCAGCTTCTCTACTTGCACAGGAAACCAGGTCCAGAGCTGTAAGAAATGAGAATTGTTTATTAAAATTAAGATTACCTGGTGGGATTCTACAACTGCTGCTACATCTGAAATTGCAGCAACGTAAGGTTTGAGGGCAGTCATAATCACTCCTGCAACGATTAATTCCAGGTAAAGAGCATGGAAATGGATTTCCTGGGGAAATACCACATCCTGTTGAAAGAAAGAAAAAAAAACCAATGCAAAATATCCAAATACCTTTTACAATTTTTTATTGTAATGTATTTGCCTATATCATGAGGAAGATCATGCATTGATCATATGAAACCTATGTTATATTTGCCTACATATACTTTATACTTAGATTCTACTTTTTTGTAACTGTTCTATTTTAATAATAGCACTGTTTCTTCTTTATTGCCCTTTGCCCAATCTGAAATATAAATGAATAAATTTATGTACCCACCAACAGGCTTTTCTAGATAAACAAACTCTTAGCTTTCTGAGGGCACAATTCAAATGTTGCAAATAACTCTTTATGGTTATTAGATACTGTAGAATACACATGTTTAAAACATTGCAAGTCCACAACAATCACAGAGAACTGACAGCCAATCTTAGCTTCCACTTTTGGCCCCAAAAATATATCAAGATATCTTATCCAACCACTTCTTATTTGCCAACTAGGAAAGAGACTTTCATTTATCTCACCATAAAAAGAAAAGAGAAAGAAAATAAACTGGGGGGGGGAAGCATTTACTTCTCACAATAGCACACCCTTTGGAAGACTGATTCTATATTGGAACATTCTATATAATTATGTCACCTTCTTATCAAAACTGGACAGTAGGAATTGGGGGGGATATGATGTGGAAGGCCTTCCTTATAATGGCCACCCCAAGCAAGACAATACCATAATCACTCTTGCTTGTGCAATCTTGAGGAGACCTGAAAACAGGTCTCCTCAAGATTGCAGAAGAAAAATGCCACAGACACTGTACACTGGTGTACCATATCATTTGATCAGCAGGGGTTCAATTTAATATTGTAATTGCACTCCCCTCTGGAAGAGCCCTAACTATATTTTCTGTAAGTACCATGACAACAAAAATGTTGATCTGACAATGTGAGGAAGAAAACAAAAGAAAATATTGTATAGAACACTATTTCTCATCACTCTTACAACAATGTATAGCTAGTCACTTAAATTTAATTTGGGAAACCTGCTTCGATTATAATTTGTTGTAATTATATTGTAATTATGTTCAACTTCTTTGTCAAACAGGCTCCTCTATCAATGATTTTATATCTTACCAAACAGAATCTTGGAAGATGTAGAGGGTAATCCTATCCAAAGGGCTAGAAGACCCACAAGCAGCAAGCCAGTCAATGTCTTCATGATGTTCTGAAAAGTCAGATGTGAACTCTCAGACAGCAATTAGGCTCGTATTTAAACAGATGTGTGGGTAGCTTTAAGATTATACCTTTCCACATCTTCCTCATGCTTGATATAGCAACTGCATAACAGCATACAGAAACCTGAAATAATTGCTTTACACTGTCTTCATAGATAGCATGGACTGTGGCACATGAGGACTAGAACCAAAGGGCGTGACATCTAAAATGCTCCCATATAAACATCCTTACTTCAAACAACTCTTGTGAACCACACCCTAATTGTAGCATCTTTCAACACGTGAAGAAATCACAGTCAACCTGAGAACAGTAGAAGGGCAGGGCTTTCTTTCTTAAAGATGCTGGACTTCCTATATTCTAACTAATAATTGGAGATAGTTGGAGATAGCTGATATTTACCAAGGAAAATTACAGAATAGTCAGAGGGTGGGGTGGGGTGTGGTGAAACATAACTCAATGGTACAAAATAACAATTTTCTAAAGAAATATGCCATACAATCAAGTTACAATGATCTCAAGAGGGACATTTCTTCTAAGTGGACAAGGTGAAGCAGATGCCTCAGGCAGAAGATGATAAGTGGGGGTAGGAAGGACATGTCCTGTGACACCAAAATCTGATTATCAATATCTGATGGATCGGAAGAACTGATCCATCATCAATGTTGACTTATGATGTGATTATCAATATTGTTTTGAAGTCATCTTCTAATCCCTTTGAAAGTTGTTATTGCTAGAGAAGTAGGAATTAAATTTAATAAAATAAATAGAACAATCAAGATTGGAGGCCGTTGCTAAATACTGTGAAATAGAATCTAATAATTTCATAGTGGTTCATACAATGGTGTCCATGGTGTCTTTTTGCCATCCTAAATATCCCATATTTTAGTTTTATTAGATGATACTAGTGGTATCATCTAATAAATGATACCAGGCGGAGGAAGAGTTTTTCTATGTAATTCTCCACAATACACATGAATTTATAATGATTCATCTTACTCTCTTCTTTTATCGATTTAAAAACTCCAGTGTCTGCAATCTTTTTTTAAATAAGAGATTTGCTTCAACTCTAATAAAAAGTCATGAGTAGAAGGCAAGATGATAGAGAAAATGGTCCATAGCAGCTTGATACCTGCAGTAAAGAGAGATGAGAGAGATGGTAATACCACTCAAGTCATTTTCTTCTTTCTCTCCCTCTTTCCATGTCTCCCCCTCTCTCTCTCTCTCTTTCATATGCATGCAAACCCATATGAAAAAAAATACATGGATTAGGACTGTAGGATAATTCCCATCAATGTGTCAAAGCTGGGACCATAAACATTACCCTCACAAGGAGTTTGAATGGTGACATCCTGGTTCCCTAAATCTGGAATCTCTATATTCATTCCTTTATAAATTTATAAAAGGAATTGGCTACATTTCAACAACATGATATATTTGGGGAATGTTAACCGTGGTTAACTTTGTTTCCCTCTTTGTGTTGTGATTAGTTTGAATTGCAGTACATTGTACTCAATCAAAAAAATTGCTTAATTTAATCACTGGCTAAATATTCTGTTAATTGAAAACTTTATTAAGAAAATAATTGTATCCACTCCCTTTCCTTCCACTCACAATTTTTCAGCACATATTAACTTCTCCACCAACCTTTCTGTTCATGACAAATTGCTAAGCAACTGAACTAATTGACAAATGATATATGTTGCCAGGTAAAAGCCAAGTATTTCACAGAACACAGGTTCTCCAGAAATGTTGCCTAGGCAGGGTGCAAAATACATTGCCCAATCAGAACATTTCTCCGCACCCAGCATCACTCTCAAACTCATTAGCCTCAGCATGAATGCATCTGATACGATCTGATGGGCAGATCCCAGGTTTCCCTGTGATTACTAAGGTACATAATACCTATAACAGATTATAGGTTGAAGGACAGCTCTTCCCATATCCAGTAGGGTATCATTACAGAGCTCAAACTACACAAGTCTTACTCCTGTGTGGGTTTTCTTCCATTGTTTTTAATCTAAAACAAGTACCAAACGTGGATTTCACAACTGGTGATTGGAGTGGATGTCTAAAACTTATCTAGTTTTCATTTAATAAATAAAAGAGAAATAGGTACCTGTCATTCTTCCCTCTGGACCAATAAGCTGGATGAAGTGCAGTAGAAAAATACATACACATAGCCTTTGGGTTTTGGAAAGTTGCCTCCACCACACATCCTGAAGTTCAAATGCTGGTCTTACCTTCAAAAAAACGTTGAAATGTCCTAGATGGAAGTGAGTTCTTCCTTGGTGGGATTGGCCATCAAGATAGCCAACTATTCTTAAATGCTCCAAGTTCAGGTTTTCATATTCCATGGTGATAACCTATTACTTTAACACACACATAAAGGGGTAGGTTTTTCCATAGATCCTGAGAACAGCACACTACAATAGTCCTCAACTTATGACCACAAATGAGCTTATGTTGTTAAGTGAGTTTTGCCCCATTTTACGACTTTCCTTGCCACATTTGCTAAGTGTATCACTAACGCTGTTAACTTAGTAACAGCTGAGTTGTTAAATGAATCTGGCTTCCCCATTGTCTTTGCTTGTCAGAGGATTGCAAGAGGTGTTTCCAGGACACTGCAACCGTCATAAATATGAACCAGCTGTCAAGCATCCAAATGTAAATCCCATGACCGTGGGGATGCTACAATGGTCATAAGTGTGAAAAATGGTCGTAAGTCATATTTTTCATTGCCGCTGTAACTTCAAACAGTCACTAAGTGAACTGTTGTCAGTCGAGGACTACCTGTAGTTTGAAAAACACAGTAAGGCTGAACTGCACTTAGTTTTCTGTTCTCCATCATGTCACCATTATGTCATCCCTTTAAAGGCTGTTTCCAAGATTGAACCATCAGGCTAAGGAGTGTCCCTGTGGCTTAAAGAGTATGCAAATCTTTTAGAGGTATCTGCAATACACCACACCTTGGTACCTTTTTTTGCCTTTTCTTATCTCTCCCTCCCATTGCTCACTCTCTCTTAACTTTTGAAGAGACACAGACTAGAACACTGGGCCATATCTAATAAAATGAAATTCAATGTAAAGAAAAGTAAAGTTCTACACTTAGGCAAGAAAAACCCCAAAAGTACACATATAGTCTGGGTGAAATCAGGCTCAATAGCAGTAACTGTGAGAGGGACCTTGGAATCTTAGTGGACAACCAGCTAAATATGAGACAGCAGTGTGAAGCAGCAGCCAAAAAAGCTAATGAAATCTTAAATTGCATTAACAGAGGGATATAATCACAATCAAGTGAGTTACTAATACCACTCTATAAAGCCTTAGTAAGACCACACCTAGAGTACTGCATCCAGTTTTGTTCACCACATGATAAAAAAGATGTTGAGACTCTAGAAAAAGTACAGAGAAGAGCAACCAGGATGATTAGGGGACTGGAGGCTAAAACATATGAAGAACAGTTACAGGAACTGGGTATGGCTACTCTAGTGAAGAGAAGGACCAGGGGAGATAGCAGTCTTCCAATATTTGAGGGGCTTCCACAGAGAGGAAGAGGGTCAAACTATTTTCTAAAGCATCTGTAGGCCAGACAAGGAATAATGGATGGAAACTGAACAAGGAGAGATTGAACCTGGAAATAAGGAGAAACTTTCTGACAGTGAGAACAATCAACCAATGGAACACCTTGCCCTTGGAAGTTGTGGGAGCACCATCACTTGAGACTTTCAAGAAGAGATTGGAATGGTTTAGGGTCTCCCGCTTCAGCGGGGGGAGCGTTGGACTAGATGACCTACAAGGTCCCTTCCAACTCTGATTATCTGCATTGCTACAGAAGCTGCTATAGTTGTTAGGTTTTTATATGTATGTGTTTTTTAAATAGAGGTACTCTGTAAAACCTCGCTTCCCACTTTAAAAAAAAGGCATTGTTTTTTTAAAACCCATGTAAACCGTTTTAAATATCAAAAGAAATCTGCAGTTTCCTCATAAGCTCTACCACGAGGCTCAAGAGCACAAGGGCCTCAACCCTTCCACACAGGACTTTGTTTCTCAGATCAGTTTGCATGCCTCTGATTGCATGTCACTGGTGCCAATTGGTATCTGAGCTGATTTATTTCCTCCCAGCTCAGCTGCAATGTTGCTTAAATGACTTTACTCCCATTTTGCGATATCTGACTTTGTTAAAAATCTGTAGAGATTCTCAGTCATTCAGGTCATGGTTGTCCCAAAGGTGCTTTTTCAGGAGGGTGGACTTGGTTTTTTTCTTTGAAGACATTTCGCTTCTCATCCAAGAAGCTTCTTCAGTTCTGACAGGATAGTGGGGAATGAATTCTGACTTGGTTGTTGTGGGAAACTTGGCCGGCAGTTAGTGGGTCTCCTCCCAGTCCTTGGCTTTCCTTCCGCTCTACAGTTGCTCAGCCTCAGTAGCGCTCTAGTGTCTGTATACTGATTTTTTTTAAATCTCTACTTTTACTTTTCCATTGCGAAAAGAAGAAGCAAAGATAGGGAACAGAGCACCAGTTGACAGCTGATTTTTGCACTTCCTTGCTGAACAGAGTATTGATTGGTTCATTCTGAATATTCCCAACAGCTTCAGTGAAGTCGGCCACAGGCCATCGTGAAACTGATTCTGAAGTCAGGGGTCCCCAAACTTGGCAACTTTAAGACTTGTGGACTTCAACTTCCAGAATTTTCCAGCCAGGCTGGAGAATTCTGGGAGTTGAAGTCCACAAGTCTTAAAGTTGCCAAGTTTGGAGACCTCTGGTTTAAGTCATCCTTGATGGGAAGGGCAAGGAGGCATGAAAGGATGGCTGCCTGCTCCCTGGCAGTACCGTTTTTTTTTTCATTGCATCTGGCATTTCCTTACTACATGCCCAAACAGTGTTGCAGTGAAACACCAGTGGCACTACCATGCAACAATTATCTAGGTATTTGCTCTGAAGAGGTGCCAATACCTGCTGGACTGCATAGTTTAGGATTACTTACTCTGTGCTTATCTACTAACACTTTGCTCAGTTCCTTTCCACCCCCAGTGCTGTCTATATCCATTGGGAGAAGGTGACTGATTGAAGGAGGCAGTTCTTATTTTGGAAGATGGGAACACCTGGGGTTTCAGAGGATATCTGGGGCTTCAATGGCCCCAGTTGAGAGATTATAATTCTCACTCCGGAGATCATCTTTTGACAGAAATTGCCACCATTCTTAACAGCGGATCTTGCCTTGGCAGAATGATAATTGGATTTCCTTCCTAGCTCAGTTCATATATACCTAATTAATCAAGGTTGTTCATTCTCATCTGATACATTTGACTACCTGCCTGCATAGATGATAAGATCAAGCTTAGGGAGTGTTTCTGTTTTCCACTTCCTCAAAGTACAGGAAGCAGCAGAGAAACATCACATGTACACTCCCAAAGGTGCTTTTCCAAAGGCAACTGGACTTTCCCAGGTTTTTCCTTAAAAACATTTCACTTCTCGTCCAAGAAGCTTCTTCAGTTCTGAATGAATGGGAATAGAAAGATTTATATTCTTTGTAGCCATCTGGTCATTAGCATTCTGAAGGTCAGTCATTAGCTCTTTGAGAGTCGTTGAAGCCAGAGGTGGTATTCAGCAGGTTCTGACCAGTTCTGGAGAACCGGTAGCAGAAATTTTGAGTAGTTCAGAGAACCGGCAAATACCACCTCTGACTGGCCCCACCCCCATCTATTCTTTGCCTCCTGAGTCCCAGCTGATCAGCTGGGTCTTCTTTTGTTGCCCTACACAGGAGAACAGAGCTGGAAAGCAGGTTAGTGGGGTGGGGAGGGAATGGGATTTTGCAGTAACCTTCCCCCAGGAGTGGGGAGGGAAAGGATATTTTGCAATATCCTTCCCCTGCCACACCTACCATGACACGCCCACAGAACCAGTAGTAAAAAATTTTGAATCCCACCACTGGTTGAAACCATTTGGGATGGGGGCTTATCTGTATACTCTGGGTCATCTGGATCATAGTGCAGATGGGTGTGGAAACTTCTTGGGACTGCAAAGAATATAAATCCTGCTATTCCTCACCATTCAGACAGAAGTGAAGAAGCTTATTAGATGAGAAGAGAAACATTTCAAGGAAAAAACCATGGAAGTCCAGTTGCCTTTGAAAAGCACCTTTGGGACAACCAGTACCTAGATCAAGGGTGTCGAACTCATGGCATCACGTTGTTGTCACATGATGTATCACAACTCCTATCTGGACCAAGATGCCCTACGCACAGTTACCCATGCGCTCGTCGCTTCCCGCCTCGACTACTGCAATGCTCTCTATATAGGGCTGCCCTTGCGGACTATATGGAGGCTTCAACTGGTACAAAATACGGCCGTGTGGGCTGTGAAGGAGTGTCTCAATACTCCCATATTACACCCCTCCTGCTCAATCTGCATTGGCTGCCAGTTGCCCTCCGTGTAAGATTCAAGGTGCTGGTGTTGACCTATAAAGCCCTACATGGCTTGGGTCTGGGGTACTTGCAGGAGCATCTTCTGCCATCATCGAGCTCCAGTCGCCCAGTGCGCTCCCACTGGCAGGGCTTCCTTGGGGTGCCATCAGCCAGACAATGTCAATTGGCGACCCCCAGGGGTAGGGCCTTCTCTGTGGGAGCACCCACCCTGTGGAACCAGCTGCCCCTGGGGTTGCGGTTGGCCCCTGACCTGTGTTCTTTCTGCCACAAACTAAAGACCTGGCTGTTTTTGCAGGCCAGCCTGGATTGAGGGGGATTGGGGTTTTTAATTGGGCACTTTTAACGTGGGATTTTATCGTTTATTTGGATTGGGTTTAATACTTTCTTAATATTTGTATGTTATATTTTTATGTGAGCCACCCCGAGTCCTTTGGGATATGGGGCAGCATATAAATCCAAATAAATGAAATGAAACTTTTTCCCCTTCACTAAACCAGGGTTGGGTGTGGCCAGCACATGACACATCCAGCCCACAGTCTGCAAGTTTGTAGGCTTACCTAGATGATTGAGAATCTCCACAAATACATGTGCATTCATTAGTACTTGAGAAGCATATGCTAATCCTGGTTAAGAGTTATAGGCCCCTATATTTATTAATGGAAATAGAAGGGTTGTTTTTTTTAAATACATTAATTTTGTGGTTTTTCTTAAATCATCCCAATGCAATGTTTTTCTTCATAGTATAGATGATTGGTCTCTGTGTATGTGTGTGTTTGGGGATACATGTGCACAAGGGCCTTTAATTCCATTTTTAACTCCTGGTGATTGCCTGGGGGTGTCCCTGAGATTTTCTTGGCAAGATTTCAGAAATGGTTTGCCACTGACTGCTTCCTTGGGCCGACAGAAAATGACTGTCTCAAAGTCACCCAGCTGATTTTGTGCCTAAGGTGGGACAAGAACTCCTGGTTTATGACTGGTGCCTTAACCACTATACCAAACTGGTCCCCTATTTGTAAACTATCCATTTAACAGTTACAAAAACAATCCTTTTACTCTTGTCACTACACTTTAACCCAAAAGCACCTGTAAGACAACCCCTCTCATGACCACCCATGAAGTTCCTAAAAGTTGCTGTTGAATTGTCATGTTTAATATGATAAAACTGTCATGGAGATGTCTATTTCTCCATGACAAGATTCTCAGTCATCCAGCTCATGGTTGTTTCAAAGGTGCTTTTTCAAAAGGCAACTGGACTGTGTTTTTGTCCCTTGAGGAAGAAGAAGGGAACACTTCTCTTCTTCCTTGAGGGAAAAAAACATAGTCCCATTGCCTTCTGAAAAAGCTTATCTGAGACTGTCATGGAGAAATACCATATCTGTGTTGACAGTAACCTGATGGCACATGCTCACATATGATAAATAGAGGGAGTCATAAAATACATACAGGTACTAATTATAGGCCATTAATTTGATTAAATTTACATTTAAATTCAGTTCAAGCAATGCTGTTTATATCTGGCCCTATCACATGTACTTGGGTTCATTGTTGAGCATAAATCTCCACAGCCAAACATGACCCCAGCCTGAAAAAGACTAGGTAGCCCTGTCATAAATGGGGGTATGAAAATTGTAAATAACAACTGTGAGAAAGTGCTTTGGGTGGGCTAATGCTACATAAATGCTTAAGAAAAGTGAGTCCCTCAACATCACTTTAAATGCTGAAATTTCTATGAGGTTTTGACTCTCTGTCACATATTTAATCTATCCTTTTACAATAGAGTCCCACCCCAGCGATCCTTTTATTGGTCTTCTATCCCAGTCTGCTGCTAGGCACATTTTTGAAATGCTGAGGTAACTAGGAAGCACAAGACAGCAGGGATAAGTTTTTTATGCCAGCTAACTGACTGAATCTAATCTGTTTCTGGAGTCAGCAAGAAAGTCATCAACTTTAAAAAGATGATATTAATACAGAATACTAAGTAATAACAATTCTTTTCTGAATCAATTAGAGTTGTATGATAACCAGAAGAGGAACATCTGTACATCCAAGCCAGTAAGTACAACAGGCTGCCTGACCCCTCCTCCCCCTTTGTTTTGTGTTTGAATATATTATCAGCAAGTTAAAAATTGAAGTTTTTTTATTGCAGAAAAAAGGTATGTTAAGGTTTTCATTAATGTAGTATAGAACACGGATATTAATACTATATTTGTTTTTCCCCACACAAAACTGCTTTATTGTACAAAATTCAACTCCAATCTTATTCTGTCATCTCCCTATAAATTTATAACTATTCTGTTTCTATTCGTATTTAATCTATCTCATCTTCTTATGACTATAACTGTTGCTTGTATCTTTCAATTTATATTGTTTACTTAGTATCCTAATATGATTTATGTAGATTGCTTATTTAGTATCATGACTATCACTAAGTGTTGTATCTTATGATTTATGATGAATGTGTTTTTACAATGACTATGATAATGATCTATCACTATTGTACATATATTGAGAGCTCATGCACCAGAGACAAACTCCCTGTGCATCTAATCACACTTGGCCAATAAAGAATTCTACATTCTACATATAAAATTCTATTTCTGTGTTCCTACAAGGTTTTCTTAACTGAACTGTTTCTTTTTAAAATTGTTCCTTTCCCCACAGATCTTCAGCTTTTGTAGCCAATCTCAGCCCATTTCCATGTGAAAACCCTTTTCATTCCTTTATACATTGCTGAATCAGAGGCGGTATTCAGCAGGTTCTGGAGAACCGGCAGCAGAAATTTTGAGTAGTTCAGAGAACCGGCAAATACCACCTCTGACTGGCCCCACCCGCATCTATTCTCTGCCTCCTGAGTCCCAGCTGATCGGCTGGGTCTTCTTTTGTTGCCCTGCACAGGAGAACGAAGCTGGAAAGCAGATTAGTGGGGTGAGGAGGGAATGGGGATTTTGCAGTAACCTTCCCCTGCCACGCCCACCAAGCCACACCACACCCACCAAACCACGCCCACAGAACCAGTAGTAAAAAAGTTTGAATCCTACCACTGTACTAAATGCCATTTTCTCTCCTGGCTCCCCCCAAAAGCACTCACATCCCTGTTTCTGGAGCTGGTTTGTAGGGCTCCGCACTTAAATTTCTGCACACCATGGGCTTGGTTTGGTTTGCAGGTTTGCTTGAGTTTGCAGACTCTACTCCAGGGGTGTCCAACCTTGCAAAGTTTAGGATTTGTGGACTTCAACTCCCATTCCCATGATTCCCTGGGGAATTCTGGGAGTTGAAGTCCACAGGCTTTAAAGTTGCCACCCCTGCTCTGTTTTTTCTTATGTTCTTTTCCTCGGCCTGCTCTCAGCTCTACCTTTCAGCAGTCCTGCAACTCCAACAGTTGAAGTTTTCTGTTACTTTCTGAAGACTAGTGTGTAATCTTTGCTTTTGAGTCAGTCTCCTTTTCCCAAGTTTCTGCTGATCTTGACTCTTTTTCTCAACCCACACACATGCTTGTTTTCAGTTCTCTATTTATAAGAAAAACTCTCCAGTTAAGGAGAGGGTGTATCTATTATAACCATCCTTCCTAGATAGCACTCAAACTCTGCATCCCTGGAATTAAAAATAACTGCTCACTCTCCCACGTATGACTGTGAAGAAATATTTAGCAGGGAATTTTCTGCATACAAATAGTTTATGAGGGCAAAAAAGGCCTAGTTAAAAAAATAAGTGCCTCTAATGTCTCTGGATAAGTCCATCCTCTCAAAGACTTGCTTTAAGGGCAGAACCTGACCAACCTAATCATGGCTTGGAAGGTAAACAGGATTAATATTTAGATGGGAGACAACTGAAAAATTAAAAAAAAAACATCCCAGAAGATGGCAATGACAAATCACTGCCATATTGTTGCTAAGAAATTCATTTTCTTAGCAAAGTTATTACAAGCTGCTGATCCTTATGATTGTAGTGACAAGTTTGAAGATTTATGATAGCAGAGGGATGTTTCTGCATAACCCAGAAAGGTTTTTAGACTTAAATGTGATATCCTTTGATCTTGCAGTTGGTTTTCAGATAGGAAGAACAGTTTATACTGATTTTTTTGGAGAGGCTCTTGCATTTTATTATTACTTAATTTATTACCTTTAATTAGCTGTATTTTTGGTTCCAGAATTTCCACTCCTAAGATTTCTCATCTGCTTATATTTCCCTTCCCTCTATGGTGCTCTCATGGGCAGTCAGTACTAGAAATCACCCATAACAAGCAGAACACAGCAAAGAAAACAAATTTTCATAAAGCTTTATTTACATGATTTGTTTTTAAAAAATTTACTTTGACTTCAAAATCATGTTAGGATTCTTAGATGCTTTGTTTCAATTGCTTGATTTAGAGCTACCAGCAACAAAACTTATACAACTGTGATTCTTCCTCTTCACCATCTGCTTGGACTTGAGAACATAGTGTACATTATGAACAACAGGCTCTATCCATCTCATTGGGAAATCATGGGGATTAAATTCAAGGTTGTCATTCAAGGTTTTCACCTGTAAAAACAAGTCTTGCTCTGGATCTGGATGAAAATATACATTTTTAGAGGTGGGGGCAGGTCCTTTCACTTTTTACAAGTTCTCATTCATTAGCACCATCAAATGATTCAATTGTCCAGTTTTCCAGAGCATGGAAAAAGAGTTGGTGCAGGAAATAGGATTCTTTCTTGGCATTTTCCAAAAGAGGCAATTTGGTTGGAAGAATTATGAAGTGGCTTTGCATGTAGAAGATATTAAGGCTGTGCAATGCTTTGGAAATATTTCATTATAAAGCATTTCAGAGTGCAAATGTAGTTTTGTCTGCAACTCATTAAAGACTCCGTGTTTCTTCTTGGAACCATGTGGCCACTCTCTCCAGCTGCTGCTTGATCCCACACAGCTGCTTAAAAGAGTTGGAAGAAGATGCTAAATTCATGTTCCTATATGCTCCAAAACAAATCCAATTTTGTAATCAAATTGGAAATGTTGCACTGTTTTTGAGCATGTGTTAAACATATATAAACTGTTTGCAGTGTTATACCCATATCCTGATTTTCCACGAGTATACAGTGTAATATTGTTAAGGATTTCTCCTGTCTAATTTTTGCACTTAAGATAAAGTTCCATTAAATATTGAAGGATGTACAATAATATGTTCATTGGAAAAGACCCGTGTTATGTATGTAGGTTTGAATGTCATTGGTTTAGTTTGAATTGTTCTTGTAAAATGTCAAATAGGATTGGTTTAAAAAGTGCGGGAAAACCCTGCACTCTGATTGGCTGGCAACTACGGCTGCTGGCTATAAGTAGCAGCCGTAGCCCAGCCAAGTCGGGTCCATTTGAGCTGTAGTCACTAAATAAACTCTTCACTGAAGCTCTTCGCGTCTGACTCTTCATGCAAACTTAACAACCCGGATGTTGGGAAAGATTGAAGGCAAAAGGAGAAGGATATGACAGAGAATGAAATGATTAGGTAATGTCATTGATGCAATGAACATGAATTTGGGCATACTCTGGGGGTCAGTGGAAGATATGCTATGGCATTCTATGGTCCATGGGGTCGGAAAAGTCAGACACAATTTACGACTGAATAACAACAATAATATAGCTGGTTGCTTCACTGCTTAACTTAATTAAAAGTTTTAAAGCAGATTAATTTTCTGTTTTTTTTATTCATGTATTTAAGTTTACTTTAATGTTACAGGTTGCAGGGAGTGACATCATTGGGGTGTTGTGCATGTTCACCTTGTGGATCTGCTTTGATAGCCATCTGGCGAAGGATTCAAGGATTGAAAGTTCAGGGTACTTGGAAGAACCAGCTTGGAGAATATTCAGATCTAACGTAATACATTCTCTTTATATTTGGCATTCTTCTATAGAATGGGAGAGCATCCATCACTGACAGCATGTTTGTCTCCACATGAATGCATCTGTGTGTATTCACGAGGAAGGGATTTTATTTTAATTTTTTTGCTGGAGTAAAGATGTCTTTTTTGCTGACCCTGAAACTTTTGTTCAGCTTATTTATATATGTAAAATAATTGAAGGGAAAGGAAAGATAATTATCCAAATATAAATTATTTTCACATATTTCTAATGGAAAGAAGATAGAAAGAAGTAAGAAATCAATAACAAGTTTATTTATCAGGATAAAATTTGCATATAATAAAAAGACAATTATTTAGAAAAATTATTACCCCTCCCCCTGCTTAGAAACAAAGGTACATATATATATGCAGACACATATAGAACTTTTAAAAGAATTCACTGATTTTTTTAAAAGCAATTTTGTCAAAATCAGGGTGGGCCTAGGAAATGTGCCAATGAGACTCTTTTGTTCAGTTTTTGAACCATCTCATTTTAGTTGTTGATTTAAATAAAGATCCACTTTCAAAAGCAAGTATTTTGAGACATAATGTTTTATTCAAGCATCCCCCTTCCCTGGGCACTTCCAGATGTGTTCAAACTACAAGATGCTAGCTGGGAATTCTGGGAATTGTAGTATCAACAGATGTAGAATCTTCCTGGGTAAGAAAAGCTGTTTATTAGGAAGAGTCTGAAGGTTCAACTGTTCACCATGCAAGACAGTAAGAAAACCATGAACATATTCTTTTGGTCAGGGACATTAGACAGTGATGCTGTCTCTTCTGAAAATATAATTTAGCAAGGAAGGAATTTCTTGCTTCCTGCTCCCATTTTGCAAATTGAGAGTTCTGGGTTCAAATTTCATTTTTTAAAATCAATAATTATTGAATAATCCCAGCAGCTCTTGAAGACATTATATATTTAACTTCATTTTCCTTCTCTGAAATGTCCACCTACTGAAATTCAATCAGTTTCATTAGAGTTCCATCTCAAGCACTCATCTTACCAAAAAGGAAAAAAATGTAAAATATTTTTTTATAATTTAAACAATCTGGAGGAAAAAGAGTTCCACTCAAGATCCTGAGCAGATAACCATTGCAACCACTCTTGACATGCCAAGGATGAAGTAGAGGAAATTTCTTTGCCTAAAATATAAGGTGTCTTTTTATGATAATCACTTTTTGTTGGCAATCTGGTTTTCCAAATGATCGAGTCTGGCAGTCATCTGAGCAAGTGCTTGCATTAAGGAAGCCAAAACAAGAGATAATGTGAAGATACACAGAAATGTCAGTGTATAATGACAAATGTCAGGTTATCCTTTTTTTCCCCTTCCTTAAGTTACCTCAAAGTGTAAACACATCATTGTAAGCACTCAACTATATTCAATCCCTTATGCACTGAACCTTTACATTTTACTTGCTGTATTAGTTCCTAGAAGTTTAGCGTACATTTTGTACTTTTATTAAATAGTTTATTGAACATTTCCCTAAATCTTCATTTTTTAAAATACTTGAAGACATCCAAAGTAAAAAGTTCGAAGTTTGCTAAAAGGATAGGTTTAAACAACTTTCCTATTTAATTTAATTTTTCCCAATTTCTCCAGTCACACATTCTGTGCAAGTTACACTATTTAAAGGATATTTTTATTGGTGAGGTCTTGTAGGATTTCAATAGTGTTTGACTGGAACTGTACGAGAGCTGCACATTCACATGGGCTACGGATTTCAGTTGTTCCTGTGCCCTCCTCTGAAATACCACAAAATTCATTAGAAACATAGAAATTCAATCCCCTATGCATGAACCAGAGGCCCCATCCTAGGACAATCTTATATAAATTGATCTATATATGCCCATTTTGGAGGGTCCACACATAATAATAATAAACTTTGATTTATTTTAACCATGGTCTTCTTCAACCATAAGCCTAATAACTCATAGTTTAAAATCCATAAAGATGTTGTACTTATTTAAGCACTCCAAAATACACTTAATGATGAGTATTTTTATATGTATATTTATACAATACATACAATAAGACTTGCCCAAGGCTATAATTGTGATGTGAAGCAAATTTGATAAACAATTCTTTGCTGTTTCAGATTACAACATCATTTTGTAATGCTAAGGAACCTGGATCCTGAGTGATATAGACCAAGATGCAAAATAGACAAGCTACCCATGGGTTTTACTGAAATATGTCATCTAAATGCTTGAAGCTGTAATATCTTACCTGGGCAGATACTGAGTTTGAGATTGTCAACTATATGAGTCATGGTGTTGAAATCTGCTGAATATGAAAAATGTTGATCCACTGGCTCAGAAGCAATTTCTCTCAGTTCTTCCTCGACAGCTTTACCAACACCAACTGCAAACATGATGATTCCTGCAGATCCATCAACATACAGTAAATTTCAAGTTAGGTATCTATGCAAGGAATGGCAGCCTGATGCTTCAAGCTATAGTCAACCATTAATTTTGTTTTTACAGCAAGTAAATCAAGTTTCCTTCTCAGAACACTTAGGAAGAAATAGAAAATTGAAGCTTTGCAGACATGGGTGATATAAGTCTATCCACTTTGCACTCTCAGCTCACAATCTCTACCATCATCTTCCTTCCAAAATGCTGGCTGTTGATAATCAAATAATCAATAATCAAAACTCAAAAGACTTTAGAAGATTCAGGCAGCTGTATCTGATGGGATTTTGGACCATCTGCACCTCAATAGGACAATTACTCCTATCCGTGACATGAAGATCTTCACTGAATGATCTTAAAAACTGA
This sequence comes from Naja naja, assembly GCA_009733165.1. NCBI lineage: Eukaryota > Metazoa > Chordata > Lepidosauria > Squamata > Elapidae > Naja > Naja naja. The sequence goes on from CM019150.1 coordinate 28,901,601, forward strand.
TCACAGGTCAAATATTGTACTATTGAAGACACCATAATAGATTCTTGGATTGCAGTTGCTTTAACTTGTGGTTTAGATGGGAATGGGAGCTCCTTCACATTATCTAGATCACTGGTTTTTCAAGAAGTAGCTAAATTCTGCTAAGTATAGAGAAATGAAAGATGAATAATGTGTTGGAAAAAACAAATTGGATATTCAGATTATAGATTTGGAAATAGTTGTTAAGAGTGCCATGGAAACACCAATAAATCAGCTCTGAGCCAAATAAAGGCTAATTGTTTCCCTGAGTCAATAACTTGCAAGGAGAAATTCCCACTTTGGATATAGAATGCAAAAACCTGATGTATTGGAAAAAAAATAACAACCAAACTGGTTGTTACACTGGTTGAATCCCACCACTGGTCAGATGGATATAACAAAAATAGGGTTTGGGTATATTACAATCTGTAGTTGAACAACATCAATTAGACTTCATGAACAATCTTTCAATATGATGATTATCTAGGTTTATTCTCCAATCACTGATCAGAGAAGAATAGCATAGAATTTTTTATTGGCCAAGTGTGACTGGACACACAAGGAAATTGTCTTGGCACAAATGCTCTCAGTGTACATAAAAGAAAAGATACATTCATCAAGAGTCAAGAATCATCAGGTACCACACTTAATAATAGTCATAGGGTACAATAAGCAATCAAATCATACTAGGAAACAGTCAATATAAATCGTAAGGCTGGTGAGTTTAGTAGTTTAGTAGTTGCAGGATCCAGTCTGGTCCTAGTGAGTGACTCAGATTGGATCCTGCAACATTATCCAGGGACATGCATATTTCCCTTCATTGGTGAGTTTAGTAGTCATATACAATTTGAAACTGGCAGAACAAGATGTGCTGCTTGTGGTTAAAGGCAGCCGAAAACAGCAAGAAGGAAAATGTAGATGGACTGTATGGCCTAGCAAACAGAGAATGTTTTATCAGTCTTTGCCAATAAAACAACTTCTTAATTGCTAACATAATTTTCAAACCCAAATGACACATAGATACAAATGGGTACACAGAAATTAAATTGACTTTTATTTATACAAAGAGGTTTAAAAAAAAAAAGCCTAGTAATAGCAGCAAAGCCATTCTGAGTTACCCTGAGGTAAGATCGATGGCCAATAAATTTTTCAAATAAATAAAGGTGTAGCCAGGGGCTGACTATAGAACAGATCTCGGCTGTTGTGTGCCACCTGAGATCACAATGTGAGACAGACAGCCATAAAAAATTCTTTAAATGAATAAATAAGTGTATATCTACAAAGATCTGATCTTCCAATATAAGACGTACACAATGATCTTCCCCTGAAAACGAAAGTTAGAAGAAGAATAGAAGGAGTATTGACACTTTTAAACTTTGGAGAAGTCTCCTGGGAATGCACATCCAAGAAAATGGATCACAAAACAAATCAATGCAGAATACTCATTCAAGATACAAATCACCAGACTCAAATTATCGTATTTTGGACATATGCAAAGAGCCAGCTCCTTTGAGAAATCCATGATCACTTTGTCACTCTTAATGCTTTTGGCCATTCTTGCGGGGGAAAGCAAGGGTAGAAAGTCTGGATCAGCTTCAGTGAGACATAAGGAATAAATAACACTGGCAATGGACAAAATATTTTTTTCCTTAATTTTGAGTTTAACTGCAAAACACGAGCTGTCTGTCTATTTCATCCCTTGGAATTTTAATAACTGCCAAGAAAGCAGTATCAGTGTCTCAGGGTGTTTTTTTTACATACTGTTAATCTAAAACTCTTATACATTTGTCCTTTGGCAATAACAGGAGGACATTAGAAAATTGACTAATTAGCCACAAACACCCGGCTCAAAAGAGATGGAAGCAATATAAGGAAACAGCATCAATATGAACATAATCAATGTTACTTTTAAAGGAATAAAATAGGAGGAGATATCTGAGAATCACGCTTAGACCAGGTAGGTATGATTGGCCTAGACCAGGATTGAAAACTTGTTAGAATAGAATAACAAAGTTGGAAGGGACCTTGGAGGTCTTCTAGTCCAACCCCCTGCTTAGGCAGGAAACACTACACCACTTCAGACAAATGGTTATCCAATCTCTTCTTAAAAACTTCCAGTGTTGGAGCATTTACAGCTTCTAGAGGCAAGTTGTTCTACTGATTAATTGTTGTATTTTACTCCCGTCATTCCTGATCATGGTGAATGAGGAACTTGGGTCCAGCATCCAGCTGTTGGATTCCACCCCATGCCCAGCTGGACAATCTAGTTCTAAAATAACGGCAACGCCCTATTTTCTATTTCAATTTTTTTTGAAGGCTTGTTTAAATTTATATAATTGAGCCTTTCATTACTTGGTGTTCTCTAGATATGTTACACACCTCTCATAAATTTCAGCTGGAATGCTGGGTAGGATTTTTCAGAGTTAGATATCTGGAAGACCATATGGAAACACTGTAACTGGCTAATTATTTTATTAAGTCCTGACATTGGAAGCTGCAGATAAATTATTTCTGCCATCGGATAAATGATCAGTGTGCTATGCACAGCTTTCAAGAAATACTTTAGCTTGAAGGCCTAACAATAAAGCATCATTTCTGAGCTCTTCCAGGGATGATAGGAATTCCATACAACAGTTCCTATAGTTGGAAAAGCAATGGAACTGCTGGTTGAGCTGTTGCAAATCACTTGGTTAAGAACTGCATTGCTTCTATGGCACAAAGGAGCGCAATGACGTGCATCCAAACCACTTCACACAAGTTTAGTGATCAAGCTGTTGTTCAAAAGAAGGCTGTAATTTAGTATATCTTGGTCATGGGTTATAGCAAAATGTGTCGATTTGGGAAGTTTTCAATGATTAAACCAGTTCAGAGCCATATATTATACTATCTATATCACTTAAATCTATGCAATTATGAATAATAGTGTTGCAATCCATTAAACACATTGTAAACATAGAAAGAGCTGACGTGTTATAGAGTTTAAAGTATCGCACTATGATAGGGCAGATCCAAGCACAATTGCACCATCAGCCATGGAAAAATCAATGGTTTACAATGGGGCAGTCATTCTTTTGCAGCTCAAGTTCTCTTGCAAGGTTGTTGATGTGAAGGAAAATTGGACAAAAGAATCAGAATTAGAATAAGAATAACAGAGTTGGAAGGGACCTTAGAGGTCTTCTAGTCCAACCCCCTACTCAAGTAGGAGACCCTATACCATTCTAGACAAGTGGCTGTCTAGTCTTTTCTTAAAAACCTCCAGTGATGAAGCACCTACAACTTTTGAAGGCAAGCTGTTCCACTGGTTAATTGTTCTCACTGTTAGGAAATTTAAAGTTTTAATTTAATTTTAAATTTTTTATTAATTTGTTAATTTAAAAATTAAAAATAAATGTGATTTTAAAAAAATTATTGACCAATTAAAATTTTTAAAAATTTAATTTAAAATTAGAGAGCACTATATATGCTATCTTCAGCCTCCCGGAGGAAAGGCAAGATATGAACCTTAGAAACAATGCAAAGATATCACACTTTCCATTAATTGCCTTACCTGATTCTTTTGCTTTTCTAGCCCATTCTGAGATGTCATCCTGAGAGCGTCCATCCGTAAAGACCAGGCCAATCCTGGGAATGTTTTGGGAAAGAGGCCGGGCACCTTCTGCCTCAGAGAAGCTGTGTTCCACCATGTGCTTGAGGGCCAGCCCAGTCATGGTGCCCTTTTCCATGTACTGCACTCTTTGAACAGCTTCCTTTATATCATCTGCTGTTGTGATTTTTTTGAGTGGGAACTCAGTGCGCACTCGGCTAGAGTACTGGACCAGCCCCACATGGGTGCCTTGAGGGGACACATCCAGGAAATCCACTATCTGGTTGACAAATTGTTTCACCAGCTCAAAATTCTGGGGCCGGACACTCTTAGAGCCATCGATGACCATCACCAAGTCAATGTGCCCAGCCTTGCACTCTATTGCCCATGAAAAGAAAAAGAAAAAGCTGAGATGAGGCAGTTTTGATTTTGACTTCAAGAAAGAAAGAAAAAGAAAAGAAAGGCAAGTCCCTGTGAGCCTCGGAACTCTTAGCAGATAGAGAATTTCCTACCAATCTTGTACTTCTTACCCCAAAAAGCTTTGGAGATTCTCTCAACTTAGCATTCAAAGGAAAGTTAGCATGCAGGTCAGATACATTTATTGTTCATAAAATGACCTGAAATTTTAATTCAATGCAATTGCTTAGTTCTTTTACAGTAACTAAAAATGTAATGCCTGCAGTCCTTCATGGCTTTCCCTACTGGAAGGCTTCACTCCTTAAGTAATTCTTCTGTTTGTGGGTGTCCCTGGAAGCAGCAAAGAAGGCTGAGATGAAAGGGGTGTCAGGGTGTCATAATCAGTGGTGGGATTCAGCCAGTTTGCACCACTTCAGGAGAACCGGTTGTTAACTTTCTGAGCAGTTTGGCGAACTGGTTGTTGGAAGAACTCATTAGGACAGAGAACCGGTTGTTAAATTATTTGAATCCAATAACTGGTCATAATGCAAATTCTATAGCTATTTACTTGGATCAACCAGCACAACAATAAAAGGTGGATCTGCATCATGGTGTGAATTATTGTCATTTTCAGATTATTGTGATCTACAAGTAGTCCTTGACTTACAATCATACATTTAGCCACTGTTTGAAGCTACAATGGCACTGCAAAAAGTGATTTACAACCAGTCTTTGCACTTAAAATTGACACAGCATTTCCATCGTCACATGTTCAAAAGTTGAGACCTTGGCAGCTGGCATGATTGTTGCAATGTCCTGGGATCATGTGATCACAATCTGCAACCTTTCCTGTTGGCTTCTGACAAGGAGTCAATGGGGAAAGCCGGATTCCACTTAATGATCACATGACCCACTTAATAATTGTAGTGACTTGCTTAACAGCCATGCAAAAAAGGTTGAAAAATCAGGCATGACTCACTTACCAATTGCCTTACTTATCAACAGAATTTCTGGTCCTAATTGTGATCATAAATTGAGGACTACCTGTATTATTGCTTCTGATCTTTTTGTGTGATTCTTTGTCACAGAAGATACAGTTGTTCCTTTATCTACTCACTGACTACCAGAGTAGGGATGAAGCAGTGGTTCAAATTCACCTTTCTAGAAGTAAGTTAGTTACCATGGTGCACCAGCTTCTCAGTTAACCAGGCAAGTTCATATATGCTAATATAATTCAGACCACTAATACTACAATCCAATCAGAAGATGCAAAATCAAAATAGTCCTCTATCATTCACAGAGGCAGCTAAATAAAAAGGACTCCAAATACACAGACTCACTACTGGCATAACTTAAATCAGATTCTCTGCATCCAAATTACTGGAATTTTGTCTGACTTTCTTTCAGACACTAGCTCATATTAGATCAAGCTTTGGTTTTTTTACTAACACTTTGGGGTTGCGTGGGAACTATATCTGTCTCTAACCCTAGCCAAAGCTGATATATTGAATGTGCTTTATACATCAAAATCTTTGCATGTCCCTTCATTGAATTGTACCCCCAAGCTTTCTGCTAGATTATAGGGGAATCAAGCAGCCCTTTCATTCTTTCACCACAAATCCTAAAAGCATTTCTCAATCTAATGCATTTTGTCTTCTTCAAAACTGTGGTGTTTACTCTGGGACATCCAATAAGCTCCAGAAGGTAATATAACTCTCATGATGACTTTAGATTTTTAACAAATCATTTATGATTTGGTAAATGCTGGCCCAAAATGTCAGAAACACATCTCTGAATTCAGTTCAGTAAAAATACCCACTAGCAAAAGGAATGGCTCTCATGCAACATGCCACTCTTTGTTGACTGCTATCTCTGGAATAATCTCTATGGCTACCTTTCATGAGATGCTTAGCTGGGAAAAATGCCCAATACATTGGAAGAACCTTTTATCAAGCACAAAGAACTTGATACTCACTGTTACAGGTCTTCTTATCTGCCTGCAGTTGCTGGCCTTCTGGGCAGACACAATGGTAAGAGCCAGAGGTACTGAGACATTTAAATTCACATCCATGCTCTACAGTATTACAGAGATCATTGGCTGAAATACCAATAAAAAGCATGTCATGTATCACACAGAAAATACATTTTGCCAAAGGGTAACCTTTTTATGTGTCAAACTACAGTTGCCTTCCCCCACAGTCAGAATGGAAATAGCTGCATTATGACTGAATGGTGACTAGTGCAGTACTGTAATAAATAGATGTTGTTCTTATTGTTGTTTATCCTGGTTTTCTCAAATATCTTTCAAATATAAACAAACACCCAGGCTGGTTCACAATGTATAGGGACCCTGTATCTTTTATTATAAAAGATATCCTTTACTTCAGAAAACTGTCCTTTAAATTTGTTTAATTACTTATTTTCCCAGTTTTTCCTTTGTAAAGCAAAGTTATAAACATAAACAACTATTTTTCTTATCCTTTTGAACCTCTTTCAGGTTCAGGTCTTTTTTCCCAAGTTTCTCCTTTATTTTTTTTTCCAAGAAAATGTTGTCACTGTATCAATAGATAATGCTGAAATATTCTATCCTTAAGAGGATGGTAAGAGATACCCCATAGAAGTCTTATCACTTGTACAAAAGTGTTCCGTGCCATAACATCTGCTCAGACAACTTTGGGCAGTATGTATGATATAACATAATCTTTGCAACATAACCACCACTACCTGCCAAAATCATGCTGAAAATATAAATGATGAAGTACTGTGCCCATTAATTTAATTCTGAAAACCTGCTTAAATAGCAGGGGGAGGAGAGGGAGGGGAGGGGAGAGGTGGGGAGAGGAGAGGAAAGCTTTTCTAGGGAAATTGGGCTGCCATAGAAAATACCTGCCTTGTAGTCAATCTACCCTTCACCTGTCCTAGAAACAGGCCCTCTCTTAGTCAACTCATCAACTCACAACTTCTGGATGGGCAGAATCATTCTGAATCAGATGGTTCCTAATGAAATCTGTATCACAACAGAGAGCTTTATAGGTAATTGTTGACACTTTGAACTGGGCCCAGAAGCCTATCAGCAAACAGTGCAGGTATTATTCTGGTGTTCGGGTGTTATTCTGAATAGCAGGTTCTATCAGCTAACATGGTTATTCCATTCTGGACCAGTTTCAGCTTCTGAGCTGTCCAATTATTTGATGGTAAGGTTATGATTCAGTGCTTCTGGGAGGACATAAGTGGCATATTAGCTAAAGATGGACATGGCAACCCTGAAGCCTCCAAAATGGCTCCAGCCAGGTTCTATGGAGTTATTACTTGGAACCCTGACAGGGCAAACATATAGCTGTAGTTTCTATCTGATGTTCAAGCAGATGCTGTGAGAAATCCTAACCATGGATCTGCAGTTTCAGGAGAAGGATGAGCCCACCCAAGCCAATCCTGGAACCAAGGTTTCTTAAGAACCGAGGATTTTAAGACAGTATATCCTGCTTGCTAGGACTTGTTTTTTTCCATCCAGTCCATCAGAGGCTCCAGACGTTGGTTCAAGATTTCCACAACATCTCTGGCTAGGCATGGAGTAGTGATATACCACTAAATACCATCAACCTATTGATGATACCTCTCCTGAAACCAAAAGATGATTTCTAACAGGGATTTCATATAGATGAAATATTAAATACATGAATAAAATATTTCTCAATGTTTCACAATAGTCCAAATTTTTAAAGAGCAACTTTTGTATGACAGTCATTTATTATTAATCTAGAGTATCAGAATCATATTCATAACTTGAGCGGATGACTATTCACACAGTTCTGCGAGTCTAATTCCACAGATAGAGTCATTTGGCCCATTTAAGTGTGTGCAACATGTGATAAAATTAAAGCATACATAGCCACAGCCAGCCATATATAAAATGTACCTTGGCATGTCTTGCCATCTGCCTGCAAAGTGAAGCCATCATGACATCGGCAATAATATCCATTGACTATATTAACACAGTCATGCTGGCAACTGTGGTTGTTGAAATTGCAGAAATTGATCACTGGAAAAAGAAAGAAACCATCAGAGGACTTCACCACACATGCAATAAAACAACCTTCATTGTTGATTTAACACAATGGCTGGACTCAAGTTCCAGCATTTGCCTTTTTGTAAGATGGCTCCATTTCCTTTACATCAAACAACACTGGCATAAAATACATATATTTTAATACAGTGTTGAAAACTTCAGATGTCCCAGTTGTTGAACTACCATAACTACCTCCCTTTCTTTGGCTGCTGGGGAATTCCAGTTCAACAACATCAAAGGATCCACAGATTCTTCTTTTTTGTATAGTTTAATGAGGACAGAAAAATCCCAGCGTTGCAAAGAAGGGGTGACCTTTCTCATTATGCCACTTTCCTGCTGAAAATTGACCCTCCATATCACCCAACTTTCAACAGCAGCTACAGAATGGTTATTTCTCCCTATAGTTGCTGATGCAATACAGAGTTTACTCACTGCTACAGGTCTTCTTGTCTTGGTTAAGCTGATAGCCTGTCTGGCAACGGCATATGAAGGTACCTTGTGAATTAACACACTGGTGCTCACAGCCATGTCTCTCATTAGCACAAGCATCAATGACTGCAAGAATAAAACAGAATTCAGAGTTTGAACTTCAGAGAAGAACCAAGAGGAGTGTTTCCTACTGGGAAAGCTAAACCCAATCCCAGTTTTGCAAGAAGAGAAAAAATGCCACTGTCAGCCTTCAATATTTCCTTCCTTTGCTTTGCATATTTCGGCTGTCTTAAGTAACGGGGGGAGGAGGGGGACATAGTTATGGGAAGCGAGCTGGAAGTTTTACAAAAAAGAACTGTATAAGTTGGGGAGGAAGTTTCTTGCTATGTTTCTTTCCTATGCTATGCGCAAGCACAGCTCTTTATCAAAATATGTCAAGGTCAACGGATAGAGGCCTCATCACCACCTGGAGATGCCCACATGATATATCTTCTAATCTATTATTTTCACATTAGCTATAAACATTTGCTTCTGTATAAGCAGCACTTCTGACTCTCCCTTCGCTATTTCCATTAACAAGGAACTCATAGAAATGCAGCATCAGATAAAATTTCCACATGATACAGCTTCTGATTTCTTCTTGTATGATTCAGCCACTTTGTAAAACCAGTTCAGTCCAATGACACCTGTCTCTGAAACACAGATTTTTAAAAAATGGTCTAGTTTGTTTAACTAGCTGGAAAATTCTGTACATACAGACGCACTGATTTCTATGAACACTAAGCTGGGTACCATAACTAATATATAATCAATAACTATTAAGTGTGTGTGTATGTGTGTACACTTCTGGGGTCCCCAACAGACTATCATTTGCATCATTAATCATCTATCTCATCCTGTTATGACCACTAAATCACTTGATCATCTAGATATTTTTAATAAAAAATGCAAAAGGGGAGCTAGCACGCTGCAAAGTACCAGCCCTCATAACCAGTGGATCCCACAACCATTATGATAAAACAAAAAATGGCAACCAAATAGCAGAACAATAGTTAAAAGTTTTTCCTTGGTGCAACAAAACAACTGTTTTGTGAATGCTCACAACATGGTTTCAAAATTCCACACATCAGTTAAATAATCTATTACTCTTACTTGAGCATGTTTTTCCATCCACGTTAAGTTTGTATCCTGGTTTACACTGGCAATAAAAGGAGCTTGGGATACTGACACAAGTGTGCTGGCAGCCATGATCAAGTTCTGTGCACATATCAACACCTGGAAGAAGTAAGTTTGAATATTGAGAAGGAAAGATTTGCTGGGAACTGCAATATTGTTAAAGCAGTGGAGCTCCTGTAGAAGCATGTAGCTCCATCTAAATTTCTCTCTCTTTAGCTGGAAATTTGGATAGAAAAGATCCTTCAGCAGTATTTCTCAACCTTGACAATTTTACAAAGTGGGGAGTCCAACTCCCAGAATTCCCCAGCCAACATGGAATAGTAGAAATGAAACAACAACCACAACACAAACATAGTATTGGCAATAATCCCCCTCCCATACTTATATACATATTTCTGGAATAAGTTATTTGAAACCAAGAATGGCTGCTGAAAAAAGTGGATTTTTGAGATATTTAATCTGGGCACATGCCCACTTTAAAGATCATGATCACTTCAAAAGGGTCTATAAATAAATATTAGTGATATTGTATAGGACAGGGGTCTTCAAACTTGACAGCTTTAAGACTTGTGGACTTCAACTCCCAGAATTCCTCCTCCAGTCATGTTAGCTCAGGACTTCTGGGAGTTGAAGTCCACAAGTCTTAAACTTGCCAAGTTTGAAGGCCCTTGGTATAGGACATGCTTTATTTTTTAACAGTTTTGAGTGAAAAACATTCAAAAAACTTCACTTCTGAGGGTAAACAGTCTGTTTTGAGCATTTGGGAAATGTTTGAAGTAAAACTGCCTTCCAACTGGAAATATTTCCATGATGCTCAAAATAGATGGACCCAATTTGAAACACCAGTTGAACACTTGGGATATCAAATTTAATGACGCTCTCACATTTGAAAAGATTTGCCCACCCATGGTAAGTAGAAGGAAAATAAGAAGGATAAAAATCAGTCTCAATGCAAGCTTTATTCCTTTACTCACCGCATAACTTGTCCTGGAACTGCTTGCCAAACTGTTGGATGAGATCAAAGGACTCCACCAAGAAGACATGTTCCTCCAGGGGGGGAGAGGCCATGGCCCTCAGAGAGTTCATGTCTGCCCGCTGAACACCCACAGCATAGATCTCAATGCCAGCAGCTCGTGCCTGAGCAGCCACTTCAGTGACACGATCCTGGGGCCGCCCATCAGTCACAATCACAGCCACACGAGGAATCTTCCTGTGAAGTGGCCGGGCCCCATTCTGTACAGTAAAGGCCACATTCATGGCATACTGAATGGCCAAGCCTGTCATTGTGCCTTGAGACAAGGGGACAATGCTATTGATAGCGTTCTCCATTTCAGCCCTGGTAAAGAAAGACTTGAGAGAGAAGACGTTCTGGACTTGGCTGGAGTATTGAATCACCCCAACCCGTGTGGCGCTTGGCCCTATATCCAGATTATGGATGATGTCAATCATGAAACGCCGCATTGTCTCAAACTCATAGGGACGGACACTACGTGAGCTGTCAATCACAAAGACAATATCCAATGCACCAGTTTTACATTTAGTTTCTGGAGGAGGAAAAAAGGATAAAGCTGGCTTAATCATCGTGTATACCTTGAAAAAGATATTCCTTCTTTATTAATTGAGATTGTATTTAGCCTTTTTTAGTGTATCAGCTAAAGAACATGAATGATGTGGCACAAGCATACACACACATATGCACAAGTATATAAACATACACACATACATATATATATATATATATATATATATATATATATATATATATATATATATATATATATTCGGTCTTGTCCTGTAAGATTGAGAATAAGGTATTCAAACACAGACCCTATATACTACATACCTACTACCGTGAAAATCTACAAAAACATATATATATATATATATATATATATATATATATATATATATATATTAGTCATTGAAAAAAGGTTGAGAAAAATGTAGAGGAGTATTACTTTTTTTCTTTTTGCTTACTTATAATCTACTCTAGCAAAAAAAAAAGGAGAGCCACTATTAGACATTAACATTTTAGAACAGCCTCATATATTTTTACCCACATCTAAGATATTTTTTTTAATTACATACAGTGTATATAAAAAATTAGGGCTTATTAGGATGCTTTGATCCAAAAGGCATAAAACTGATGCCTTGCTAATTCAAGGTCAACTGTTTTAGTCAATGGCCCCTTTTCCAAATGTTTCCACTAATTATTTTGCCAATTCACAGTATATTTATATGGAAGTTAGTCCAATTTAAACACACTGATTAAACATGTGTTGGGCTACACTCTTAATCTGCAATTCTTTCACCACCTCAATTTATTTATTTAAAATACTTCTCTGATTTCTACCATAAAATTTCAGTAATGGCATGAGGGGCTTTAGTAACAGAACTTTAGGGCTACTGAATATCTGTTCAGACAGGGTAGACATCGTATAGATACTGGACTAGTGAGAAAAGCCTTATGACTTCCTGTAAAGTATATACACCGTAGCACTATGTTGCTGCATTGTGTGCAGGAAAAAAACCCTCACCAACCCACAATGAAGGATAAATGAGAAATATGGCCTAAATTAAATCATTAATTTTTCAAATTTAATAATTAATGTTTTTCTGGTGGGAAATTCAGATTGTACATTATGAGATGCATTTGAATTGTGATAAATAACAAATCTTCACTCTTAAATGGGTGATCAATTGAAAAAAGTACTTTTTTGTCAGTTTGATTGTCAGTTGAATGATACACTGATTGATTATGTGTTATCAAGTGGGTATCTATTCTTGGCAACCACAGAGATAGATTTTGCCCAGAAGAATCGGTCCCCAGCCTAGATCTTCAGGTCTTCCAATAGGTTTGATTTTTAAAAACCCAAAATTAGCTGGTACTTACCTAGGAGCTTTGGTCGGCCTTCCATCATGGTAAAAGCAAGCATTAAAAAAGGTATAACATACAGCAGCTTCATCATTTTCTTTCAAGATGATAGGATCTCAGGAAAAAGCCTAAAGTGCAAAAGGAGAATGCAATCTATTCATTTAACCAGATTTTTATAGTGTCTTCTCACAAGGCTGACAAAAATATCTGACAATATAGTAGACTCGTGCTAATTTTGGGGTGGGAGGTGACTTCAAGTCAGTTTTTGACTCCTGGCAACTGCCTGCACTAGTCCTTGCTATTTTCTTGGAAAGATTTCAGAAGTGGTTTGTCTTCTCATAGGGCTAAGAAAACATAACTGGCCCCAAGGTCACTTAGCTGGCTTGCTTTATTTATTTGTTTGTTTATTATTTATTTATTTATTTATTTTATTTGTCAAGAGATTATAAGATAACAGGTATAAGTATAAACATAGTTATGAATACATGAAATGGATACATATAAGAAAAATAAAAAGAAAGAATAGGACTGGGATGGTAGGCACGTTGGTGTACTTATGCACGCTCCCTACAGACCTCTTAGGAAAGGGGTGAGGTCAATAGTAGACAGTCTAAGGTTAAAGTTTTTGGGGTTTGGGGAAGAAACCACAAAGTCGGGTAGAGTATTCCAGACATTGACCACTCTGTTGCTGAAGTCGTATTTCCTGCAATCAAATTTGGTGCAGTTTACCTTGAGCTTGTATCTATTGTGTGCTCTTGTATTGTTATGGTTGAAGCTGAAGTATTCATTGACAGGTAGGACATTGCAATGTATAATTTTATATACTATACTTAGATCAGACCGAAGGCGGCGTAGTTCTAGGTTTTCTAGGTCTAGAATTTCAAGCCTGGTGGCATAAGGTATTCTGCAATGAATAGAGGAGTGGAGAATTCTTCTTGTGAAATATTTCTGGACTTTCTCAACTGTATTAATATCAGATACGTAATGCAGGTTCCAGACTGATGAGCTGTATTCAAGTATTGGTCTAGCAAATGTTTTGTATGCTCTAGTTAGTAGTGTGATATTACCAGAGAAAAAGCTATGCAGGATTAGGTTAACAACTCTTAATGCCTTTTTGGCTATTTAGTTACAGTGGGTTCTAGCACTTAGATCATTAGAGATGAGTACTCCAAGATCCTTGACAGAGTTTGGATCATCAACAAGGTCTTGACTATTCAGCCTGTATTTTTTTTTGCCAATATGTAAGACAGAGCATTTATTTGTTGAGATTTGAAGTTGCCATTTGTTTGACCATTCTGATACATAGTCGAGGTCTTTTTGAAGGGTAGCAGTATTGCCAGTGGTGTTGAATAGCTTTACATCATCAACGAAGAGAACACAGTTGCTCTTAATATGATCACAGAGGTCATTTATGTAGAGTATGAAGAGAGTTGGTCCTAGAACACTGCCTTGGGGGACACCGCTGTTGACAGGTACAGAATTTGAGAGGATGCTTCCAATTTTGACCATTTGTTGTCTGTTTGACAGGAATGCTTCTATCCAGTTATGCAGGTGTCCAGAGATACCATAAGATTTTAGTTTTAGGAGTAGTTTGTCATGTACTATTGAATCAAAGGCTTTACAGAAGTCTATGTAAATTGCATCTATTGCTTTGCCCTGATCGAGTTGTGTAGTCCATATGTTTTTGCAGGGTAAGAGTTGCAGATTACAGGATAGTTTTTTTCTGAAACCAAATTGCTTATTAGAGAGTAGGTTGTTTGTCTCTAAGTGGAGGATAATGGATTGGTTAATAATTGATTCCATGACTTTACAGGTGACGTAGCATAAAGAGATTGGTCTGTAATTTTCAACTAGGCTGGGGTCTCCCTTTTTGAAGATGGGGATGACCATGGCTTGTGACCATAGGTTTGGCAGGGAACTGATCCTGAAAGATTTTTCAAAGATTATGCTTAAAGGTTCAACTATGGCGGTGGATAGCTTTTTAAAGAAGTAGGCACATATTCCATCCAGTCCAGTAGATAGAGATGGTTTTAGATTGTGTAGTGCTTTTTCAACATTGTCTTCTGTAAAATCAATATGTATTAGATCATTGTAGTTGTCTGTGGTTTGACTGGGAAATACTGGGCATGAGCCATTGCTGTTTACAAATACTGAGCCAAAGAATGTGTTAAAGAGGTTGGCTTTAATGGTGTTGTCGTTGCAGTCTTTACCATTAGGTCCTTTCAGGGGTGGGATAGACCTTGAGTCTTTTAGTTTGTTGTTTACAAAATTGTATAAAGCGCAGGTGGAATTGGTGCGTAGAAGGTTTTCCTCTTGTTTAATGTGATAATTGGTGCATTCAGTCTTTATCTGCTGGCATAAATTTTTGTATCAGCTTTTGAAGCTGGCAACATGACCAGATTTGTTTTTCTGCCAAAGTGATTTCTTCCTGGATTGAAGCTTCCTTATTGTTATAGGTAATTTGTTTTTTCTGGTTTTGGGAGTTGTTATTGGTACATATAGTTTGATGACTCTTTTGACTTAAAGTAAAAGTACGTTGTAATGGTCTTCAACAGTATTGCATCCAGAGAATAGAAATTGCCAATCAAGAGATGAGAGATCGTTGTCTATTAGATCATAGCTGCCTTTTTTTGAAGCTTTGTACCTGTATCTAGTATCACCTAGGTGATACTAGAACTCACAGTCTCCTGGTTTCTAGCTTGGTACCTTATCCACTACACCGTACTAGTTCTCTATGCTAATATATGATAGCAAAAAATCAGGAGTTTAGTAGAACCACTTCAAACTAATATATTTTATTACAAGGCATATGCTTTTTGTAAACCACGGGTTCATCCAATGCATAGAGTTGTTAGACTGATGTAAGACCTAAACTGGATAATTTGGGAGGGAGGGAAAGACCAAAAGTCTATGCGGGTGCAAGTTACATGTGAGAGTGATTACCAATACCTTACAGATTAATAATTGTAATGCATCAAAAACCTATTGTGTTTGTTAAGATCTTCTGAGGTTGTCTGAAGCCTTTTGGTGCACGTGAGTTCAACAACATTTCATAGTGGAATTAAGTAGGCCTTTTAATAAAAAATGCATTAGTCACCAGAATCCTTTGATATGTTTTTTTAATCTGATAAAATTTTATAACATCACTTTTGTCAACTCATAAAATTCATAAAACAAACCTTGCAGCAGACTACCCTCAGCCCACCAGTTAGCCAAGCTGTTCCTGAAGCACATCTACCGTTTACATGGAGTACCACGGAGAATTATCTCAGACAGAGGGGTCCAGTTCATGGCCAAATTTTGGAGAGAGTTCCTGCGGTCTATTGGGTCATCCCAGGGCCTTAGCTCAGCCTTTCATCTGAGTACCAATGGGGGCGGGGTGAGAGATTGAACACCATGGTAGAGCAGTACCTGAGGTGCTACGCAAATTATCAGCAGTCCAGTTGGGTGGACCTCCTGCCTTTTGTGGAGGTCATGAACAATAATGCTGTTCACAATTTTCCACACAAATCTCTAATTGGAGGACATGATTGATGATTCTTGGCTATGGACGTGTTTCATTGGGGAATATGAATTATGATGCACCCAGAGGGGTGGGGGAAAACCAGGATCAAGGGTGACAGTGAATTATGTGTCTCAGAATCAGCTACACACAGGTCATACCATCATGTTAGCTCCTAATAAATCTCTTGTAAGTTTTGAAACTTGGCTCAAAGCTCATGATTTAATTAGGGCCACTACTGGAATCCTGACAACTTTCACATCCAGTTGTTCACAAATATTTTTTGAAGGTTAGCTCTCTAGCTTGAAATCTCAATATAGATAACATGGTTTGAAAGTAAAAGATCATTTTAAAGTTGGTTATTCAGTGATAAACTACTGAGCATATAGCGCTTACTCTTAAGTTACTTTGTTCTAAATTATACAGAATTCTGAGGGTATAGAGCAGTACTTCAATTCTTTGGGGAACATAAGGCAGGTGCCCATGTAATTTTAGCAGTTTTGTAAATGTTGATATTAAAAATACAAGTTACTGTTGAAACTATTCTTAATGCAAAAGCAGTCATCCCAATGGGTGGTTTCATGGTATTCCTCCTGCTATATTATATTAAAATTCTTCATCATCTAGCAAAACAAGAGAACATTGTGGCTTTCTGATGGAGAGCCCAACTGCATGTTAATGAACTTCATTTCAGTATATAAGCCAGAATAATTTATTGAAATAAAATATTCCTTTCCCCAAACTCCTCTCTCTATTACTGTTTTGTACAACATGCCAAAATATACATTTTAGACTAGTATGTTGTGCAAGTCAACCCTGAGTGGTTAGTTTATGGTTCTTTGTACTATATGTCCCAAGAAGTGGATAAATGGAATATCCATGGTTACCTTAACCGTATATGATATACATATGGCTTATTCAGGGAGGTCAACAGGCAACCATATTTTCCCAATTTAGAACACTGAGAAAATGAGCAATTCACCAAATCTCAAACTGACAATTTCACTTATCTCTAGTCATATGCAGGATATTTTTAAACACTCTAACCCAGTTGACATAAACCACAGGGAAAGAAAGGATATTAACAGAAGCAGATCCTTCTGAATAATTCAAAGCAAGATGTCTAATCAATAGCATATTTTTCAGTGTATTGACTTCAAAATGTGGAAGATCCCAAATGATTTAAGAAGAATAAGAAATGCAGTTATAGCAAAGTATTAAAGTATAATAATATAAGTAATATGGGCAATGTTATAGTTTTGCAACTCTGGAAAAGAAATAATAAGAACCTCTAGCTATTAATGCAAGGATATTGATGAAAAGGTACAAAGGATCACAGCTTCCCAATAGTCTAACCTTAACTGGTAATGCTAGCAAAACCTGCCTGTTGGCCCAGAAGTATGTTTAGGAAGATTGGCACTTGATTTCAATAGCAATAGCACTTAGACTTATATACCGCTTCATAGTGCCTTATAGCACTCTCCAAACTGTTTGCAGAGTCAGCTTATTGACCTCAACAATCTGAGTCCTCATTTTACCAACTCCTGAAGGATGGAAGACTGAGTCAACCTTGAGCTGTCAGAATCGAATCCTAGCAGCGGAATGCAGAGTTAGCCTGCAATGCTGCATTCTAACCACTGAGCCACCACAGCTCCTCTGTGGCATCTCATAGCTTTAACAATAATTATCTGGGGTATCTAAAGAAAAATAATAAGTTCATTTCAAGTGTTCAGCATTCTAATTATGGGAGGATGCATCAAAGGGCATCTCCCTCCCATGATCAGGCTCTGAATGTCTGAAGGAAACAGGGAGACCATGCTAGCCTGGATGCCCCCCTTGCCAAATCTCCATAGCAATAACTGCAGTGAAAAGATCATTAGCAGCATGATTAGCACAGATTATTATAAGTTTGTCAGCAACAATTTTTGAGGTCCAAGTGTTATGAACATGCAATGTGATTTTTAAAGAAAGCAGCCTTGAGCCTTCAGAGATTCCACAAGTGCAATAACTTTTCCCAACAGTTTGTCCAGAAATGCCTTAATATTTATTTGTTTGTTTGTTTATTAATGTATTTATTTGTTTATCAAATTTATTTGCCCCTATCTTGCCATGCAGCTACTCTAGGTAGCTTACAACAAAAAAAAGCAGAGAAAGAAAAGAAGTGTAAACATAACAATAGCAAAGTAATGGAACACTAATGAAAAAGAAAACAATGAAAATGCCACCATATGGGAATGAAAGGTGGGTGGAAGGGGAAGCAGGGAGGCAGGGAGTGAGGAGGGTAGGTAGAGATGTGGCTTGCTATCAGTCTAGTAGCCACCTCCACTGTGATGCTCCCCAGGCCAACCAGCAGGGCCAAGTCTTCAGACATTATTGCTGTTACAGAAACCAATTTCCATAACTTGGAGACTGAAAAGGCTTATGGGGTGGGGGTGATGAAGAGTCATGGTTTTAAATTTTCTAATGAGCCAGACATGTTCAAAATGCTGAAGGTACAACAGCATTTGCTTTATCCACCGGAGGACTTCGTAATAGTATGCTCCTGCTTAGTGAACAATGCATGGAGATCCTAGAAAAAAACAGAGGAATTCTCTGAGACAATGCTAAAAAAAATATGTAGTGGGTTTTTTCCTTTTTGAAAAGGGAGTGTTGCATGCAGAAGCTTTTTTCCCCCACAGCTTTATCATATAACTCTGGCTAAGTTTTGGAGGCAAGAAAAATCTTACTGAGAGAGAATGAAACCGATCATGGACTGGCTCCTAGTGGCCAATGTAAGTTAAAAACCATAGAGGATATATATATGCAGAAGTCATATAAAACCTCATAAAGTGGGGATGACTAATGTTACTTATCCTTATAATTATATAGCTTATTTTTAAAAGGTGAGTGTCTTCATTTCTAACATCTCCAGTTTATGAACTTCTTAGATGCATCTGCCTGGCCATGATGAGACAGAATTCTGGTTTATCTTTATCTGGACTTTTGGTCTTATCCTCTAAAATCCTTCTTAAGTTCTATGTCTTAAGTTCTATATTTCTTCAGCTTATTTTATTCCAGTCTCTGTTTTAATGACTTGATTTTCTGGTCTTTGCTTCATATAAGCAGCTAGTTGTGAGCACTTGCTCCAGTTCAGCAGGACTGTTCTTACCATAAAGCCCTCTTCAGGTTGAATTCAATTTTTTCAGATTTCTGAACAACACTACAGACATGCTCCCATATGCCAAGATTAAACTCAGCTATTGGATGAATGGAGATACACTGTTATAGCCAGAATTTATTATGTGGTGTATATATTAATGGGTGGGTGCATATATCACACTAATCAAAAATAAACATGTCATGATTAAGTTATATTAGCACCAGAGAGAGCCAAGTTCCACAAATATTCATTTAGTGGCTTTGAATACAAGTTCATTGTTGTAGGGAGAAATTGGGGAGGGGGAGAAATGATGTTATGTACCTAATCTCAAATTCTTTGAAAAGGGCAGGATATAAATCTAACTAATAATATGAATAATAACAACAGCAATCACCCTCAAGACACCCATAGCCACATCAGCTTTAAAAAAACAGTGTCAGGAGATGTTATATATGTACCGGAGTGCAAAAGCTTTGATTTTATCATATTTATTTTCAAGCATACGTACATTTCCTTACAATTTTTTTCAAACTCTTATTACTCCATTAATGATATTGCTTTTTAAAAAGTAAGGGCACTTAATTAATCTGTTAGATTTGCATGAAGAGTCAGACACGGAGTGCTTCAGTGAAGAGTTTATTCGTGACTACAGCTCATAACAGACCCGATTTGGCTGGGCTGTGGCTGCTACTTATAGCCAGCAGCCGCAGTTGCCAGCCAATCAGAGTGCAGGGTTTTCCCGCACTTTTTAAACCAATCATTTCTGACATTTTACAAGAACAGTTCAAACTTAACCAATGACATTCAAACCTGCATACATAACACCCCTCCCCACTAGGTTCAGTCCATACTCAAACCCCAACCTAATGTATTCTTTTAAATAGGTGGGGCTCTTACGTGTACGTTGAGACCTTTGTGGTTCAGAAGTTTTAACGTTCTCACCCAGTGAGAGGGGAAATGTGTCTGTTGACATTTCCCTAGTTGGACTTCCTGTGAAAGAAGACCCTGTTTGATTGTTAGAATCTGGTCTCTCCTCCCAACCCATCTCCAGCCCAATGTCAGCACCCAAGTCAGGTAGTGATGTGCAATCTTCCACTTGTAAGGATGGATTTTGGCATTGTGACAGGTTTTGGGATGGTTCCTGTCGTAATGGCTCATTACACATGGGGTTGATTCTTGTTTGCTGATTATCCTCATGTTCCTCCCCTCCCCTAGAAAGGCATTAGGTATGGGAACTAGAGAGGAACAATTGCGATGTTCCTGAGGTAACCTGGATCTAAGCTGATCAATGTGCCTGCTCCAGAGGACTCCATCCTCTGTTTGTACCCTGTAAGAACGAGGGCCTGTGATTTGAGTTATTTCAGCAGGAATCCATGAAGGTTCACCCATAAGGGCATAAACAGAATCACCCACACTGAACGTGAGAACTTTGCTAGTGGAATCAAGTGGTGCGTTGTGCTAGATAGGATTCAAAAAGGTTGGATGTAAATTGAGGGCCATTGTCAGAGACAAGAACATCAGGTAACCCGTGGGTTACAAAAGCTTTTAAGCTGTGCTTGATGACAGCATCAGTTGTGGTGGATGCCATAGGGATTACCTCTAGCCATTTGGAATATGCATCTACTATAATAAGGAAAGTGTGCCCTCTGGTAGGGCCCAGCGAAATCAATGTGAATCCTAGACCATGGGCCCCTAGGACATTCCCATTCCTGTTTGGGGTGAGAGGTGGGGCAGGCCTGACTACCTGACAGTTGGGACAAGATGCAACCCAGT
The DNA here is from genome assembly GCA_009733165.1 of Naja naja. Taxonomy (NCBI): domain Eukaryota; kingdom Metazoa; phylum Chordata; class Lepidosauria; order Squamata; family Elapidae; genus Naja; species Naja naja. The sequence goes on from CM019150.1 coordinate 28,922,558, forward strand.
TTTCAACCATTTTGTCAATACCTGGCCACCATACATAACTCCTGGCCAATCCCTTCATCCTTACAATACCAGGATGACCCTCATGTAACATTTCCAAAACCTCTCTTTGCAGTTTTGCAGGAATAACCACCCTGTTACCCCACAAAATACATCCTCTTAATACAGATAATTCAGTTTGCCTGGACTTAAAAGGTTGGGCAAGGTGAGGTAGATCTTGAAGAGGCCAACCTTTCTTAATCCAGCCTATAATAGGACCACAAGTGTCTTTGGCAGTCTCTCTGGCAATTTCAGCAGCATGAACTGGAAGCTTGGCAACAGTTTCTAGGAAAAAGGTGTGTGCCTCAGGTTCAAAGTCCTCCTTGTGACAAGGAAGTGGGCAACGACTCAAGGCATCAGCATGTCCAATGTCCTTGCCAGGCTTGTGGATAAGTTTGTATGAATAAGCAGCAAGAAATTCAGTCCACCTCAGCATTCTTGGTGACAGGATAGTGGGTGTAGGTTTGTCTCCTGCCACAATGCCTAACAAAGGTTTGTGATCTGTGACAATGGAAAATGTTCTCCCATATAAATACTCATGAAATTTCTTGATAGCTGCAACAATTGCCAATGCTTCCTTGTCCAATTGGCTGTAATTCCTCTCTGCTTTGGTCAAGGTGAGAGTAAAATGCAATAGGGGCTTCCCTCCCGCTGGGAAGCCTGTGGCTCAAAAAAACCCCCACTCCAAAGGGGGATGCATCACAAGTCAGTACAACAGGTAAATTCTCAGAGAACTGTATGAGTACAGCATCAGACATGATTAGTCTTTTAATACTGTTAAATGCTGATTGTTCCTTCCTGCCCCAGACCCAAACAGACTTTTTGTCAAGTAATCTGTGTAATGGTTCTGCAATGGTTGCCTTCTGAGGTAGGAACATGTGATAAAAGTTAATAAGTCCAAGGAAGGCTTGCAAATCTGTTTTGCATTTTGGTCTAGGGGCTTCTTTGATTGCTTGAACCTTGGCATCTGTAGGGTGGATGCCATGCTTGTCAATCATATAGCCCAAGAACTCAACCTTGTCAGTTCTAAGAGTGCATTTTCTTCCTTGACTTTTAACCCCGCTTTCTTGAATCTGGTAAGGACTTTCTGAGTCTCTCTTGTAATTGAGTGTCATTTTCAGCAGAGATTAAACATCATCAAAGTAAGGCACTACCCCTGGCAGTCCTTGGAGCATCCTTTCCATAAGGCTTTGGAAGATGCCTGGTGCCACGCACTCCAAACTGTAACCTTTACATTTGAAGGCACCTCTATGAGTCACAATGGTTTGGGCCTCTGCAGTGGCATCATCAACTGTTAGTTGTTGATATGCCTGGGCCAGATCCAATTTGGCAAAGACTGTGCCCCTGCCAAGTGAATGTAATAAATGATGCACCACTGGAACTGGATATGCTCTGCTGAAGCGCATGGTTCAATGTCCCCTTATAGTCTCCACAGATTCTTACTGACCCATCAGTCTTGACTGGTGTGACTATGGGTGTCTCCCATCTGGAGTGGTCAGTGGGCTCTAAAACTCCTTGAGCTATTAGTTTATCTAATTGTGCATCAATTTTTCCCTTTAAGGCAAATGGGACCCTTCTGGGGGCACCTTGGGATCTAGATTGAAAGTGATAGGGGTCCCCATATACTTGCCCAATCCATTGCTGAAGACCTCTGGAAACTCAGACTTCAAGGCCTCCTCCCATTCAGTGTTGCTCACGTGATTGATGCCAGTCACCTCGATGCCTAGTGGATTGAACCACACAAGTCCCAGCAAGCTTGGGCGGTCCTTGTCCACGATGGTCAGGGCAAACGTTTGGTGTGGCCTTTGAACTTCACGATGAATTCTCTTGTTCCAACTACTGGAATCTTGTTCCCTTGGTAGTCTTTAAGAGTCAGTGCTTGCTTCTGGAAATGTTTCTTCTCAATGTTGGGAAGTAGCCTGTGAATAGTTCCCATGACACCATAGATAAATAGGAGCCTGAGTCCACTTCCATTTGGCAAGGCCTTCCTTCAATTAGTACCTTCACATGTATTTTTCTGCTTCTTAAGGGTGAAAATGACCAATGGTGACTGTTTGAAGAGTTTCATTCTTCCCATTTGCTTCTGTGTTGTGCCCCATTTTCTCACTGAAGTTGTTAGGCTTGAAATCTTTGTCAGGAAACTTCTTTCTGCTTGGTGGAGTTCTGGATGATTTGCAGACTCTTGCTAGGTGACCTCTTTTTCACAATGGAGACAGATGGTATCAAAAAACTTGCATTCAGTGCGGGGGTGCCCCCCCACAACCTCTGCAATAAAAGTCTTGCCTCTTTTCTTCTCCATTCTGAGTCTATAAATTCCTTCCTCCACCTCGCTACAGTCTGAATCAGAATCTAATTGCTCGCAATGGGTTGTTGTGGATTTTTCCACATCAGGATGGCTTGCGGCCTTGTTAATTTTCTTCATGGCTGCTGCTGAGGATTTGGTAGCTTCCACTGAAGAAGCTTCTTCTATGGCCTCCCTTAGCGTGATCTTGGGTTTCATTAATAATTTGCTCTGCAAAACTTTGTCTTTTAGACCTAGAACAAATCGATTGCGCATGGCCTCTTCTAAGTTGATAAATTCACATGCACCCCCAATGTCCCTTAAACTTGCCAGGAAGTCATTAACGTTTTCCCTTTCCCCTTGATCCCGACGGTAGAATTCGTGTCTCTTAATGAGGCACGATACTTGTATGCGTAATGGGCTCTTAATAACTTTTCTAAGTCAGGCCAGTCCATTACCTTCATGTCTGCAGCTCCCGCCAATGCCTTCGCCATCTTGAAAATGGCCGGACCGCAGTGGGTGAGAAAGACCGCCCTCTTCCGCTTGTCGGAAATGTCGGTGAGATCGTTTCCCTCCAAATACATTTGGAAACGATCTGCATACGAGTCCCAGTCTTCTGCCGTCAGATCGAATGGGGCTGGGGGGGTGTTCAGCACAGCCATCTCTCTCAGCTTGTTCTCTGCATTGTCTTCTTCGGAAGGATCCCACCTTCGTCGCCAGTGTTAGATTTGCATGAAGAGTCAGACGCGGAGTGCTTCAGTGAAGAGTTTATTAGTGACTACAGCTCATAATAGACCCGATTTGGCTGGGCTGTGGCTGCTACTTATAGCCAGCAGCCACAGTTGCCAGCCAATCAGAGTGCAGGGTTTTCCCGCACTTTTTAAACCAATCATTTCTGACATTTTACAAGAATTCAAACCTGCATACATAACATAATCTATTTCAAGGGACAAATACTCAGTCATTTAGTTTAAAAAATTCTCCTCAGATAAACTGGCTATTTATTATGAACAAATCTAAACAAACATCACAGATTTATTCTGCAGATTTCACTCGTACCCATAAAATCGATTTAACCCTCCAGACACTACAATCTAAACAAGATTTCACTTACTCATTCTAAACTATTTTATACCTTGTCACTTTATGCTACTTTCACACTCCTAAAAACTGGGGCATAATTCCTCCATTTTACTAAAGGCCTCTTTTGTATATATACAATATTCTCCATGTCAGCCATTTCTCTGCCCCGACACCAGAAATGCCTTGTTCATGCTCTGCAAAATTTCCCACTCAATTTTGTGCCAGAGCCAAAAAAAATAAGCCTAGAAAGCATAAGGCATACAGATTTCAGTTAAGAAAATTGACCATTTCTATTTAGCAGGATCTAAAAGACTCCCTGGGGTTAGGGTGCATGAATCCCAGTTCTGTTCTGAGCAGCAGTTGAAGCCAAAGGCTATCAGCATAAATAAACATATAAAGGGAAACATGCCAATTAAGATATATCTTAATTATTATTCTCACTGTTTTTACTCAGGGTAAAAGCAGTGAAAAAGCAGTGTGCTGCTGTCTACTCTGCAACAAATTTGAGGTGGCATAACCCAATATATGAGACAGTCCTTGGGTAAGAAGGTGAATCTATCACCCCAGGCTTGTGGCTTCACAAAAAACACATACATCGTATGTGTGTGTGTGTGTGTGTTTGTTTGTTTAAACCTATATTTGCTTTTGTACAGGATGATGGATTTTATTGGATAAAAGTCTAAAAGGAAATATTTATGCCTGTCCTAAGCAGCTGTATTTGTCTCAACTGGAAAAACAGATAACAACCAAATGGAGTCATGGTACAATTTTTTTATATCATAACAGTCACACAGTACACAAAACAAATTTTATTAGACTGAACTCTTATATACTCAGAATGGATTGATGACCTACAAGACCAAGTCAAAACCATATGGTTTAGGTTTAAATGTGGGTTCATACACTGTTCTGGTCATCCAATCCCTTCCGTAACATAGCCCCGTGTTTCCCAACCTTGGCACATCTTGTCACCTTTACGTTGCCAAGATTGAGAAACACTGACATAGCTTAAAGGACCCCTGATGCAGAACATTGGATTGTGTATATTATTATCTCCTTCTGAAGCCAATTTTGTTTTGTTCACATCTTATGCTCTTTTTTTCTTCCTTTTGACAGGAGTGGGGGGGGGGAAGCAGTGACAAACCTGCAGTGGCAAGGCAGAAAACCATTGTTATCGTGAGGACTTAGTGACATATTCTGATTTCTCCTTATAGTAAGAAAAAACTAGAAATATAGAACTCATTCTAAGATAGCCTGCTTGTTTTTCCACTCTTGTTTGTGGAACAAAGGAGAAAGGGAGTGGAAAATAGCATGTAGCTTCGAAGTTTTTCCCACCGTGAAAGTCTCAGACTTTCAATTCCCACCCCAGAGTCATGCCACAGACAATCAAGGACAGGTCTTGCAATCCCCTGATGACGACTACAGCAGGGCCATGAAATCATGGTACCAAATTTTGATTAAAACTGTCAGGTTGTTGTAGTTAGTGGGGAGCAGTGGTGGTATTCTACCAGTTCAGCCTGGTTCTGCCAAGCCGGTAGCACCGATGAGCAGCGGAGACCGGACCGGTTCTCTCCAATACTCTGCTGTTGGGCCCACCCACCTGGGCTCCCATACTAACCTTTATTCCCTGCTTTTGAAGCGTAGCTGCTTTGTGGGGCACAGCAGATTGCCGTGCAGCAGCTGCTGAAGCGACAGGGAGAGTACAGGGTTGCAGGAGGTGAGTCAGAAAGCCTCTGTGCCTGTGCAAAGTGTGCATTTGGTGTGCACAAAGTGTGTGTGCACACGCAAAGCACACGCACCAAGCCACACCCACTGAACCAGTGATAACATTTTTTGAAATGCACCACTGATAGGGAGTTTCTACACAAAACCTAGCATTAGGTATTATGGAAAGGGGCCACCCTTAGGCCACCTCTGCTGTTGTTATTAAAGAGCTTCTGGCAGCTTGTAAGAGATTTGGGTGTCATCTTACTTGGTACATATGCTTTTTATGCTATGCTTTTAAATCTGTTTGCTTGATTAATAATAAGGTTTATAATCCCTTTATTTACTAGTATGTTCATTGCCTCTGGAGCCAAAACAAAAAACAACAACAATTGTCTGGGCACCTGATCACTACCCTGACACTTGGCAAACTAAAGGCCAAAGTTTGGGGCAATTGTGCTGTGAATATTTCTAGACATTTATTGTAACCAAACCTCACCTCAGGAGCAAGTTGGCAAATAGCCTGGTTTATTCTGTTTCCAAAAAAATGAAAGATGAGTGAGTTACAAAGCTGAAGAATTACACAATACACATACCATCCTAATTTATCGAGTAAAGTAAAGGTGTGTCTGTATGTGCATATGTGTGCATAATATATGAATGAAGCTGTAATACCGTGATTATGTGTGTATATTTACCATAAAGCTCTACTTTTAAATATACAAAACATCAAAGAGGTATTTGGCAGCACACATCTCTATAAATGAACCATCTCTCTTTGAATCATCAAAGCAACTGCCTCTTTTGCTCATGCAGCTGCTTTAAAAACTATTCCCTGGTGATCCCAATGGAGGCATCTTTTGAAGAAACTTGTAAAGCAAGGGTCTTCAAATTTGCTGGACTTGTGGACTGGAGGAATTCAATCTCTTTGAAGAAGACTTGTAAAGCAAGGGTCTATTTGGGAGGAGGAAAGCTAACATGACTGAATGAAGTCAAGTCTTAAAGCTGTCAAGTTTGAAGACCCCTTGTAAAGGATGGGGTTGCTTTAATGACTTTAAGAGAAGTATTTTATCTATGTTAACACCAATTACAAAACATTTATCCCAAAGGCTTTGCCTAGGCTATGGACAATACTATAGATTATTATATCATTATACATTATTTGTTGGGATGCTCCCACAATGTGAATGATTCCATCATTACATCCTCCCTATTATGCACTCTCTACTACGTACCTGAAGGAGGGACAAAAAGTAATGGATGGAAACTAATCAAGGAGAGAACCAAACTAGAAATAAGGAGAAATTTCTTGACAAAACAATGAATTATGAAACAGCTTCCCTTCAGGTGTTATAGGTGCTCCATCACACTTGAGGTTTTTAAGAAGAGATTAGACTGGCATTTGTCTGGAATGGTATAAGGTCTCCTGCTCAAACAGAGCGTAGGACTAGAAGACCTTCAAGGTTCTTCCAACTGTTATTCTATGTACCAGCAGTACATGTCTGTGGGTGTACAATACCTTGGCCATTTTTATAGACTTCACAATCATGACAAAACCAAGTCCAGTTTATTGCCTGGTATGTCTAAAACCAGGCAAAGAGTGACACACACACAGAGCTCCTTTTATCTTTGCATCCTACCACCCTGTCCTTTTCTTGCTGCCCTTTTCGCAAGATCTGAAGCTACACCAATATTTGCTTTCCCGTATGAACCTTCCTTCAAATCTCTTTGCTTGATAGGAAGCAAACTGGAAACAGCCACCAGCCAAGTAAGGTGGGAAGGACCAGCCTATGCAGACTTTCTTTTACCCAGTTGCAAACTTTTATATTCAGGTGAAAACCTGAGCAGTGCTAAAATTGTTTCTAAGATTGAATCATGAGATGAGATGCACCTTTACTCTGGAAAGCAAAAATAGGAAATAGATTGTTTTCACTTTATTTAAAGGTAACAAGCTTTCCTTAACAGGGGAACAAATGTATGATTTGAAACAATCCAAAAAGCAACTATATTTCTGTTCTGGAAGGAGAAAGTCTAGAAGTGACTCGCTCAGGGTCTTGGTGGTGCAGGCTGTTAATAGCCTAGCACTTAGTTCCAGCTGCCTGTAAATATTGCAGGCTCGAATCCCACCAGGCTCAAGGTTGACTCAGCCTTCCATCCTCTCGGGGTAGGTAAACTGAGGACCCAAGATTGTTGGGGGCAATAAGCTGACTTTGTAAAAATGCCACTTAGTAATAAGCAGGCATATACAATGGAATGAAGGCTATTGCTGAGCACATTGGGTGGTATCCCAAAAATTGTAAGCCGCCCTGAGTCTCTGGAGAAGGGCGGGATATAAATATGAATAAAATAAACAAATAAAATAATGGGTTTTCTTCTTTTGAAAAAGGTGATTCTCTGGCTCCTCAGAGCCAAATGTTTCTGATACATGCACTCTTGGCTCAGAGTAGGAGGGTCAAACTACCAATTCCAGTGGAGACAGATCAAAAAGAGATAAGACTAAATCTTGCAGAGTTTCAGCAAACTGCCCTCTTTCAATATTTGGAGTTAAGTATGCCGTTAATTCTACCAGCACACATACTTTAAGAAGTGCAATTATAACTGTATTTTTCTTTCTTATTTGAATAGGACCTGTGTCTAGCATACACACTGCAGGATACATTGCAGTATAATGCACAGCAATGTCTTGCATTGGTCCTTCCAAACCTCATACTGTGGGTCAAGGACTGAGTTTCAGGGGGAAAAGTTGTTTTGGGGTTTCAGTGATAATTGATAATTCTTCTTTTTAGTTCAGGCTACTTGTTAGTAGAACTATTCTGAATATGCTGCTTGCCCTTTACTTTTTCTTCCCTTTGCTATTGGATTACTATGGAGAATATGGTAAGACAAGAACCACAACACTTTCATTCTTCGTAGTGATGGATATTTGGCCTAGAAGCAGAGGAACCATGACCAGACAACTGCAGGGAACAGGAGGAAGCTCACTGCAAACATATCCTCCAACTCCTCGGTTTCTCACATAATAATCTGCAACCAGTGATATCTTCCCCATCTTATCCACTATTATGCCTGCTGGCGAAGGTAGCAGAATGTCTGTGGGAAATCAGCAATTAGAGAACAGCTGGGAAAGGAAGTGAAAATACTGAGCAGCATTGGAAACTTAGCATCCCAGCAGGAGGCCTTGGGACTTTTTTAAAAAAACACAGAAGGAAAGACATTTTGCTCTAGAGCCAAGGTGCTCACAACTGGTTGTTTGTTTAAAGCAAAGACCTTTGTAATCTAAATGGAGGGAATAACATATTTGTGGTCACATGAAAACTAGCCAGGAGATAAGTAGCCTCGTGCAAGACAGGACAGGAATCAGCCAAAAACCTTATCTCTACCTGCAGTTTTATACAGTGTAAGTGTATAAAAACAAGCAAAGAGAAGAACAAAGACTGAACAGAAGACCCAGGTGATGCCTTTCACTTCCAAGAATACTGTCACCACAAACAAAAAGAGATCCCTCATCACGTAATGGAGCCAGGTAAGCCAATATGAAACTCAGCTCTGCTTACTAATATCTTGCCCTGTTCCTTCCTAAGTTTCATATATGAACTATTGGTCACGTACTGAGTTTCAGTAAAAGCTGTTGCTTTGGGTTTCAAAACAGCCTGTCAAGTAATAATTTCTCTAATTGGCTACCTGTTATCAGAAATACTTCGAATATTCCAGCTTGAAATCCTTTGGGATAACCAGAGACATCAACTCTTTGTCTCCCGATTGTTGTGACACCAACTCTCTAAATTGCTACCCAACATCATCAAAGGTTTCTTTCTCTTGATATTGCACTCTTAGCAAATCTGAAAAATAGTATACAATCCTCAGCTTGAGATGTAACGTTTTATGGAGGATATTGGCAGGCAAAGCAATTTTATGTGAGACAAGATTGAAAGAATCTCTGCAGAACAGAACAAGAAGCATCTGATTGAATTGGCAAGATACATTTGAACTTAAGCTTGAGAACACTTTTTAATTTCAGTTAGGAAGGATGGATGGATGGGTTGACTGATTGACTGACTCTGATGCACTCAATTTTATCTCCCCAAATTCTGTGAAGTAGGTTCAATGGAAGGAGAATGACTGACCCAAAGTCACTCTAGGAGCTCTCTGGTTGAAGGAGTCTTAAACGTGGGTCTCCTTTGCCCAAGTCCAACACCTTAGGCATCACAGTATATTATAATTTGCTACAACTCTACTTTGAGACTGGTAGATTCACATTATTTTTTATTTTAGCACATATAATGGCTACAGTCTTAAACAAAGCTTCTGAGGTGAAGAAGTCCTCCATTATAGTTATAAATGGAAAGTGGCCCAAACTGCATGTCCAATGACATTAGCCTAAGTAGGAGCAATCCCCACAGAGCTCTGCACTAACAGCAAGTGAAAAATTATCAATATTAAAATTTCACTGACTTTCTGAGGGTAGGAATAAAATATGCCGAAAAATGGAGTTTTTGTTGGCTTTTGGTTTCTTTTCCACATGATGTTATAAATTGACATGCTGTACGGTATATTAGTGCTACATTGGTCATACAAATGACCAGTCTAATGGTATATGTATGTTTTTGTTCTTTTACTTTTCTGTTATTATTTTTAAAGAAATAAAATGTTTTTTAAAAGTGTAATAAGCCAAGAGGGCTATAGATCACTGGAGAAAGGATTATATAATGGGAGAACAGGAGGATGACATGTGGTCCACTTTGTTCAGATCAGATTGCAAAGAGTCTGCCTGGAAATATTTGGAACAGTTCTGAGCACATCAGACATGTCAAAAATTCCAGACTCCATTCATGGCAAAAATAGATACAATCAGGGAAAAAATCCTACTTAAAACTTTGGAGACTCCTCACCAGTCAAAGTCAACAGCCCTGGGCCATCTCAAGCACTCCAGATATTGTAAAATCCAGGAGCCGTACCTGGCATGGCTAACAGAGAAGGATCATGGAAGTTATATTTAAAGTTATATTATATACAGAGTGCTACAGTTGGTCATCATTAAATTAATATGAGGTCTGGCTCGAAATATGGCAACTTTCTTTGTTCCTAAGCATCACAGATAGTGCTCAACTAATGACACAATGTGAACCACAATTTCCATCGTTAAGCAAGGTAGCTGTTAAGTGAGTTGTGACCAATGTTATGACCAGTTAAGTAAATCACTGCAGTTGCTAAGTGAATCAGGCTGTCATTAAGCAAATCCAGCTTCCCCCATTGACTGTGCTTGCCAGAAGCCAGCTGGAGTGGTCACAAATAGTGATCATGACCCCAGGATACTGCAACCATCATAAATACATGCCAGTTGCCAAACGGCCACCATTTTGATCATGTGACCATATGGGGATGCTACAGTGGTTGTAAGTGCAAGGGCTGGTCATAATTCACTTTTTTTCTGTGCCTCTGTAAGGTCAAATGGTCGCTAAATGAAAATCCTCTTTGAGTGGAAGACTACCTGTACTACATTCAATAGCAATGGCAATAGCATTTAGACTTATATACTGCTTCACAGTGCTTTACTGCCATCTCTAAGCAGTTTACATAGCCAGCGTATTGCCCCCAACTATCTGGGTCCTCATTTTACCAACCTCAGAAGGAGGAAAGGCTGAGTCAACCTTGTTCATTCAACAAAAAGTCCTGATTTTTCCAGGACTGCTGAGCATTCAGTGTGAGACACCATGTTGTCAAAGCAAGAAAATAACCAAGCAAATTTGCACCTGTAGGAGGTCTGGTAACTATTTTATCTCTTAGCCTCTCTATATGTCATCCTGGGGAAAGAATGGCTCTCAGAAAAATGTTCTACTGGGCTAGTAATCATTTTTCCATTAGTCTTTTATCAGGTCCCCATTACCAGCCAACAAGCCAATCTAGAATAATTGAAACATGAATCTGTCTTTGTCCTTAACACAATAACAAATAGTTTCCCCCATGGAACCCCTGGTTCAATTCCTGATCCAGCTCCTTACAGTCATAGCTGCAGATGAGTGTGAGAGAGAGAAAGAACCCTGAACAACAAGCTCTTTATAAAGCAGGGAGATCATTTTACCTTTTATGTATAACAGAGCAAGAGCGGATGTCTCCAGATTTTGAACCAGTCTGTCTAAAGTAGCGCCAAATCTATTCCCACAGGGAAAGATTAAAAACAGTGCACCATACCACTAAGATGTTTAAACTAAAACTATGCTAAAATGGATGCAAATTCTTTAGATACAAAGGGGGATTTCAGAAGAGCTTGAATGTTCGCTCAAAGATTCCAGAATTTTTTATTTTTTGTTATTTCAGCTCTCTGCTATTCTACTGTAATTGTAAGGGTTTTTTTAATTCCATATTAAAAATATCATTTTTTCTGGACAATCCTAAGTATATCAGTCAAATGTCTATCCTAGCTGCTGAGCTGTGTGATAATATGTTGGTCACACATTTCTAATCTCTAGATTAGAGATCCTAATTTGCACAGAACAGAGTGAGGATGCTTGGAATAAATTCGGGCTGCAATTTTACACATGGTGGAATGGCCAAAATATGTCAGAATTTATCTGGATTGCCCTTAACTACTAGCAAAGAACAGTTTATGTGCCATGGCTATGACTAAGACTTGTAATCTAATGTACTGTATACTAGATTACAATAAACCGAGAGAGCATCTGGTCACATTCATAACATATAGAAGATTGAGACTTGGAATCTAAGAGAAATAAATGGTGAAGAGCAGAACAAAAATTAAAGATTGAAAAATAGACATGGCGTGAGTCAGCAAAATTAAGAATATAACAGACTTTAATAAAAGTGAATTAATCCTATGAAGTGGAATTGTGTATTTGTGTGTATTGAAATGTAGGTTTAATTATGAGCAAAAGGTCTTATAAACTGTATGCCAGAAGGTATGAATTTGAGTCATCCAGGTGCATATAAAAGTATACATTGATAAATTGATGACAGTTGCCATGTCATACTCTAATGAACAGTGATCATGTAAAAAAAAAGTGGGGGGATTGCATGATATTCTGATCAAGGGAAAAACATTATTTTGCTGGGTGACATGAATGGATGGGCAGATGGAATCTAGATGAAAGAATAAAGAGAAAGTAATTCAGCCACTCAGAGACCCTAGAACCATGATAGCGAACCTATGGCATGCATGCCAGATGTGGCATGCAGAGCCATCTCTCCGGGCATGCCAGCCATCGTCCATTGCTCTTCTGGATTTCAGAGCACACATGCGCACTGGCCACCTGGTCTTCGTGCACATGGGAGTGCTGGGAACTGGAAAAGCAGCTCCCTGGTGCACATGCACGCGTCGGGAAGCTGAGCTTCCAGTTTCTGGCACATGCATGCATGCCGGCCAGCTGATCTTCTGGTTCCTGGTGTGCATGCATGCATGAAGACCAGCTGCCAGAGTGCATGCGTGTGCTGGAAACTGAAAGCTCAGCTTTCTGGCATGCACATGCACACCGGAGAGCTGCTCTTCTGGAAGAGCTGTTCTTCCAGTTTCTGGCACATGCATGCATGCCAGCTGATCTTCTGGTTCTGTGTGCATGCATGAAGACCAAACTGAAAGCTCAGCTTTCTGGCATGCACATGCACACCGGAGAGCTGCTCTTCTGGTTTCCAGTGCTCCTGCGTACGCACTAGAGAGCTGTTCTTCCAGTTTCTGGTGTTCCCACACACATCCTCCCATTGCAGCACTTGGTGCCGAAAAGGTTCACCAACACTACCCTAGAATGAATTAGAATGGAAATCTTAGAAAATAATCTATTTGTTATAAATTTATAGTTTAACCATAAATCCATCAATATGCATATATGTCAAAAGAATTAATATAAAACTGAAAGCATGATTTATTTGACAGTTTATAATAAAGGCTGGAAGAACCAGTGAAGTATATTTGGTCCTGAATGTGAGACAGATCATATTTTTGTGTGTGTTAGGTTAACAGTCAACCTTAGAGGAAAAAAATGATATGGAAGAAAAGGAATCAGTAGAAATAAATGAGAATAAAAAAAGATCAATTGCATGAGGAGAAAGTACAAGTCCTAATTGGAAAAGAATTAGAGAAGAGATTAATCTTCCAGCTGAATCAAAACCCAAATACAAATATACAAATGGTGTCAGTTTACACAATCTAATTTGATGGCCAAAAAGGAGGAAAAATACTAAAATCTTACCCAATCAAAAACTAATAAGATTTCAGCAAAACTTCAGCAAAACAAAATTTATTTTAGTTTTTGCCTCCATTGTCTAGGGCCCTTGGAAACTGCACTGAAGATCCTCGTAGCCTTTCCTTTGCAGATTTCAGTAAAGACCATTAGTTCATCCAGAACTTTTTGTGTGTATGGGGGGTGGGGGGAGAGAATAGTTTCCTCTCAAGTTTAATTTTTTTTAGTCAATAATTGTATATGATGATTTGGGAAGGTTTCCAAAATGTTTTCTGCTTTCTATGATATACCGCAAGGAATTTCTGTCTGAATCTCTGTTTTGTCTATGTTTACAAAGCTAACATCATTCCAACCACAGCTATGTAACATCTGTTTACGCAGCCAACTATGTTCTGAACTGACCATCAACCTAAAATAAACCTCATTAGGGATTTGAAGAAGTATCTTTCATTGGCCATGCCAGCTTTAGGGCATTTAGCAAGAGATGGCAACTTTAAAAAGAGCACTATTTTTAAAATCAGGTTAATATAACTTCTCATGAGGTCTACTTATCCCTGCCATAATTATATTGATATAATGCCATTGCCTTATTTGATTATTATTTTTCGACTGTTGAAATCAGGAAAAAAGTGGGCTGTATAACATAACGTATGCTATTATAACATATTATAGATGTTAGCATTATATAGGCACAATCATGAACATGGTGGGGGATAGTGCAAGTTACAGTCCGATAAACCAGAAGTTTGTCAGCATATCTAACCATTTTAATTAAAGGATTTATGTAAGGACTTTGCCAAATTTTCACACAGTGGAAAATGGAGTGACTTAGAGTGCAATCTTATCTATAGCTACCTAACCAAGACATACAGACCAGATTCACACACTAAGTCATCATGTGGTTTCCTTGATTTTGGTCTAGCATGCAATGCTGACAGGCAAATGTATTTTATTCAGTAAACCATAGTGAGATAATGTATGAATCCTGTCACCCAATTCAGTGAAAATAGAAAGTTAATGCAAATCAAGACTCTATGGTTATAAATGAGACTGCTTATTAACCTTCTTCTGAAAGCCATATAAAATTTGAGAGATCCCTGAATGAAGTTCTATTCCCTATAATTATATGGATGCATATAAGTTCTCCTGAAACAGTAGAAAAGTGGTTAGCCATGCCTGCCATGTTCTTTTGTTGCTGTTTTTAGTTTCCAAACCTAAACTGCAGTCTTGATATGGTACTGCCCATTCAGTTAAGCATCTAAAACAGTGTTTCTCAATCCTTGGCAACTTTCAGCTCCCTGAATTCGTCAGCCAGCCTTCAAGTTGCTAAGGATAAGAAGCACTGATCCAGGCCAGAAGTCTCCAAACTTGGCAACTTTAAGATTTGTGATCTTCAACTCCCAGGATTCTCTAGCCAGCATAGCTGGTTGGCTGAGGATAGCTGGCTGAGGAATTCTGGGAATTGAAATCCACAAGTCTTAAAGTTGCCAAGTTTGGGACCCCTGATCTAGACAAGACAAGGTCAGCCAAACATTGTCACTGCTGAGACAGAATGCTGCTTATTGAAATAAATACTTGGCTTCCACACCAGTATTTTTTAAAAGCAAAACCAGTCACTATTGTTGTGCTCCTGTTTTATTAATAGAGCTATACTGTTTTCATTGCATTAAACTTTTTGAACATCTACATCTTCAGTACCAATTATTTCCTTTATAATTTTAATGAAACTAATATCTATAATAACATTTATTTTGTCTATCCAGTCTGATTTTCAAACGCCTCAGACCTTCTCCAAACCTACACCATCTGATGTGTTCAACTCTTCAGCTAATACTCCCAAAATAAATTAAGCAAGGATCATGACAGTAAGAAAGATAGGGAGCATAATCCAATACATCTGGAAGGTGCCTTTGTAGGAAGGTTGCTTTACATCTGAATCTTTAAATAAATTCAGAGGGTAAAGATGCATCATGTACTGGATTTCTGCCAATACATAGTAGAATCAAGTCTTTCTGCCTTGGTTTGTAAGAAGTTTTCTGAACTTGTCCTCTCAAAATAGCTCCACATCATCTGTTGGATGAAAAATTGGATAAGAGGACCACGTCCTCCATAATACAATACAACAAGGTAGCATCTAATCACAGCTCAGGGATTGTTCAGAAACTGCTAGAGCCAGACTTCTTGTATCATATATTTTATGAATCCTAGTTCAGGGTTTTATTATTATATTTCATTTACAAAAAAAATTCTGGCCCCTTCTTCAGGGAGTCAAGGACAGCACGTGCATTTCTCCTCTCATTTCACCCCATTTTACTGCATTTTCTGAGGTTTTAACCTAAGGTCTCCTAAATCAGGGATGTCAAACTCATGTCCTCACATTGTCATCACATCACATCTCATGACTTTTTTCTCCTTTGCTAAAATGGGGGTGGGCATGGCCAGCACATGACACATCCAGCCCATGGGTCGCAAGTTTGACATCCCTGTCCTAAGTCACCCAGTACTGACTTCTAGATATGCTCAAATGCATTTGCCATTATCTCCTGCTGACTGACATGTAGGAAATGTAATTTAACAAATCTTAAGAGTATTAGCTTAGAGAGGATTATCCAAAAGATCATCATTTAGCTTTATTATTCAGTTCATCGGCACCCCAATTTTTCATCATCAGATTTAAAGGGAAAGATAGTGCTGCTTTTTAATAAAGGTATATGTCATGGTTTGATGAATACAAATACATATTTTTAATAATACATTTTAATGGTTACCTTTCTCATTACATTTCTGAGATAGCACTGGAACTCTCCACATTGATATTTTGATTTTCTCTGATAGTATGATTTTCCATGTGTGCAAATAACATAGAAGATTGGGAATCAAAAGGATATTGCTGTAAGCTAGTAGGAATGTATACATCTTGTCCAATTTCCTTTGCAATCTGAGAGGAGTATGTAATTCACAGAGTTGAATTTGGTGCCCTTTAGTTTTTAATCAAAGTTTGCAAGGCTTCTGAAAAAGGAATTAATCTTGATAGTGAAAAGTTGGATTCAGCTTTCCTTTTGCACACACCCCCGCACTCCACTTTTGGGCCTCCTGAGCCTCAGGGAAGCCTCCTGGGGGGCATTTTTGCTCCCAGGAAGCTTCCCCAAGGCCCAGGAAGGCAGAAAATGGAGTGCGGGGTAGGGCGCACAGCACCTTTTTGCCTCCTTCAGGGAAGCCTCCTGAGTGAAATAGTAAGACAGTGAGAGGGATCAGCTGATCGGAACAGCTGATCATCTGGAGAGGGGGAAGAAATACCTTAAGGAGTGACTGGGTGGGGGAGAATGCAGTCAGTGATGTCAGGCATATGCATGATGTCATGCATGCGGAATAAGGACTGATTGGGTGGGGAGGGGAGAGAGGGCTGGGCCAGCCAGGGGCACAATTTGCAGGTTCTCTAAACTGCACAGAATCGTAACAACCGGTTCTACAGAACCTGTCCAAACCAGTAGAATCCTACCCCTGGGGAGAATGCAGTCAGCGATGTCAGGCATGAGCGTGATGTTGCACATGCATGATAAGGACTAACTGGGTGTGGAGGGGAGGGGCGGGTGGAGAGGAGCACAATTTGTCAGTTCTCTGAACTGTGCAGAATCTGTCCGAACTAGTAGAATCCCATCCCTGCTTTAGTTACTATAGGTGGCATAAAGAGAGGAACAAAGGACCCACAACTTATACTGTATCTAAAGATCTTGTTCATATCTGATCATCCTAACTCCACTATAGAGTGTCATCCTAAAGTTTTGGAAGAGCCCTTAACAGCAGTACATGATAGAGTTCCAGAGAAGACATGAACTTGGCCAGTGGAGCACTGATTCCAGTGGTGACCCCACTATCTTGCTAAAGATTTTTTTAAAATGTCAATTCATGGGAGGCAATTAAAATGGCAAGCAGTGAAGAAGGAAATGAGAGTCTCTTGGCCTCTTAGTAATTGGGAGAGTTAACAATATAGCCATCAGATGAGTGAGATTTTAGGCCAATGGCATAGAATTATGAGTCGATTGTCTGGGAAAAACAATGGTTGGGATGTTGATATTGTAAAAAATGGACCTTCAGGTTAGAAGTCTAACTAAAGCAGGGTCTTCCATTTGTCATCATCCCAACACTGGCCTTGAGCAAACCTGACGGGAGTTGTAATCTGTGTGGCCTGGGAATCTAGAATTCTAGAAGTTGAAGTCCACACATCCTAAAGTTGGCAAGGTTGGGAAACGATGGGTTAAAGATATGAGACTAAAAACTGGGGAAATTCTAGTCCTGCCTTAGGCCCAGAAACAAGCTGCATGACTTTGAACCAATTATTTTCTCTCAGGCATAGGCTAACCACTTGTAAAACATGTTGCCAAAAAACTTACAGAGACCTTGCCCATGAATAATAAAATGAGAGAATAAGAGAATTGGAAGGAACATTTGAGGTCTTCTAGTCCAACCCCTGTTCAATCAGAAAACCCTATACCATTTCAGAAAAATGGTTATCCAATCTCTTCTTAAAAACCTCCAGTGTTGGAGCACCCACAACATATGGAGGCAAGCTATTCTCACTACTATACTGCTTCTCACTATCAGGAAATTTCTGCTTAGTTCTAGTTTAGTTTCTCCTTGATTAGTTTTCATCCATTGCTTCTTGTGCTGTCTTCAGGTGCTTTGGAGAAGAGGTTGACCCCCTCCTGTTTGTGGCAATCCCTGAAATATCAGAACACTGCTATAATTTCACCCCTGGTCCTTCTTTTCATTAAACTAGACATATTCAATTCCAGAAACTTTCTTTATGTGTTTTAGCCTCCAGTCTCCTAATCAATCTTTGTTGCTCTTCTCTGGACTCTTTCTATGGTCTCAACACCTTGTTTATATTGTGGCAACCAAAGCTGGTTGCAGTATTCTAACTGTAGTCTTACCAAGGTGGCATTAACATTTTACATGATCTTGATTTTAATCCCTCAGTGAAGCCTAAGACTGTGTTGGTTATGTTTTTGGCAGCTGCAGCACACTGCTGGTTCATATTTAAGTGGTTGTCCAGTAGGACTCCAAGATCCCTCTCACAGTTACTATTATTGAGTCAGGTACCACCTATTGTATAGCTGTTGCATTTGGGTTTTCTCGTATAAATATAGAACTTTTCTCACCATTGAATTTCATTTTGTTAGATAGCACCCAGTGTTCAAGTCTGTCAAGTTCCTTCTATAACTTGAGCCTATTTTCTGGAGTGTTCACTATTCCTGCCAGCTTGGTGTCATCTGCAAATTTGATGAGTTCCCCTTCTATCCCCGCATCTAAATCATTGATGAAGACATTGAAGAACACTGGGACTAAGATTGTCAAGATTGATTCAAAAGAGTCCCACTCCCCATTTGGGAAAAAAACATAAATAGCCTAGACTTATAGAGGCATCTAAACCCCTTTCTGGCTACAGACTCAATGAAATATTTTTTATCAAATTATAAGTCAGAAATGTGGGGGTTTTCAAGTCATGGATTTTGGAAACTTTGCACACCTATGTTTATTTTTAACGGATATAAAGTACAACTTTCCCCATTGTAACTAACCTTTGACATTTACAATGGAATTAACTGATGTCATATTGTGGTTTTGGGTGAAAATCTATTGTTTCCCCAAACTATTTAGTTATTTGAGTTATATTTCATGCCTGGAAGCATGGCACAGTTTCATTCTTTTTCACTGGGTGCAGTATGGCATTGGCCCCTCTTATCATTTTTTTTAAAGTCCAGTCCAGTCATTCTAGGGGGCAATGCTCATCTCTGTTTCCAAGTTGAAGGAGCCAACATTGTCCAAAGATGGTTCCATTGTTATGTAGCCAGCATCATTATATCCCAAGTCTCACAGAACACTGTTACCTTCCCACTGAAGTGGTACCTATTTATCTATTTGCATTTGCATGCTTTTGAACTGCTAGGTTGGCAGGAACTGGGACAAGAATGGGAGCTCACCTCATCATATGACCTTGAGTCTTGAACTGCCAGCCTTCCAGTCGACAAGCCCAGCATCTCACACCCTTTCTCTTTCCACTTTGCACACCTTAAATTAGGTTAGTGGTTTTCAAATGGAGCAATTTTATGATGTGTGGACTTCAACTCCCATAACTATCCAGTCAACAGGCTTTAAAATCTCACATCATAAAAGTTGCCAAGGTTGAAAAATACTGAATTCGATCCTACCAGCCTTTCAAAAGATTCTGAAGATCTGGTTGTGCCCTTGAATACTGGGCCAGACAGTTGATGAACTGACCTTAGTGTTGTGTTGTATATTTTTGTGTCACTCCAAACACATTGTGAATGTTTTTAATTTCCTTTTAAATAGCTTCAATTTGTCTTTGTTTAATTCCAATTGTTAGCCAATTGAAGTCATATATCAAGTAGAGGTTACATAATTTAAATACCAAATAAAGCAATAAAAATAATTAATGGATGTTTTCTGGTCAAAGCCAATAATGTATGTACCAAGGCATAGATCTTATTGCTAATTTATTTGCTTTTCATAATTTTTTTAGAAAACTGCAAATTGTGCAGATATTTTAATTATGCACAATAGAAAGCTTTTCATAATTTTTTTAGAAAACTGCAAATTGTGCAGATATTGTAATTATGCACAATAGAAAGTCCAGTTGCCTCCTGAAAAAGCACCTTTGGGACAACCATGACCTGGATGGCTGAGAATCTCCATAGGCTTAAAACTGAAGTGTTCTGCACATTGAGGAATATCCTTATACTACTCAGAAAGTGCTAGTGGTATGCTGAGGTGTTGCAACCATTAACATTTTGACCTTATACACAGTGGTGGGATTCAAATAATTTAACAACCGGTTCTTTGACCTAATGACTAGCTGGGTAGGCATGGCTGGGTGGTCATATGACTGGGTGGGCGTGGCCAACTCAACACCACTTATGTCAAAGGGCGCTTTGCCTCACCTGGCCTCTCGTGACCATGGAGATGCTGCAACAGTCGTAAGTGTGAAAAACGGTCATAAGTGCCATTGTAACTTTGAATGGTCACTAAATGAACTGTTGTAAGTCAAGGATTGCCTGTACAAAATACAAAAAGCTTCTTTGCTTGCAAAAAGCTGCCCTAAATACCAATCATTAAATTAGAAATGGGGGAATACACACTGAAGATCAATGATAGCCTAAACCATCTGTCTGAATATCATCATGGAAACCTAAACCATTCTGTCTGAATACCTTCCTTTTCATCAGTGATACCTGCAACCCGGAGTTACAAATCAGGCAAGGTGCCAGAGCACCTTGAGGAATTAAAATAGTTAAAATGTAATGATAACTATCAGCAGTCAACTCTTGCTTATAAAGTGAAACCCTTTAGTGGAGAGGTCATTTAAGTTAATAAACAGTTCTCCCAAATAGGTGCGAATTGGCTGAATCCCACCACTCCTTATACAGCATCACTTCATGCACATTTATTTAGGAGTATGTCCCAATGTCTATATTCACGTGATATGATTTAATAGATTAATTAAAGACTTAAAGGTTGCATCATGCAACGTGTTAAGCTTGGTTAGCTGAATTTTCGGAACCCAAGCATTGTGTTCATTGGAATATTATCTACCAGTTCCTTCAGGAAGAAAAATAGTATAAAAATAAATAAAAAATACATTCTTATTGTCATTTAAGCAGAGTTTTACCAAATAATGGAGCCTATATCCAAGAGAAATATGCATAAGATTGTATTATGCCTTCTAAATTGGAGCACTCCAGTTTGCAAATTGAACACTTTTACAGAAATGTCAGATGTAATTTAAATGTATCTGCTAACTTTTCATTTCTGTTTTTGCTTCACATTTTAAAGCTGAACAGACTTTTCCCTTTTCTTTAAAAAAAACAGATTATATGTACTGCTAGGATATTTAACACAGAGAGACATATTGTGTTTTGACCAACCTAGGATTAATTTATATGCAATTTTTTTTAAAAAAATAAGTCACTAAAATCAAATGAACAAAGAAAAAAGATCTAACCACCCTCCTAATGAACAACATCTGATGAAATGCTTTGAAAAAGAGAGAAAAACATCCTTTTGAAACAGAGAACATTTTCAAGCACAGTCTTTCCAGAAGGCTGAGGAAAAAGCTTACTAGTTTAGGTAGATAGTATTTTTTTACTAAGTAAATAAATAAGACATACCAAATTCTGCTACCACATACCAGACAGGAATTCATATTTGAAATGGGGCCAATTTCATCTTTGAAGTAAATCCCATTGACTATATTGGGCTACTCTCTTAGGGACAAATGCCAAAGCAAAGTTCTGCAGTTTGCTCCAAAAAAATAACTTCTGTGTCCTCACAAGTTTTAGCTACCACAGCTTTTACAAGACCATATACAGATCTGGCGATCCCTGCAGGGGATGCAGGCCTAAATTTGAAAGGTAATTTATTTTGCTACCATTCAGTTTCAGGGGAAAAGTCACAATAACTCAAGGGGTTTGGAGCCAGGGGTTTTTTTTAAATAGCTTCTTGGAAAAATGGAACATTCTACAGAATATTTTTCTCTACACTCCCATTTTCTCTTCTAATAAGACTTTCACTCAATCACAGAAAATTCTTTTTTTTCCCCTTTCATTCAAGGCTGCCTGCAAAGTCCCTGCACTTTTCTGGCAAGATTTTTCAAAAAAAGAGAGAAAATGACTTGCTCAAAGTCACAAACCTAAGTTGGGGCTGGGCCAAGGGGGAGACTAGAACTCACAGTATCCTAGTTTTTAGCCAGGTGCCTTAATCACTACACCAAATTGGCTTTCTCTGCAACTTAGCTGCAGCTTTACAATATAAACTAACTTAGCTGGTTTCAGGTTTGACTTAGCCTAACTTAGCCCTGGGATTCTCACCTGAAACACACAGACTTTCTTCCTTTGAGGATATGCAGCTTTGCATTGGGGAAAATGTATATTCTACCTCACCTTGTTAAAATGTTTCACTCTTGGTACAATTTTAAAACAAATATTTTTAATACTACCTAATGCACAAAGTGCAGAAACCAAGGATCATCTAAAAGGCACATGATTTACAACTTGGCATACCTGTTACAAATTTATGACTACTGTGTAAACATGTTTACACAAAATTGGGGTGATATTTTAAGTCTCAGGTGTAAGCAACAGAACACTTCAATGGAAATTGAACCACTAATAGATGGTTAACATTCTCTGGAGATAGCTTCCCTAATAAGTTAATGTATTAGAATTATTAGAATTAGCCAAATCTTTTTTAAAAAACCTACATGTAAGCAAGTGTCTTTTCAGAGTTTACTCAGTTCCTTTGCCATGTCTTGCACAAAGGATATAGACATTATGTAGGAAATATAATATGTTGATTAATTTTGTTTTATCTTCCAGGGCTATGTGGAAGAACAAAGAACTGATTTGATTTGATTCAGTTAAGGAACTAAAACTATAACAAACTCTAACCTGATACTTATAGTTCCTTAATTGATTCTGCATGCATAAAAACTTAGAGAACATGCTGAAAGCCATTGGTTATTTATGCAAACATTACTGCGTGCACCAGAAATTATGGTATGCATTTTGAAGGTATACATTCAATGAATGTAAAGAATAAACCTTGAAACGCCTGTTTAGACCTTGTCATGCTTAAGAGCACTGCAGTGAAGCATCTTAATTGAAGTAAAAGAAATTACAGCCACAAAGAGACAGCTGTAAAAAGCATTTCACATTCCAGAGCAGCACTGAATGAGCAAATCCAGTCTTCAATATTAAAAACAGCAGATAATGTGCCACAACTGTTGCATCTCTATAAATTCAAGTTTATTACAAGTGTAACAGGAAATGTTCTGATTTCTTATTTATAACAATAAGTAAGTCTTATGATATTCCCAACATTCTTTGTTCCTGCCACAAATGGATTTAGGGTGTTAAGAAAAATGTAGAGATTATTTTTTAAGTTCCCATGAAATTCTGTATCAGTAATATATGGGTGGTAGGAACTCAAAAATTACAAAAGGTGAGAAAGGAGAAAAAAATATCTGAAATTGTCATTCTATCTTTTCTCCATCTAGAAAAAATCCAGTTCATTAAATTATTGTAGTTCTGAATTAATGATTATGAAAGAAAGAAAAACAAAATCAATTGTTTGTCTTAAATTCATGCACCTGATTTCTTTCTTCTCTGGTGGCAACTCATCTTTACAACTTTTAAGATAGCTTGATGAGTAGCAAGTGAATGGTGGAAGAGGACTGATTAGATCCAGATTCCAATTCTTAATAAGCCACAAAGCTCACAATGTGGCCAGTCACCATCTCTTAAGATAAAACTGGTTGGAAACCATAGAATTTCAATAGTATGGATCATAGGCTATGAACGGGATACTTAATAAATGGGTAGGTCTGTGCTAAACAACGAGAAAAGGTATTCTGTTTTGGAAAGTCTATGAGGCCCAATTGGATATGGTCTTCTTTTTCATGCAGTATATACAATATGATGGCTTTTTCCCCATTTAGGACAAAGTTTATATCAATCTTTCCCAGTGTAATACTTACAAGTGTTTTTGTCTATTATATCCAATATCCCTAATCAGCAAGATAAGCAGGAATAAAGAACAACATATCCCAATATATCTAGAGTACCATATTGGGAAAGATATGCTTCTATAATGTGTGGGTGTGGGTGCCTATATCCATTTTAAGGTCATTTGTCAATAGTATAGTTGTCAATAATATATTTGACTGTTGCTTGGACATATTGTGAAAGCAATAAATATAAGAGAATCACTGTATGTGCTGAATCTGAACCAAGCATCTGCATTTGAGAATTAAATATCTAATATCTCAGGGCATGCATGTTGCCTTCTTGCTACCTCTGGCCAGTGATATGCTTCAGCCACTTGCTGGCTTTGACCTACAGATGTGCCTCAAATGAAATTTGCAAAAAGTTTGCTGCAATTCTAATCGAGTCTCCCTTGATGTCATTGGAGATTCTTCTTGCCTTGATTACCGGGCTTCATACTTTCCAGCTTCAATCCCCATCATTACCACACAGGGCTGGGGAAGCCTCCTGTTTGAAACCTTGAAGAATCAACACCCGGCCAGACAAGAGATGGAGCAATAATCTGCTTTAGAATAAGACACTATCTTCCCTCCTCACAAATGAGCTGCCAAATTTGTCTCCCTAGGCTGAAATTTTGGGCTGACAAACCTCAGTGGGAATCGGACTGGTTCCTCATTATGGTTCCTCGTTATCTCCCTCCAACTTTCTGGCAAAGAGAAATACTGGAAGGATATATACATCTTGGGATCTTAAGGACAAGAGCCTTTAACTGGGAGGATGGTAGAGACATTAAAAGGACAGGGAATAATAAATCAAGTGAGCAAAAAAGAGCTCTCTTTTTTTTACAAAAATATTTATTTCTTTTGTAAAAAAATAAATGATTGGTCATACATACTGCATTATGTTCTACAGTAGAAAAGGAAGATTTTATATATGCTCCCTAGTCAGAATCAAGCCGATAGTCCATGGAGATTCTCAGTCATCCATTTCACAGTTGACCCACAGGTGCTTTTTCAGGAGGCAACTGGACTTTCTTGCATTTTCTTTGAAGACCAAAAAGCTTCTTCTCATCCAAAAAGCTTCTTCAGCTCTGACTGGATGGTGGAGAACGAAAGGATAAATCAGGATAAGGATAAGGATAAACCATCCAGTCAGAGCTGAAGAAGTCTTCAAAGAAAAAAAACAAGAGAATCCAGTTGCCTCCTGAAAAAGCACCTGTGGGACAATTAAACGGATGTGAAAATTGCCTCCACACATTTAACCAAGTACCACAAAAAGAAGTTGCACAACTGCTTAACAAACTGTCAGTGAAAATATAAGAAACTAATAGGTTCAAAGCTGCCTCCTGGCCTTGGCTATTTGGAGAACCCTTAGTCCCGCTGTTTCTTTTCAAATCTTCTGCAATCTTTTCCCAAAGGGCTTTCGTTAAAAGTTAAATGCTGCAAATGTCTTATTCTCTACAGGCCTAGTGGCGGTACCTGATGGCAAGCGAGCCTCAGAAGTCAGATCTGGGGGTGGTTTGTGGCTGAGGGGGGAAGCCCAATTCTCACACTCAAGTGTGAATAGATCTTTGCAGCCCCACGCGACTTGTGCCCCTTCTTAGCTTTCCAGGCTCTCTCAAAGCCGTGGCCAAGAGAAACTCACCTTTGGAGATGATGGAGATCAATCGCGATCCTGCCGGCGCAAACTTGCCCCGGGGGCCGACCTCAGCTTCGTGCTTTCGTCTTGCAGGTGTCCGACTGTCCCTGGAACCCCTCACTCACCTGGGCCGTCAGGAAGGCTCGGCGGGAGAACCAGCGAGAACAGCGGAGGCTGGGAGGACGACTTCCCCGCCGTCTTGGTCCAGGTAAAGCGGGCGGGAGTAGCGGAGCGATCGGTGGGGAGACAGCTCAGCTCAAGCGCTCGCGCTGCAGCCGCCGCTCGGACTGAAAGAAACCAGAGAGGAGAGCGCTGTCTTTAACCGAGACGCTGGAAAGGAGAGGCGGGAAGGGTGCGGCGGTGGAAGGCTGACCCCTTCCTCTGCGGGGCTAAAGAGCGGGGCTGTCTCTGCGGGGAGCGGGGCTGCCCTGCTTCGGCCCCACCCAGCCACCCACCTCCGCGGGCAGGATGGGTGGCGCCACGCGCGGGGTCCCCCCCACCCCCGCCAAGCATCAACCCCCTCTGCCACGCAGATTTCCTTGGACCCTGCCTCCGGAGGGGTGCTGGTGGTGGGCTTAACTAGGCGCCTTTGAGACAAGGTCAAGGATAGGAAGTCCTAATAGTAGTATCTCTAGCAATGTCTTGTGCGTTCTTGCACAATCGCTAATATCTGGAAGATAAGTGACGTCCAACTTTAATGCACATGAAAATCCGGTACATTGTCACCTGAACGGAGTAATGCGGAGTAAGTCTCCCCTCCGCTTCTTCTGCACATCAAGCCTCCCTAGTTTTACAGCAAGCCAAACACAGGAAACACAGTAGCGCAACCCCAAAGATGCTTTTTTCAGAAGGCAACTGGACTTTGTTTTTCCTTGAAGACGTTTCGCTTCTCATCCAAGAAGCTTCTTCAGTTCTGTCAGAACTGAAAGAGAAGGGAAAGGTCTTCAAGGAAAAACAAAGTCCAGTTGCTTTTTGAAAAAGCACCTTTGGGGACAACCATGACCTGGATGAATGAGAATCTTCACGGACATATAGTATAGTGCAACCATTCATAGATTTTGCTTAGAGACAGTTCTAAAGAAAAACTTCACACCAGTATTTTTATTTTAAAGTGCAAGAGCAATACATTTGTTTAAATGCAGGCAATATGATTTAGTTGGTGTTGCAGGTGGTGCAATGAGGCAGCTGGAGGAAATGTAAAGCCCTGTTTTCTAAGACTTCTGTAACTGGGTTAATTGTGAGTGTCACATCATAGTCTGATTAAAAGGCAGTCAGAGATAAGTAAACTCTTATCAAAAATTGGTAATTATGCAATATTTACAGACCCCCTCACATCCCGGACATAAACTGTTTCAACTCCTTCCCTCAAAATGATGCTATAGAGCACTGCACACCAGAACAACTAGACACAGGGAGAGTTTTTCTCCGAACGCCATCACTCTGCTAAACAAATAATTCCCTCAGCGCTGTCCAACTATTTACAAAGTCTGCATTACTATTACTATTAATCTTCTCATCACTCCTTATCACCCATCCCCTCCCACTTGTGACTGTAACTTTGTCACTTGTATCCTTACAATTTATATTGACTGTTTCCTAATATGATTTGATTGCTTATTGTACCTTATGACTATCATTAAGTGACTTATGACTATCATTAACCTTATGATTCTTGACTTCTGACGAATGTATCTTTTCTTTTATGTACACTGAGAGCATTTGCACCAAGGCAAATTCCTTGTGTGTCCAATCACACTTGGCCAATAAAGAATTCTATTCTATATGAATTACATTCAGTATACTGATTTTAATTACCTTGTTGTCACAATAAAAATGTTTAAAAATGTTAATGTAAAAATCCAGATCCCTGGTAGCATCATTGCTAGAGAAATTAGATCTCTGACTCTGTCTCTGCCCGCTCCCCTGGGGTCTTGGGAGGTGTGGTCCCTGGGCTTAGGCTGGTGTACATAAATGCCAGATCCGTGGCTAATAAGGCCCCACTCCTTCGTGAACTTATTGAGGAGGAGGCTGCGGATCTGGCATGCATTACGGAGACCTGGCTGGGACCGGAGAGGGGTGTCCCTCTGTGTGATCTCTGTCCCCCAGGTTTCTGGGTGCTGCACCGGCCATGAGCTCAGAGAAGGGGCGGAGGAGTAGCCATTGTTATTAGGGACACCCTGTTTCCAAGGGAGGTCACTGTCCAGCAGATAGGCGGGTGTGAGTCCCTCCTCTTGAGGTTGGGCCCGGGTGGTCGGTTGGGCCTGTTGCTGACGTACCTTTCCCCCAGCTGCATTGCAATGGCCCTTCCCGAGCTGCTGGACGCCCTCTCGGGGGTGGCGATGGAGTTTCCCAGGCTTATGGTCCTGGGGGACTTCAACTTGCCTTCTCTGGGAGTGGCGTCTGGTTTGGCCCGGGAGTTCTTGGCATCCATGACAGCCATGGACCTGACCCAGGTGATCCAGGGACCTACCCATGAGGGGGGGAACATGCTCAACCTGGTTTTTATCTCGGGACAGTGGTGTAGTGATCTGGGGGGTGGATCTCTGGTTGGTTTACCCCTATCATGGTCAGATCACTATCTCCTGAGGCTGGTCTTCCAACTGGCTGCCCCTCGCTGCTGGGATGAGGAGCCGATACGATGGTTCCGCCCCAGGCGCCTGATGGACCCGGAGAGGTTTCAGACAGCCCTGGGGTCCTTGCCCACCTCCCTCGACCACAGCCCGGCCGAGACCTGGTGGCCGCTTGGCAACAGGCCGCCTCAGCAGTGCTCTACCGGGTTGTCCCCTTGCGGCCTCTTCCTCGCCGCAGACCTTCCTTGGCTCCTTGGTTCTTGGAGGAGCTTCGGGGGATGAAGCGGTGGAGGAGATGCCTGGAGAGCAGATGGAGGACTAGTCGCTCCGAGTCTGACCGTGTCCAGCTAAGAGCCTATATTAGGACTTATCTGGAAGCGATTAGAGCAGCGAGATGTTCTTATTTCTCCGCTCTGATCACGTCCGCAGATGTTCGCCCCGCTGCCCTGTTCAGGGTCACCCGCTCCCTCTTACATTTAGAGGAGAGGGGGGACCCTTTGCGGGGCAGAGTGGAGGAATTTAGTTTACATCTGGCGGATAAGATCGCTCAGATTCCGGCCGGCTTGGACTCTGATTGGCAGGGTTTAGATGATGGAGTGGCGACGAGTCTTGTGGAATCTATCTGGGTTGAGTTTGACCCTGTCTCCCTGGATGAAGTGGACAGGAATCATGCGGAGGCTGTCTTCCACCATGTGTTTATTGGACCCGTGTCCTTCCTGGTTGGTTTATGCCTCCAGGGAGGTTACACGTGGTTGGCTCCAGGCAGTTGTCAATGCTTCTCTGAGTGAGGTGGTTTTCCCCGCCGCCTTGAAAGAGGCGGTGGTGAGACCCCTCCTCAAGAAGCCTGCTCTGGACCCAACCGTTTTAAATAACTATTGTCCTGTCTCCAACCTTCGCTTTTTAGCAAGGTTGAGAGCGGCGTGTGGTTCAGCAGTTTCCGCTGTTCCTGAAGGAAACTGATTATCTCGACCTGTACCAATCGGGCTTCAGGCCCAGGCACAGCACCGAGACAGCATTGGTCGCACTGATGGATGATCTCTGGAGGGCTCGGGACAGAGGTTTTTCCTCTGTCCTGGTCCTTTTAGATCTCTCAGCGGCTTTCGATACCATCGACCATGGTATCCTTCTGCAGCAGCTCCGGGGGTTGGGAGTGGGGGGCACCATTTTTCGGTGGTTCTCCTCTTACCTTTCGGACCGCTCGCAGTTGGTGTTGGCAGGGGAGCAGAGGTTGTCCCCGAGGCCCCTCACTTGTGGGGTGCCTCAGGGGTCGGTTCTCTCACCTCTCCTGTTTAATATCTACATGAAATCGCTGGGCGAGATCATCCGTGGTTTTGGGGTGAGGTATCATCAATATGCAGATGATACCCAGCTTTATATCTCCACCCCAGACCGGATCAGTGATGCTCTCTCGGTGATGTCCCGGTGCCTGGAGGCGGTGCAGGCCTGGATGGGGAGTAACAGGCTCCGGCTCAATCCAGCCAAGACCGAGTGGCTGTTCTTACTGGCATCTCGGTGTTCAGTGGAAGTGCCATCTTTGGTCATGGGGGAGGTGTTACCCCCCGTGGATAGGGCGAGGAATCTGGGCGTCCTCCTGGATGCACAGCTCAATTTGGAGGAGCAAGTGGGGGCTGTGGCCAGGGGGGCTTTTGCCCAGGTTCGGCTGGTTCGCCAGCTTCGCCCTTATCTGAACGAGATGCCCTTGAGCGGTCACTCATGCACTCATCACTTCCAGAATCGACTACTGCAATGCTCTCTACATGGGGCTACCCTTGCGGATCACTTGGAGGTTGCAGCTGGTGCAGAACGTGGCCGCGCGGGCAGTGATGGGGGTATCCCGATACTCCCATGTTACACCCTTCCTGCGCGACTTGCACTGGTTGCCGGTTGCCTTCCAGGTCTCCTTCAAGGTGCTAGTAACAACTTATAAAGCCCTAAATGGCTTGGGTCCAGGGTACTTGCAGGAACGCCTCCTGCCAGCATCACATTCCGATTGCCCCGTGCGCTCCCACAGGAGGGGCCTCCTGGGAATACCATCGGTTAGGCATTGTCGACTGGCAGTTTCCAGGGCTAGGGCCTTTTCTGTGGGGGCGCCCACCCTATGGAATCAGCTCCCTGCGGATCTTCGTTTGGCCCCTGCTCTCTGCTCCTTTCGTCGAGACCTGAAGACTTGGTTGTTTCAGCAGGCCGGCCTGGATTGACCCGGGGGTGGGTTGTTTTAATTGTAATGTTTTTTATTGTAATTTTAATTGTTTTAATGTTTTTAGCAATCTTAGACTTGTTCTGTTTAATATTGTTTTATTGTAAATATTCCTCTTTTTATATGTTCACCGCCCTGAGTCCTTAGGGAGAAGGGCAGCATACAAGTCTAAATAATAATAATAATAATAATAATAATAATAATAATAATTAATAATAATAAATAATAATAATAATAATAATAATAATAATAATATTTCCATAGCTGCCGGGGATATTTTTTTTCTCTTTCTGGCACAAGAAAAAAAATTCACCAACTCTTAATGCTTGCAAATCATATCCTTTCCATCATTCTCAGCCTGAGTTTAGCATTTCTACCTAACCAGTAAAGATGGAATCCTAAGTTTTATATACCTTCATGATGCTGATGGAGACATTAGTCATGTTCGGGTATATAGAAGGAAGCTACAAAGAAGCAGGTTGAGAACTAATTCCTCTGGCCACAGAAAGTTGGATCAGAAACAGTTTTCACTACCGCAAATTTGTTTAAATCTAAGGAACCCTTTCTGACATAAGATGTGTACACCAATGGACCAGTCTACCTATGAAGTACCATCCATTCTGAAGGTTTTTCAAAAGAGGCTAGATACTGCCTCTCATAGATGATTTAATTGGTTTTCCATCAGATTGTAGAAGGGACCAGATCATTCCTGTGATCCTTTCCAACTCCACAATTCTGTGATTCTGCCAGGGTTCCAAGTAATAAGTCGATAGAAAGCAAAACTCAGAGGCAGGCGAGTTCCTCAAAGAACAATTTTATTGGATGTATCATATTGGCACAAACTGATGAAAACCGACTCTGAAAGTTCCCGTGGTTTTCACCTAATTAAAAAGTGAAAGTTCCCCCTTTCCCCAAACAATCAGTCACATTGTGCAATCCAGCTGCTGGCCTGTTGCTTGTTGCACTCCTCCTCCCCTCAGCCACCTGTTGGAATGTCCTTGGTTCCCACAGAAAACTATTTGTTTTGACTACAAACCCCCATCTAACTATGTCCCCCCTCCCCATCCCTCTTTGCATTGTGGCAACCCTGAAGCCTACAAAATGGCCCCAGTCAGGTTCGCTTCAGAGTTGACAGATTCATTCAAGTGATTATTTTCAAGTGAACTTTAATATCTTCAGGAAGATGTGTAATGGAAAACACCCGGAAAACACAGGAGGAAGCAGGAGCATATCAGAAAAGGTTCCTTAGTCCAGGGGAGAGAGGAAGAAAATTAAGAGTAACTCCATCTTTATTTTGCTAGTTATAAGCTGACATGCATACTTGACAGGCTTTCAAGATTCCCTTACCTTATCCACTAACATTAGAAAACTAATTTGATCTAGTCTTCCCTGGACTAGGAGCAGGGGAACCTCAGATGTAGTTTTGCTTGTGGCATGCAAGCCTGCAGAAGGTCTATGGACCAGTAGTCTCTCTCAGCCCTAGGAAGAAAGGCAGGCCTAGCCATGATTCGCCCTTACATAAAAGTGTAATGATTGAAACTGACTAGGTATTGAACACCTTTTCTCTTGGGAGGGAGTGAAAGGCAGGAGGGCTGAAATAAACAAATATAGGAAAACTAGTACATAACCAATAAATTGAATTGTAAGCTGTCCAGAGTCATTGTCTGAGATGGCCAACTATAAAGTTAAATAAATTAAAAAATACCTAAATCATAGTGACATCCCTAATTGTTTTCAGGATGCAGAAACAAGTAAGAGTGGTTGAGCCACATTCTGAAAACAATGCTGCATCTGGAAGTTACAGTTCTAGACATTATTTCATAATTGCACAATTATACCCTATTTTCTTCTACTATACTACTGCTAAAATTGTGGTGCTGCAATCATGCCTTCTTTCCCAAATAAAATTGTGGCACTCTGGTCTCCTCTGCAGTGCCTTGTTGGAAGCCTGGAGAGAAATTGGTATCAACAATAGAGGTGGAAGACAGGAAAGGCATGAAAGAACTCAGGAAACATCATGAGCCACGGTGGTTCAGTGGTTAGAATGCAGTACTACAGGTTACTTCTGCTGACTGCTGGCTGCCTGCAATTTGGCAGTTCAACTCTCACTAGGCTCAAGGTTGACTCAGCCTTCCATCCTTTTGAGGTGGGTAAAATGAGGACCCAATTTGTTGGGGGCAATATGCTGACACTGTAAATCACTTAGAGAGGGCTGTATAGCACTGTAAAGCAGTATGTAAGTGTAAGTGCTATTGCTAGTGCTGTTGCTATGTTGGTGGAGATGGCAAATGCTGGTAGAAAAAAATGGTTGGAATAGGTGTATGGGAAGTGATTGCAGCAGTTTACTATCTGTTAAATGCATGACATATGACCATGCCCACTGCTCTAAATATTGTGCAAATGCTGAGGCTTCTTCTATAGTATGAGAATACACTTTTTATAAGAATACTCTTTTATGAGAATATACTTTTTGTATTGTCAAAAGTGACTCCTAAAGATTACCTTCTCCTAGTCTACATAATTCAACTCTCCATTATGATGGGCTTTTACAATAACTATTGTTAAGGTTCAGTTGTGCTATCTTTAAAGTTCCTAGCAATCCAGATTCATTGGTGTGATACTTTTGGTTGTTTTTAATTTTCAGTTATTGAACTAACAATAAACAGGACAAACCATGCATAGAAACATGAAGAGGCTGAGACTCAAATTTGCAAAATACACATGATTCCTAAAAGTATAAGCAAGCATCTTGGAACACATTATCTTTGTATCTTATCTTGAATGCACTTGAGTTATCTGTGCAGCAACTCTAATCACACTCCATTGCTTTCTGTCCTGATATGTTTAATTGCATAAAATGTTCTTGGCACACAAGAATTGCTCACTCTTTAATTTGTCTTGATTTTCTGTGTTCATGCTTGTTCAGAAGCAAGTGGTATTGAAGACTGGTCATCTGGAAATATCAGTGATAAACATGTTCATCAAGTTTTGAGTTGGTATAATTGAACATTTATTTACATCTTTCTAGATTTTTATGCATACTAACAAATGTCTGGAGAGAAATAGTTTTTCTCCTTTATTATTAGAAACATTAATAGCAATAGTACAGAATAAAGAGAGAAGAATGAGAGGGTTTATTCAAATTCATTAGAAGCATAACAATAAGGCTATTTATTATTTGCTTCCCAACAGATGTTAGATAGTTGAAGTTCTCAATTACTATTTTGTGCCTCTCTGAAAGATCTGCAATTTGATCTTGGAAAGCATACCGCACTTTTTTCTTGGTTGGACAGGTGATAATAGATACTAATAATGAATTACTTGTATTTATTCATCTACTTACATTAATGCAGATGCCTGTTGCTTTATCCTCAAATTGATTCAGTTGAGTTTCTGAGTAAGTGTGCATAATTTTAAGTATATAATGTAACACTTCCTCCCTATTGACTCTAGAAAAATTGTCTAGAATGTATAAAGGTACTTCAATTTTATGTTGCAAATATGGACATCATAAAGGGACATGTTATAGTGTCTGTGAACTTATAAAAAAGCCAGACATTTTAGGGTTCAAATACATACAATGATACAAAGAAGTTTAAACCATGAAAAAATATGTTTATATATGATTAGTGCTGCAAGACTTCAGATAGTCCTCAACTTATAACCACAGTTGGGACCAGAATTTCCATTGCTCAATGAATGGTTCTAAGTTGGGAGTCCCTGTGGATTTTACTCCACTAGTTGTTGCCAACTATAGGAGGGAGGTGCTCAACTTTGTTTCAAGGCCATTGAGCCAGAACTATCTGAAGACATTTCCAGGGTCATGTGGCTAGCATGACATCATGGAGTGCTGTTACCTTCCCACCAAAGTGGAACCTATTTTCTATTTGCATTTGCATGCTTTCAAACTGCTTACATTAGCAGGACCTAGGGCAAGGATGGGAGCCAGTGGTGGTATTCAGCAGGTTCTGACCAGTTTTGGAGAACTGGTAGTGGAAAGTTTGAGTAGTTCGGAGAACCGGCAAATATCACCTCTGACTGGAGATTTTACAGTATCCTTCCCCTGCCATGCCCACCAAGCCACGCCCACAGAACCAGTAGTAAAAAAATTTAAATCCCACCACTGATGGGAGCTTACCCCATCACATGGTCACTCAGGTCTTGAACCTGGGCTGCTGTCTTCCCAGCCAACAAGCCCACCATCTTAGCCACTGAGTCACCGCACTGTTCCTTGGTCTAAGTTGAGGACTACCTATATTATATAGCCCAAGATGGAAAGACTCTGAAATACCCACATCAACAGATTAGTTCATAAAGATTATTTGTTTGATTAAAAAAAGATTTACTTTTCTTTATTTCTTTTTCACTTTCTTAGTACTTTTCTCTATTCTTCCTAAATACAAAATATGTACTGTTGATTATCTTCCATAAAGATCCAATCCAGAGCAAACTGACCCTCTCCAAGATGCTGTGCATAGATATCTTCAGCTTCCCTCTGGTCAGACAGTACTGATACTACATGCAAAAGTTGCTCAGAAATCATATGGGAATGAAAAAAGGTAGGAAACAATTTGAACTTCCTTGCTTAAAGTAGATTTCACTGGAAATTTCTGCAGTAGTTTAGATAGCATATGTATGCTTCTTTGCACATGAGTGCACACTATGTGAAGTGCACTGTGGATCTCTTGATAGTCTATATTGATTTCTATAAATGCCTGGTTTACCTAGGTAGAGGTCCTCTGGAAGGTGCTAAAATTCAATTTCCAAAAGCTTCACAAATAGTGATAGATGCTGAGCGTCATTGCTTTACAATTTGGGAGCAGGGACAATTCTAACTGGAACATACTTGGACTATATCTTAGTACATAGATGAGTACCTTATTCATAATTTGGGTTTTTCAATATTTTAATAGAGTGCAGAGAAGAGCAAGAAAGATGATTAGGGGACTGGAGGTTAAAACATATAAAGTACGGTTGCTGGATCTGGGTATGTCTAGTTTGATGAAAAGAAGGACTAAGGGTGACATGATAGCAGTGTTCCAATATCTCAGGGGCTGCCATAAAGAAGGAGTCAAGCTATTCTCCAAAGCACCTGAGGGCAGGACAAGAAGCAATGGGTGGAAACTAATCAAGGAGAGAAGCAACTTAGAACTAAGGAGAAATTTCCTGACAGAACAATTAACCAGTGGAACAACTTGCCTCCAGAGGTTGTAAATGCTCCAACACTGGTAATTTTAAAAAAGATGTTGGACAACCATTTGTCTGAAGTGGTGTAGGGTTTCCTGCCTAAGCAGAGGGTTGGACTAGAAGACCTCCAAGGTCCCTTCCAACTCTGTTATTCTATTCTATTCTAATATCATAGGATATTCCAATTAGAAAAGATTCTCAATTTTGATTCAGTTTAGCTTATCATTTCAATTATTTTTACTGCACTGTGTTGACCAAAGTCCATAATATGCATTCTCAGTTTAAAGTTTAATAGCAATGCTTAATTTTGTAAAGCATATGTTCTATAATTCATAAACAATGATATATCAGAAATCTATAATCTTCACTACAGTTTAGACCTATTTTTTTAGTTACCGGTATTTGTATTTTACTTTTTTTCCCCTTTTATCTCTCTCTGTTTATATTAGTTTTCCAAAACATTTAATAAAAACAGTTTGCCTATTCTGATTTATAGTTTAGTATGCCCTTTCTCATTCACCAATTAATTTCCTGGAAACTTACAAGGGAACAAGGGAAAAAATGAATTCCACCATTAGCTGAGATGCAATAACAGTAATATTGTGTTTTCCTGTTTGACATTTATTGGTTATGCAATGCTGATCCAATCCAGAATCTCCCATACTTTGGCCCTGAAGGGAACAAATAGTTTCAAATCTCATTGACAGTTATCACTGCTTCTGTTCATGTATGAGAATTTGGCACTTCCTTTTTTAGAGTGGTACTTTCCGATTTTTTATAAAAGCAACAACAAAAGACCCATGCCTCCCATTCAACTGAGGAAAGGAAAAAGCTTCCAGACAGAGGCAATTGTGCCATGGCAAGACAAAGATGATTTTTATTTCACCCCTGATGAGATTAGGGCTGTGCATTAACAGCCAGATAGAAAGCAGTATCTCAGCTTGAAGTTGTACATGCATGTTCTCCTCATCTAGTTGGCAGATGTCCCATCACTAGAAATAGCAATCTTTCTCAAAGGTTCTGCATTATCATAGATGCTTCTGGATTGCTTCCTAATTTTCTAATGGAAACAAAATGTTTTGCAACTGCTACTCATTCCTAAATGATTCATTAGGGAGCTGCTGATGGCTGTTCCAAACTGGCAAGATGCCTGTTCTCACTCTTGCAAATACTTCTTTAATGATGTGAATGAATTATGCAGAGGCTCTAGATCACTCTAATGTCCTAGTGGGAGGTTTGTCAGTTATCTACATTTAAACTGTGATTTCCCTTGTTTTGGGAGACAGTTTGGGTCAGATGAGACTATGGCCTGAATACATTGACAGTGACTTTTTTCCTCACCCACTTTAAGAAGTTTATCATTATTGATCTGGTCAGGTTGTCCTGTTGCCTGAGTCATCATGTGTCAAGGGAAATGTGGAAAAGGATAGCTTCCACACCAGATATAGCTTGACATTCAACTTCTTTCAACCTGCTCACCTCTTTTTCTCTGCAAAAGCTCCAGGATGTTCCAGATTATGGCGGCCCACAGGCAGTAAGGTTTGAATCAATATCACATTTCTCTCTTTGCAAGCAAGCGAGATCCTTAAATCATTTCATGTTGTCATGTGTTTCAACAAATCAGCATGATTTGAAAGTTGTCTGGACTACTCTATTGTGACAATAACACAGAAAATTGATTTGTTTCAGCTTTTTCCCATGAAAGAAATTAAGATTTACCTTTGACTGTCAGCGTTCCAGCAAACCTCCATTCCAATCAGTAACTCCAAGACAAACATATCTCAAAAGTACCTTTATTAGAATAGCACCTGGCACATCTATGGAATCCCGAATCTAAAAGTTTTCAGGCTTTCCACAATTTCCCAAACAAATCCATCCCCTCTTGATCATCATCACATCACATGGCCTAATCATGATCCATCCAAAAGTAAGATCCTTATTTCATCCTGCACCATACTAAATGACCTTGAACTAACAAAAGCATTTTATTTTGTCTACTTAGAGCTACTTAATTGAAATCATCCCCTCCCACTTTCTCAGGCTATGTGGCAGCATGAAATATGGCTTCCAAAGCTGACATCAACCTTGTTAAGTAAAGCTTGAAATAGTATGGAATAGTGTGAAATAGTATAGAATAGTGTGAAATACTATGGGCTCTAAAATACTCTATAATTAATAACCTCAAGGATACTACTGATGGACAGGAATATGAAACTACTCGTTATGGTTTTTTCATTATCATTAATTATCATCATTATTGTTACTGATGTGATATGAATCTCAGCTATTCATGTGAGTTTGAAAACTCAAATACTGCTCAAGAAAGCATGTTTTCAAATCTTTCAATCTGTGGTATGTGCTGGTTTAAGGTTTTGCCTGGGAATGTAATCTCTGTTCTTAATCTGTTGAGGATTCCATATTCCAGGCCAGAAAAAATTCACAGGAATAAAACTTATTTCCACTTAGATATAAAATGAAAGTTTTACCCCTGTATAAATATTACCATCTTCCATAGAACAGGGCTGAGGAGTTGATAATCATGTCTGCTTTGTACAGATGTCTGAAACTGGAAACATAAAAAAAGGAAATCAAATTCCTGTTTTACACAACAGAGTAATTGTGTTTAAAGAAACACAAGAATTTAGGAACATAATTTATGATCAAAGAAGGAGCAAAATTTATGGGTTTGAATTATTTTTTTAGTGTCACTGGTTTTAATTACAAATGTAATTGCAATCTATGCAATCCAAATGCTTTTAAAACATTTGCATTTATTCCTTTTGTATTGTTTCTATCTCTGCAGATCTCCAGGCTATATGTAGGGTTAATCTGAAAGTTTGTCTGACATGGGCTTAGGGTTAGACATGGCTTTGAACAAATCTATATTGAGTTATATAGTTTAATAGGTAACTTAGGACCAGTCATTGGCAGGGTTTGTATATGGCACCATTTATTTTTGAGTTAGTATTTGTGAATTCAGCCAATCTCTCAATCTAGTCCTCTTCCCACCCCAGCAGAT
Source organism: Naja naja (assembly GCA_009733165.1). NCBI lineage: Eukaryota > Metazoa > Chordata > Lepidosauria > Squamata > Elapidae > Naja > Naja naja. The sequence continues at coordinate 28,961,021 of CM019150.1, forward strand.
ATAGTAGGATTGCACTAGAAGGCTAATCTCCAAGGCACCTAAAGGCAGGAGAAGAAGCAATGGATGGAAACTAATCAAGGAGAGAAGCAACCTAAAACTAAAGGAGAAATTTCCTGACCGTTAGAACAATTAATAAATGGAATGGCTTACCTCCAGAAGCTGTGGGTGCTTCAACATTGGAAGTTTTTAAGAAGAGATTGGATAGCCATTTTTCTGAATATAGGGCAGGGGTGTCAAACTCGATTTCATTGAGGGCCACATCAGGGTTGTGTTTGACCTTGTAGGGCCAAGGTGGGCGTGGCTAGCTCATCGTCATTCATGTCGGGGGTGCCTGTGGCTCCTGGGCTCTGTTTTCAGCTGCAAGGGCCTCCTGCAACCCTCTGCCAGTGAAAACTGAGTTCAGGAGGACTGCACGGGGCCATCCAAAGCTACATTCCAAGGTACTGCAAGCCAATCCTTTGCTGTTTCTAGGGCAGCTCCATGGACCAGATCTAAGTATCCCATGGGCCAGATCCACTCCAGGCCTTGAGTTTGACACTTCTGGTATAGGGTTTTCTTCCAGAGCCATAGAAGACCTCCAAGATCCCTTCCAACTCTGCTATTCTGTTATAGTCATGAAGAAAATTTAGAACCAAAAATGAAAAAGAAATCTAGATGTATTGCACTCTAATTTACAACATTTCTGAGGGAGATTATTACTACTGAATACACATTGAACTAGCCAGCTACATATTAACCTGGTATTTTGAGTGAACCCAGCTCTATTTTTAGTTCACTACTTTCTATGTTGTGCAAATCCCCAAAATTAGTTTGAGTAAAACATGTTACTGCTAAACATAGGTACCCATGTCATAGACCCAGCTGTACAGTTACAATACTTTATTCTTTGAAAAATGAACTATTTGAGGTAGTCACAAAAGTTAAGAATACAAAATTAAGCATAATCCATATGAATCTAGTCTCAAGGATATATACTTATGTTACATAAATAATGAGAGAGAGATCCTTTATCTGTTTTAATCATAAGGTGAAAAGCACTAATAGTATGAGTAAATCTCTGTTCCAAACCAATTAAAAACATCAACTGAAGCTTAATAAGGTGCCTTCTTTCAACAGACTGAACTTTCCAATTCTTACTAAATATTTTTTCAGACCCGTAGGATACCACTGACAATGTTACTATCCTCCACTGACAATGTTACTATCCTTCAAAGTGACCTTGATTATGTGTCTGAATGGTCAAACATCTGGCAACTCCAAATCTCGACCAACAAATGCTCTGTCCTACACATTGGTAAAATAAATCAGTACACCAAATACAAACTAGGTGGATATGACCTTATTGATGATCCTCACTCTGTCAAGGACCTTGGAGTTCTCATATCAAATGACCTAAGCACCAGAGCTCACTGTAACAGCATTCCAGAAAATCAAATCTAATCTAGAAGCATACAAAACTTTTGCCAGACCAATACTTGAATACAGCTCATCAGTCTAGAATCCGCACTGCATATCAGACATTGATACAATCGAGCGAGTCCAGAAGTATTTCACGAGAAAGTACTACACTCTCTGCTCGCAACAGAATACCCTATATCACCAGGCTTGAGATTTTGGGCTTGGACAACTTTGAATTACGCCGCCTACGGTTAGACTTAAGCATAGCACACAAAATTATCTGCTACAATGTCCTACCAGTCAATGACTACTTCAGCTTCAACCACAACAATACAGGAGCACACAACAGATACAAACTCAATATAAACCACTTCAAACTTGATTGCAGGAGGTACGACTTCAGCAACAGAGTGGTCAATGGATGGAATGCACTCCCTGACTCTGTTGTTACATTCTCTAACCCCCACTCCTTTAACCTCAAACTAACCACTATTGACCTCATCCCATTCCTAAGAGGTCTGTAAGGGGCGTGCATAAGTGCACAATCATGCCTACAATCCCTGTCCTATTGTCCCCATTTATTCGTACCTATTTCCTGTGTTCTTACTCATGTTTATACTTATACCTATTATCTTGTAAGCAACTTACAAATCAAATAAATAAATAATTTTTAGTGAAATCAAGGGGCACCTTTAGAGCTCCATATAAAATTATCAGGAAGACAAATGATAACCTCTTTCTTTGCCACATCATAACTCTGAATTTATACATCATGCTAAACTATGATGTGATTTCCTGTGTACTGCTTTCCTACAATCCTTATTCATGTCATTTATAAAATAATAAATATTTTGACATCTATTTCTCCCAAAAAATAAAAATTCAAAGAAACTTTCCTAGTTTAACTGTTTATTATACAACTATTTTTCTTATCAGATTTTTCTGCCCACCCCCATGTGTGTATCTCAGTGGACCTGGCTGGAAACAAAAGAAGGAAGAAATTAAAGGTATAATCCATTTTAGTTCACTCTTCATTTTCCAAGAATTAGAATATAGAAGTTTGAAAACTGTTTGTGGAAACCTTCTATATTAGGATTTTAAAAAATTATTTGGCCTATAGTAACTGGACTGCAAAATCCAGGTAACCACCATAAAAATTACTGGGTGCACCTAGATGAAACTGATAATCCTGAATGCCAAGTCTATCTGTAATATCCTAATAGAATTGAATATATATTATTGTTTCAATAGAAGAAAATATATGTACTATAGTCTTCTGCCTATCTAAGACTAGCAGAGTGCATCCATGAACATCAACTAGCAATAAGAAGACACAATGATAACTCATAACATGTGGACAAATTCAACCATAGTTTCAACTAGGGAACTGTGAGCATCTTTTTTTCTTCCATTCAAGCATGTTTGATTCTTGGCATTCAAAGAAATCAGCCATTAATAGACACATAGAGATAAACCATATTTACACACCATTCAAAAGAGATAACAAAAAACTAAGAAGGAAATAAGATCACAGATTAAAGGGTTTCCCCCCTGTATTTTGTATTTTCATACATGATACTTTTATTTCTTGTTTTTCTAACAGAGGGTAGATAGGAACTGAGTTGTTGCAAAATGTGGCAGCCTTCAGCAGCCAGTTGATGCTCACTTCCCATTGGTCATCACCACAAAAGATTGAGCATGCACCTGCTACTTGATTTGGCGTATCTCTGCCTTCAAATGTAACTCTTAACAGATGGATAAAAAGCCCACTACAAAATAGTAAACAAGGCAAAACTTGAAAACTTCTTAAAGCTGCAGTAGATCATGGATTTGAAGTATGTAACATTTATCAACATCATTGTTACTGGCACTGGGTTCCCCATTCACTCATCAATATACTCCCACACCATGCAACTTTGTTTTTCATGTACAGCCATGAAGTCACTCTTTTGCTTAATTTAAGGCTGTTCCTCCTTCTCTGAACAATCTTAGCCAAACAGCTCCAAAGGAAAACAAGAGGAGATGTGTTTTCCTTTAGGAAAGGGGTTGCTTTGGCTTCAGTTTCCTCGTTCACTTGTCATCTGTTAATTGCACTGGGTATGAAGCATTTCTTTTTCAGCCTAACTGGTAGCCTGAAAGGGAAAAAAATGCCACAAAGCTTGCAGCAATTGGGTTATAGCTTGGCCTGCCATTACAGGAATTTTATCCAGACCACAGAGGCTTTAGACTCATGATCTACTGGCACAACAAGAGGGCAAAAGAAGGTTATTTCCCAGGCATCTGCCAAACTCAGCTTTAGAAAACTGATCTGATTGCATTGCCAGGCCATGCTGAGGAATAGGCAATTCAACACCCTCATCTGAATTGGGCAGGGATGATGTAATAGTTTAACTAGAAAAACAAATAAATTACTTTTAGAATTTCCTGAGCATATCAACAAGCATGTGGAAGGGAGTAAGCGAATAAGAACTACATGCTCATATATAGAATGTCCCATTCAGAGTCAGTTTGCTGTAGAATGGGGTTTTATGCCCTGTTGGTAGACATCCAGTTGTTCTTTAAGTTTAGCTCATGTGGAAAACAGGAGGCTGTACTAGGTGGAGAATTTCAAAAGCTTTACCAGAAACGCTATTTCTTGTCTTCTTTCATCAACAGAAGCTCAAGAAAATGCATGCATGACACTTTCCCTTTGCACTTAACTCCTTTATAAGAAAAAGGATCTTGCAAATCTACTTGATGGGGGAAGATATATCGGTTTGACTTGCATAAACATGCAAAGCTCATGCTGTTAACATGCATGATTAATTCCCAGGATGGGCTAAAATTACATGATAAACAGCTAGTGATGGGATAGTGCTTCTTTTGATTCACATTTAAATAGAAACTGACTTAATATGAAGTTTCAAAATGAATTCACAGAATACAATTTTCCATAGCATTTTGAATTCTGTAACAAATTTCTAAAATAAAGCAAAAACAAGAAATAAAAATATAATGCATACAAATACAAAATAGAGGAAGATTTTGTCTAGCTATGTTTCTAGATGGAAACCACTTTTGGACTTTTTGCTAGAAAGCAAAATAAATGTTATATTAATTTTGGGATTTGACAATTAGAATTATTTTTCATTATTGAAATGCTGTATAATATTGAATTTTATATCAAAAGGTTAATATATTTTATATTTGTTTCAAAGAAAGTTGGAAATGATTATTTTTACATTTCTTCCTTCCTTGTTCCTTTGCACCATCCCCTTCTCTATTTTTCCTTCTTAACCCTTTTTCTTCTTTTTTATATTTTATCTTTTGCACAAATATAGTACATGTTTAAAAAAGAATATACAAAATACAGAAGGAAAAAACTCTTAATATATTAAAGATAGTTGCATACATAATAGTAGATATTTTGCAAAAAAATAATGTGTATATTGGAATATTATAGTATTCCATATATAGTTAGGTATATAATTTTTATATAGTTTTTTAAAGAAAATATCTTTAAAGTCTGATTCAGAAATCAGATAAAAATGTGTTTGAAAGAAATTGTGCATATAGCTGTATTTTGCATTTTATATTGTATGCTCTCTTGAAAATCTACATACAGTATGCAACTAAGATATGACTTAAATGAATAAAATTAAGAAATAGAAATGTGGCAAATCAAAGACAATTGTTCATCCTTAGAAGCATCCGACTACAGTCCATATTTTGGATAGAAGGGACCATTGGTTTGAAAGAGGGGTAAAAGAATCCATCTATGTTAGAATTGAACACCTCTTCCTCAACACAGGAATAAGACACCAACTATCTCCAGTTTACAATGCAGCCCTTGCAGTGGTTCCAAGAAGTTTCCACAGCCAATTGCACCCTGATTCAGGTGACCCGGAGGGCAAAGATAAGCCCTCAGGTGGCCTCAAGAGCTCTCAGGGAGAGTGCTAACAACCAGGTGACTGCAAAGAAATACAGTCCTTCCGTTTCCTATCCACCATCCTGTCAGAACATGCCCTTCCATCTCCCCACCATCCAGTCTCAACTGTCAGTACCTATCCTCCAGTGGTGGGATTCACATTTTTTTACTACTGTTTCTGCGGGCATGGCTTGGTGGGCGTGGCAGGGGAAGGATACTGTAAAATCTCCAGTCAGAGGTGGTATTTGCCAGTTCTCTGAACTACTCAAAATTTTTGCTACTGGTTCTCCAGAATTGGTCAGAACCTGCTGAATACCACCTCTGCTATAATCCTATCCTTCCATCCACTCGCCCCCCATCAGAACTGTTGAAGCTGCTTGGATGAGAAGCGAATTTTCTTCTCCCTCAAGGAAAAAACAATCCAGTTGCCTTTTGAAGAAGAAGGGCAGGGGGAAGCACCTTTAAGACAATTATGACCTGGATGACTAAGAATCTCTACAGACATTCAACCTACTAAAGCTAAATAGGGCTGCTTTGTATTTGGTGCAGGTTTTGTTCCATATTGGAGGAAAAATGGAGTAGAAATGTAATACTGTAACATAAGTAGTTAGCAGATATTATAGCATACATAGAAAAAAGAAAGGCAGAGTTGTTTTGGCTTTCGTTCCTTCTTTTTTCTAGACACATAGAATGCTGATGTGACATTTCTGTCCCTCTTCTTTTGTCTAGGCAAAGATGTAACAGGGTCCAGTTCCCAGATATGTGGGTATATAGGACTTGATAGCATGGGCAGTAGCCATGTAGAAATGCAGAAGCTAAACTTTGAAGAACAATTGGATTCCAAGGTAAGCTGGCTCAGATAGATGTAGTCATAGTAGCAATGATTAAACCTCAGATAAGGGGGGGGGCATTTTACAGACCAACCTGGCAGTTAGAAGCAGCTGCCAAAAGGCTTTGAAGATCAGATGTGTTAAAAGCATCTCAGAGTGTAGTGCACACTGTTAAAAAGAAACACTGTCTTTGGGAAAGCTGATTATTTTTGGCATTTCAACAAGTGGGGAACAGGAGCTAATCTTTTCCTCCTTATTATGGTTCTGATAAAAATTCTTTTGGATTGTGAGCAAAATCCTCCCTTTAAGTGCCAATAATAAATATTTTTGTTAATACAAAGAGCAGTTCAGGACAACGATTTTGTTCAGGACAGCAAGACAGGAGGCAAAAGAAATTGTCTTTTTCCACATTTGTGTCAAAGGATTTTATTAATACGTGCAATAAATGCAAGACATATTTATCATCATGCCAAGTTTGGACTTTTGTTATTTATTCTGTTGGTTTTTTTATTTAAACAGCCTTTATTATATACAGAAATATATTTTTTAAAATCCTAATATATTATTAAAGTTGATATGATAAAATATTAACTTTCAACATTCAGGAAATCTGAAAAGACATTACAGTAAATTGCTCACATGAATTACCTAAATATATCTGAGAAACTGATTTATAACTAGTGTCAAAAGAAATGTATAGGTGGAGGGGTGGGATGCAAATATTTTTAATACTGGTTTTGTGGATGTGGCTAGGTAGGCGTGGCTAGGTGGGTGTGGCCATGTGACTGGGTCAGCATGTTTTTTTTTACAGCACACACACACCCCAGCGCTCCATTTTTTGCCTCCTGGGCCTCAGGAAGCCTCCTGGGAGGCCATTTTTGCTCCCAGGAACTCCCCTGGGGCCCAGGACTGGTACATGTTCAAACAAAGGGTACTGCACAATCAGGGCACTATTGCAAAGGAAGGTCTCTTTTCTTGTGATCATACAATGCATTCTCATGATAGTCAGCAAGCTAAAAATACTTGAAGAACTGAGAAGTTCGGATTCTACCAGAAGTAACTAAATTCGAGTCCCTGAGTAAGCTAAAGTGCTAGTTAGTACATGTGGCACTTATTTAGTGACCACAACTGGACCCGCAACTGCTAAGTGGTGTGGTTGGTAAGTGGGACCATATGATTGAGACTTCAGCTTTCCCTTTTTCCCACTCCCCTGTTCTTTGGCATGTTCATCCTGGTGCTGGGATAATTAGCAAGAAAGGAATGTATGCTTGTATTTACATTCATGGGAGAAGAAGGGATCACAAGAGAGTAAGCATCATATAACGGGGAGTATACATGGAAAGAAATGCCCTAGCTGTTTGCCAAATAAGCTGCTCAGGAGGCAAACAAAAGCCTTTTGTCAGTGTGAAACGGATTAGGGTTTTTTTGTCAATTTCAGGCAGCAGCTGAAGCTGGGCTGCAGAGCAAAGCAATTCAGGACGAGATCACTTGCCTAGGCAATCTCTCTGGTCTCTTGGGGTGGAAGGAGAAAAAAATGGGTCACACACAGGACAAGAGTACTGACTATAATGCCAAACAAGAGACTGAGTGTTGCTGCGAGGGTCATAAATGTGCGCCTTGGTTGCAGTTATTTTTTTAGCATCATCGTAACTTCAAATTGTTACTGATGATACATGATACAGTTGTGAGATCAGGAAACTCTCCACAAATGACAATGAAAAATGAACAAGACACCCACAAAATAGAGGAGAAAGTAGAAAGAGGAGAGGAAGAAATAGAGAAGACAAATCAACAAATAACACAAATAGATAAAGATGAGGAAGAGATATTAAAAATTTCTGAAACGAAGCAGGCGGATTACGCTTTAAGAGTTCAAACTATAGAAGAGGACAAGGAGAAAATGGGAGTGATGAAAGCATTATTGATGGGTTCGACAGCAAGAGGTAGATGTAGAAGCAGATGAAATATTAGTTTTAAATAAGAATGATGTAAAGAGACACAAGATCCCAAGGGAGGAGTATGGGAGAGTGGTCAAAAAAGTAACAAGAATTAAAATATTAAAAAGAACAAGAGATGATGGATAGATATAGACTACTTATTAATATAAACTTGTTTGATTAAGAATTAGAAATTATTATTATTATTATTATTATTTTATTAGACTTGTATGCCGCCCTTCTCCCAAAGGACTCAGGGCAGCGAACATATAAAAAGAAATATATTTACAATAAAAAGATATTAAATAAAGACAAGTCTATAAATTACAAGAAACATTAAAAACAATTAAAATTACAATAATAAACAATACTATTAAGACAACCCGCCCCCCAGATCAATCCAGGCCAGCCTGCTGAAACAGCCAAGTCTTCAGGTCTCAACGAAAGGAGCGGAGATCAGGGGCCAAACGAAGATCCGGGAGCTGATTCCAAAGGCGCTCCCACAGAAAAGGCCCTAGCCCTGGGAACCGCCAGCCGACAATGCCTGACTTACAGTATTCCCAGGAGGCCCCTCCTGTGGGAGCACACGGGCGATCGAATGTGATACTGGCAGGAGACGTTCCCGCAAGTACCCTGGACCCAAGCCATTTAGGGCTTTATAAGTTGTTACCAGCACCTTGAAAGAAACCCGGAAGGCAACCGGCAACCAATGCAAGCCGCGCAGGAGGGGTGTAACATGGGAGTATCGGGATACCCCCATCACAGCCCACGCGGCCGCATTCTGCACCAGCTGCAACCTCCGAGTAATCCACAAGGGTAGCCCCATGTAGAGAGCGTTGCAGTAGAGGTAGAAGTTAGAAATGGGAAAAATATTACTACATATATTGCTGTATAATATAATTACCATGTTGACACAAATATTAGAAGCTGAAAGATTATTATCAGATATACTTGATTAGTATTATTAGTAGTAGTATTGTCTATAAAGTAAATTTATTATTATCATCACTATTATTTTAATTACTATTGTTAATTTCAGAATTATTATTAATGTCTTGTAAATCTAAAATGATTCAGACAATACACTGTTCACCAAACACCTGTGTATTTAAAGAAAAAAAATGTATAAATCATTTTTTTTTAAAAAAGTGTTGCTGCATGAGGCAGTTCAATGAGTGAGGTCTACTTGCATATACATCAATGCCATTCAAACACCAGCCAGTTCCTTAGAATCCTTCATGAAATCCTTGGTCCAATTACTCTTTATCTGCACTATTTTCCTGCATTAAAAAATGTAACCTTTGAGGGGCTTCAGAGAAGCTCATCTCTCTTTGCCTTTGATGTTCATGGCAGTGGGAGGTCTGCCAGAGATTACCCTGCAAAGCTTGATCCTGATTGCTTCCAAGCAAAAAGTGCCTCCTTTATTGGAAGATAAAGAGGGAAAGAAAACAGTAGAGTGCCCTCAAAGATCAGGAGTGAGAGTGATCGCTTGGCATCTTTTCAATAGAACAAAAATGTCCGCAGCATTATCACAGCCCTGGAAGAATGCAGAGGTCATAAGAGGGCCAGTGGAGCTACAGTAGCCACCTTTGTGCTTGCAATGTTTAACTCATTGTAAAAGCGAGGCCTATCAGAACAGCAAGAGCGCCAAGATGACTGGGAACAGTAAACCTAGGGGGCTCTTTGCTCTCAGAAAAGCAAATACATATGAATACGCCTTTCCATTTGGATTTCCCTAACTGCTAAGTCAATAAAACATCCACGAGACCCATATTTTGCATTTGACCTGTAATAACATCCCTAACTACCTCTCCCTTTATATTAACCACAAAGGCTTTAAATGGGGACTATTATAAACTTTAGTGGGAGCTACTTGATCCCGCATTTCATTCTCACGGATGACAAACTGAGCTCATGTTAATAAGAGACCCTCTAAAAGCTGGATGACATAGAGTGAGATCTTTCACATTTGTTCCTTTCTATTTCTTGATTGTGCGCTTGTTCACGATATTTGGCAAGGAGGTTCGTAATTTGGATTTCAATTAGCATTGAATGTTTTTAATCTGATAGATTCTTGATTAAGCCTTATCCTGCTTCTTATACCTATTTGACAACGTTGTGGTCGTGATTACATTAACCATTTAAATACACCACTTTATTCTTTATTAATGCTTTATAATGCTTTGTTCTGCCTCTTTTGTGCTTCAAAGCTCCCGTATCAATCTTTTGGAATAGTACATTCAGTTAAATGTATCACTTTGCTTACTCTGGGCATTGGCTGCAGGAATTAGAAGGGCTAAAGTGCTACTGGGCTAGAAAATGGGAGACCAGAAGTTATTGTCCTCTCTTAGGCATGACAGTTGGCTTGATAACATGGTCAGTCACTTTCTCTAAGTCCAACTGACTTCTCAGTGGTGTTGTTGTGGGGGGGGAAGGAGGTGGGAACATTATATACACTATCTTAAGTAGCACAAAATAAAGCCAGACTACTAGTAGTAAGTCATTGTGATTGGTTGGTTGTTATGATGATATTTAAGTAATCCCTGCTACGTCTTCCTAAAATAGAACTGTGTTAAAAAGATTAATGATGGTATAGCTTAAATTTCCCCAATCTGGACACATGCAAGATGTATAGAATTATCCAGTGAGCACAGCCATTCCTAAGAATTCTGGGACTTGAATTCACACTTCTAGAGAGTGCAGAGTTTCTGGGAGTCTGGTATAATTTAAGGGTCATTCTGATCATTTTTAGGTTTCCATTTCTTTCCTTCCATATTTACCTCCAATCAGCTAATTTTTGGAAACATTACAGAATGCTGTAAAACCTTTCTACCAGCAGTGTAAATGGAAAGAGTGTAAATATCAAAGGCAACACTTTTGTGTATATCATCTTTCATCTATCACCTTTGTGTATATCATCTGTTGGGAGGAACCTTTGCAGAAGAAGGAAGCTGAAAAACTCTATATTAAGCCAAGTCCGTATGAAATAAAATACTAATAGCTCTGCCACTTGAACAGTTATTGCTCAATAATGCTCATAAATAACTTTCAAGTGTTATTTATTCCAATGCTGCCAGTTATTTGGAGCCTCGGTGGTGCAGTGGTTAGAGTGCAGTATTGCAAGCTACTCCCACTGCAATTTGGCAGATTGAATCCCACCAAGGTCAAGATTGACTCAGCCTTCCATCCTTCCAATGTGGGAACCAAATTGTTGGGGGCAGTATGCTGACTCCGTAAACCGCTTTGAGAGGGCTGTAAAGCACCATAAAGCGGTATATAAGTCTAAGTGCTATTGCTATTTGTCTCCCCCAGTGAATTGGTGCTATTGTCAGCCATTCAAAATAGACCAGACCAGGAAACCAGAGCCAAGCAGGCCAATACAGTTTTAATATAGCAATGGCAATAGATTTATACACCACTTCATAGTGCCTTACAGCCCTCTCTAAGTGGTTTACAGAATTAGCATATTGCCCCCAACAATCTGGGTCCTCGTTTTACCAATCTTGGAAGATGAAAGTCTGAGTCAACCTTGAGCAGGTCAGGATCAAACTCCTGGCAGTGGACAGAGCTAGCTTGCAGTACTGCATTCTAACCACTGCGCCACTATGGCTCAGATAATATATTCTTGAAAGTCTGAATGCCCTTCTCCCTCCCTTTCTTTATCTTCATGAGAACTAGGGTGAGTCTTGTCTGAGATATTTTCTCAGATTACACTTCTTCCCTGGACTCAGGTTTTTTTTAATCTGATGACTAGCAGCTCTTCTTCCTGTTCCTCGAGGTTATTTCTGCTGCCCATTACAGTAATCTATCTCAGGTTATCACACCTAAACCTCAGTTCTCAAGCCCTCCTTCCACTTCATACCAATGAATATCCCCTCCTCCTTTAATGTAGAAATTCAGCTGCGCCAAAGCACTCTACATCTCAGACTCTGACAAAAGGAAACACTTCCGGCTAGCCCTGAAGCTGTTCTTCAGCAATGGGCAGGAGATTGGCACATTCCACAGCAAGCTGATCAAAGTGATCTCCAAGCCCTCACAGAAAAAGCAGTCCCTGAAGAACACAGACCGTAAGTCTTTCCATGAAGAGAAGTTGCTGTAAGTCCTTTGGGATGGCCTTGTTGCCAGGAGAAGTGGTAGATTGGAATACATTAAAGAAGGTATATTAAGACAGGACATGGGTGCTTTGCTTTGACATTTCAGAGAATAAAATCAGGTAGCCGGAGATGGAAATGTTCTCTTTCTGAGCCTTTGGAGAGATGCTGTCACTCAGAACAATGTTGGGGTGGTAATGGTTTTTTAGGTAGTTTCTTATGTTAAAGCAGATAACACAGAGCAGAACAGCTGCAGGCCAAGTGAAGGTCTGTCCAGCTAGTGGTGCAAAGCTAGTGTCACAATGACAGCATCTTTGTCAATTCACATCAGTGTAGAACAATCCTACCTGGGTTGTTCAGTTTAAACCCAACTGTATCTACATGCCTATCAATATCAAGATAACTAATAAAAATCTAAATGTACACATAAAAACTCCAAACTTCTTTCTCTCTCTCTCTCCCTCTCCCCCACTCTCTCTCTCCCACTTTCAATTTCCTAGTGTGCATTTTATCTGGGTCAAAGGTGTCTCTCTTCAACCGCCTGCGCTCCCAAACTGTCAGCACTCGCTACCTTTTTGTCGAGGGTGATGCCTTCACCGCAAGCGCCCGGCAGTGGGCAGCATTCACACTTCATCTAGGTGAGGCTGGCTTAGGGCAAGCAGGGGTTTAATCATTCATGCTGCAAATCTAACTGAAAATCTGTTTACCCAATTGCTTAATGACGTTTTGACTTTGAGTGGCTGAAGACTATCAAAATGGAGAAAGGCTGAATAAACTTTGACGCTGAAGTGAAAGTATGTATTATGATTCTACAAATTTGGGCTTAAACCTCAAATAAGCTTTGGAGACAGATGATTTAGTGCAGGGCTGTAAAACTCACAGCCACGGGCCAGATGTGCCACGTGTTGGCCATGCCCATGCCCGGTTTAGTGTAAGGGGGAAAAGTCACAATACGTCACCTGATGCTGCCATGGCGACACATGTTTGACACCTCTGATTTAGTGTATCACATTAACATCTGAAAAAGATGTCAGTTTTCTAAAAGGAATGGATATAACCTTGTTACCAATACTAGGAATAGGGACATACTGTATATAGAGGAAGTTGAGAAAGACAAGAGAGTAGCCGTGACTACATGGTCATAGAAACTATCTTGCCTTTTTTGATCTCCCTTGCAAATGTCCTTGATTGTGAATTTGCTCTTCCATTTCTGGAGATGTTATTATCTTACTGTTTAAATAACCTTTCCAGAGAAGGCCATCATCAGCCTGGAGTTTGCTGGCTGGGAATTCTAGGATTTGTATTCCAATACATCTGGAGGATATTTTCGCTAAACAATGCTTGTTAGCAGCTTGATGGCCAGCTGATATCTTTTTTTATAACAACTTATTGTTAGATAATATGTAGATCTTTATGGGATGCTCTCAAATTCAGAAAATGTGGTACACAGCGCATCTAAGCTTGGCAACACTGGGTTCACTAATATGTTCTTCAGTTCCCATGTCTGTCCTTTGATAACTCATTACAAAGAAATTGATGGGAAATTTTAATCTATGTTCCCCACAATGCCTCTATGTGCTCCAAAAATTCCACTGACCCACAAAGGAATACATTGGACAACCATTTATCCGAAATGGTATAGGGTTTTTGCCTGAGCGGGGAGGGGGAGTAGACTAGAAGACTTCTAAAGTCCCTTCCAACTCTGCTATTTTGTTATTCTGTTAAGAAGTGGGTGTATACATGTGCATCAGTGTTTCAATTCATACTTTGTCTTGAAGCATGATTTGGTTTACTTGGGTTCAATGTACTGAATTACACCATTATATTGGTGGATAAAATAAAAAGCATATTTTCAGTTATGTCTAGTTTATTTGCAAATATACCGTGTTTCCCTGAAAATAAGACACTGTCTTATATTTTTTTTGGCTCCCAAAAACACACTAGGTCTTATTTTCGGGGTAGGTCTTATATATTTATGGTGCCAAATAGTGGGTGTGAGTGTGTAGGGGGTGGTGTTTCGCGGGTGCACGGTTGCTCCCTGAAAAGTCTTCCTGGAACTGGAGATTTACACTAGGTCTTATTTTCGGGGTAGGTCTTATATTAGGGCAGGTTTAGAAAATAGTGCTAGGTCTTACTTTTGGGGTAGGTCTTATTTTCAGGGAAACACGGTACTAATGGAGCACAAGTAGGACCCTCCACATATAATCCGTGACTTCACATCAGATAACGGAGAGGGAGACTCTGTAGCCCAAGATGCTTTCATCCATTACTTTGCAACTTATTCTCATCTGTCTTCTTCGTTTCTCCCCTTACTTCCTACTGTCTTTCAGTGAATGATCGCTGTTACTCGGCAATCAGTGGCACAGATAGGATAATAGATTATGGGACCAAAATCGCATTATATTTTAAATATCATTTTTAAAACCCACCTTGTCATTCAACATGTGGTTCAGCTGTGGTTAAGTCCAGTTCCTGCTCCTTGTCATCAACTTTTAGACTTTCTCTCCCTTTTGTTTTTCTCTCCCTTTCTTGTGTTATGCAGATGAGTTCTGTTCTCAATCTCAGAGTGAGTTTCCACTGCGGGAAGTCTACATTCGGTATGGTTCCAGAGTTCGGCTTATCTGTACAACTACTGGGCTAGCACTGCCTCCTATGGTGAGATTTTAATAATAACTTGGAAGGAAAAAAAGCATTGCAGAAGTAACGTTTTGGAATAGTCTGTAACTTTACAATAGCATCCTTGGTGTTTGCACTGATCATCTTCTCTCTTCATCTTGTATGTCCACAAAAGTTACATGGTGACTACATAAAACAGAGATGTTTGTCAGTCATAATATCAGAGAATTGCTGCAGATTAATAGAGAAGCAGAAGTACCTCCAACAAATGTAAAAAGATGTGGTTGTGCAATTGTAGCCCCTTTAGTATGAGCATCATCCATGTGATACACATAAAAATGGATGAACTTCAAGCACATGGTGGTGATCACCTTCTTGACTTTTGGGGATCTTCTTCACAGACACTGACTGACACAGACAAAGAGAAAAGACTACATAAGAGACACTAGCTTGATATGTGTGTTTCAGAGGTAATATTTATTTATTTATTTATTATTTGGACTTGTATGCCGCCCCATCTCCGAAGACTCGGGGTGCCTCACAACTAAAACATACAACAACAATAAATAATTAAAAGGAGAATTAAACAAATCACAAGCCCAATAATAGCTAATCTAAAATTTAAAATTTAAAATAAGTTAAGAACCCGAGGGAGTCACAGCCCGGATTGGTCAAACAACCAGGTCTTCAGGTCGTGGCGGAAGATGCGAAGGTCAGGGGCCAGACGGAGCCCCAGGGGTAGCTGGTTCCATAGGTCGGGGACGCCACAGAGTAGGCTCGTGCCGAGGACCGCCAGCCGACATTGGCTTGCCAATGGAACCCCGAGGAGTCCTTGCCTATGTGCTCGCACAGGGCGACTGGCACTCGATATCGGCAGGAGTCGCTCCCTTAAATATTGCGGACCCATATCGTGTAGGACTTTGAATGTTAAAACCAAAACCTTGAAACTCACCCGGAGTGCAACCGGCAATCAATGCAGGTCATGCAGGAGGTGGGTAATATGGGAGAATCGGGAAACTCCCATCACAACCCTGCGTGGCCGCATTCTGCACCAGTTGAAGCCTCCGGATGGTATGCAAGGGCAGTCCTAAATAGAGAGCATTGCAGTAGTTGAGTCTGGAGGTAACAAGGGCATGAGTGACTGTGTGCAGGGCATCTTGGTCCAGAAACAGGCGAAGCTGACGAATCAGCCGGACCTGGGCAAAGGCCCCCCAGCGACGGCCCCCACCTGCTCCTCCAACCGGAGCCGTGCATCCAGGAGGACCCCCAGATTCTGTGCCCTATCCACAGGGGGCAACACCTCTCCCCCTATGGCCAAGATGGATATTCCTGACTGGACCGAGATGCCGGTATGCACAACCACTCAGTCTTGGCCGGGTTGAGTCGAAGCATGTTCCCACTCATCCAAATCCGTACAGCATCCAAGCACCGGGTCATCAGGGAGAGGGCATCACTGATCTGATTCGGGGTGGAGATGTACAGCTGGGTATCGTCAGCATACTGATGGTACCTCACCCCAAAGTCACAGATGATCTCGCCCAGCGGCTTCATGTAGATATTAAATAAAAGAGGGGGGAGGACCGACCCCTGAGGGACCCCACAAGTGAGCGCCCTCGGGGCTGACCTCTGCCCCCCTGCCAACACCGATTGTGACTGTCCCGAGAGGTAGGAGGTGAACCACCGAAGAACAGTGCCCCCCACTCCCAACTACTCCCAACTACTGCAATGCTCTCTACATGGGGCTTCCCTTGCGGATTACTCAGAGGTTGCAGCTGGTGCAGAATGCGGCCACGCGGGCTGTGATGGGGGTATCCCGATACTCCCATGTTACACCCCTCCTGTGCGACCTGCATTGGTTGCCAGTTGCCTTCCGGGTTTCCTTCAAGGTGTTAGTAACAACTTATAAAGCCCTAAATGGCTTGGGTGCAGGGTACTTGCGGGAACGCCTCCTGCCTGTATCACAGTCCAATCGCCCCGTGCGCTCCCATAGGAGGGGCCTTCTGGGAATACCGTCGGTCAGGCATTGTCAGCTGGCGGCTCCCAGAGCGAGGGCCTTTTCTGTGGGAGCGCCCGCCCTGTGGAACCAGCTTCCTGCGGATCTGCATTTGGCCCCTGATCTCCGCTCCTTTCGTCGAGACCTGAAGACCTGGCTGTTTCAGCAGGCCGG
This sequence comes from Naja naja, assembly GCA_009733165.1. Classification (NCBI taxonomy): domain Eukaryota; kingdom Metazoa; phylum Chordata; class Lepidosauria; order Squamata; family Elapidae; genus Naja; species Naja naja. The sequence goes on from CM019150.1 coordinate 28,977,967, forward strand.
CCTGGATTGACCGGCCTGGTGGGTAGTTTTAATGAGTTTGCTTATTTGTAATTTTATTGTTTTAGGTCTTTTGTAATTTGGACTTGTTTTTATTCATTATTTTATTGTATATCCTTTTGTATGTTCGCCGTCCTGAGTCCTTTGGGAGTAGGGCGGCATACAAGTCTAAATAAATAATAATAATAATAATAATAACCTTTCGAGGCGTCGCAAAAGGATACCATGGTCGATGGTATCAAAAGCCACTGAGAGATCTAATAGGACTAGGACAGAGGAAAAGCCCCTGTCCCGAGCCCTCCAGAGATCATCCATCAGTGCGACCAATACCGTCTCCATGCTGAAACCGGGCCGGAAGCCCGATTGGTATGGATCCAGGTAGTCCGCTTCATCCAGGGAAAGTGGAAACTGCTGAGCCACCACACTCTCAACAACCTTCGCCAAAAAGCGAAGGTTGGAGACTGGACGAAAGTTGTCTAACACGGTCGGGTCCAGGGCAAGCTTCTTCAGGAGGGGCCTCACCACTGCCTCCTTCAAGGCGGAGGGAAAAACACCCTCCCCTAAAGAAGCGTTGACCACTGCCCAGAGCCAACCGCAGATGGCCTCCCTGGAGGCATAAGCCAACCAGGAAGGACACGGGTCCAACAAACATGTGGTGGAACTCAGACACTGCATAATCCTGTCCACTTCATCCTCGGAAACAGGATCAAACTCAGCCCAGATCAGACTACTTGCACCCCATTCCTCAGACCACTGCAAATCGGAGCACAACCCACCCCGAATCCGGGTGATCTTATCCGACAGATATTGACCAAATTCCTCAGCCCTTCCCCGCAACGGGTCCACCGCCTCCCCCAGATGTAGGAGAGAGCGGGTGACCCGAAACAGGGCGGCTGGGCGGTTATCTGCGGGACGCTATGAGGGTGGAGAGATAAGACTTTCTCGCCACCCTCACAGCTACCAGATAAGTCCTAATATGGGCTCTTAGCTGGGCTCGGTTGGACTGGGAGCGGGTGGACCTCCACCTGCTCTCTAAACCCCTCCGACGGCGCTTCATTCCCCAGAGCTCCTCAGTATACCAGGGAGCCATCCGGGATCCACGACGTGTGAGGGGACGCATGGGGACAACCCTGTCGAGGTCATCTGTAGCGGCCAGTTGCCAAGCGGCCACTAGATCCTCGGCAGAGCTGTGGGCAAGGGAAGAGGGGAAAAAAACCCCAGTTCCGCCTGGAACCTCTCAGGGTCCATCAGGCATCTGGGACGGAACCATCTAAGTGGCTCCTCATCCCAGCAGTGGGGGGCAGCCCGTTGGAAGACCAGGCGCAGGAGATAGTGATCAGACCATGGAACGGGCAGTGTCGTAAGACTAACCTGCCCTCTGTCATTACGCCACTGGTCCGAGACATAAACTAGGTTGAGAGTGTTTCCCCCCTCATGAGTCAGGCCTTGAATCAACTGGGTCAGGCCCATGGCCTCCATAGAAGCCATGAATTCCTGGGCCAATCCCGACGCGCCCCCCAGGGAAGGCAGATTGAAGTCACCCAGGACTATAAGCCCTGGGAACTCCACTGCCACCCCCGAGAGGACATCGAGAAACCCAGGCAGGGCTGCTGCCACACAGCTGGGGGAAAGGTATGGCAGCAGCAAGCCCACCCGACCACTAGGCCCCCACCTCAGGAGAAGGGTCTCACTCCTGCCTATCTCTGGGACAGCGACCTCCCTTGGAATCAGGGTCTCCCGAATAACCACAGCCACCCCACCACCCCTCCCCTGGGCCCGTGGCTGGTGCAAAACCTGGAAATCTGGGGGACATAGATCAACCAGAGGGACTCCTCCCTCCGGCCCCAACCAGGTCTCGGTGATACAAGCCAGGTTCGCAGCCTCCTCCTCAATGACCTCATGGAAGAGGGAAGACTTATTAGCCATGGACCTGGCGTTAAAATACACCAGTCTGAGCCCAGGGGTTCTGGTTCCCAGTGCCCCTTGGGAGGAGGGTCGGAGCGCGTCACTGCCCGATGGTGGCGGGCGTGCGCTCCCAACACATGATATGGCCCTATGCCTTGTCATCTCCTGCCAATCCCAACCACCCTGGGAATTGCAGTCCCCACCTCACACCCCAGGGCCCCACCAGCCCCAGCCCCCACCCCCGCCACGAACTGGGCTGCAACCCATATCCCCGGAATCATTACCCACCCTCCTCCCTAACCTTCTTAAAAATTTAGTTAAAAATTTGACTAAAGGGGCCCTAGTGACCCTCTTTTTTATTGTATTAGAGCCCCATCCCCACCCCATCCCCCTGCCATGCCATATTCAGCAGGTTCTGACCAGTTCTGGAGAACCAATAGTGGAAATTTTGAGTAGTTCAGAGAACCGGCAAATGCCACCTCTGACTGGTGATTTTACACTATCCTTCCCCTGCCACACCCACCAAGCCATGCCCACAGAACCGGTAGTAAAAAAAATTGAATCCCACCACTGCTGTGCTTTGCTACACAACTATGTGGTCGGGTTAGCTTTCGGGGAGGAAAATAAGGGGAGAAAATTCTGCCTACCAGCATCCATTGGTATTCATCTGGCTAGTGTCCTGTCAGTGTGTGAGGAAAGTTGAAGGCTGTTTGGAAACTGAAACAGTATTTGCTATATGAGCAAGAAGGAGACGGCAAGGAGTCTGTGGCTTAGCTCAACTGTTCTGTACTAAAGCTGCTTGGTGCTGTGAAACTAAAACTGAAACTCCTTTCCTCTGCTTGTGTTTGGCATTTGGAACAGATTTCTTTTCAGGTGGGGACGGGGAGAACTCCTTGGCATCAAAGCATGTTAATAATAATGTAAGAAATACTAATGCTGTGATGGTCATTTTGAAAAAATTCTTTCTTAGTGAGCATATGTGTGTGTGTGTGTGTGTGTGTGTGTGTGTGTTTTCTGAGGTTTTCACGGGTGTTTGTATGTAGGTCTTTGGTCATTCGGGTTTTCTCCTGCATAAAATTGGAAGTATCTGGGCAACGTTTCAACGAAATCTCATCCATCATCTTCAGGCTGGTGTCTTCAGCTTCGTTCTTCTGGGAGAAGTATATATATATATGTCCAGTCAACACATTCTGATATCACTAGGAACACTTATTATATTCATGACAATTGAAATTTCTGCTATCCATTTATTCTCACACATGCTGTACTTCCATCATATACTGTTATTACATTCAGCATCTTACCTTCAACTGCATACTCATTCAACAGTGCATAATATTTAATGTTCGCTAACAATAATGATTTTAGAGGCTTATTGTTTTAGTTTTGTTGTATGCCACTCAGAGTCATTTGCTCATGAGATGAGCAGCTCTACAAATTAAGGAAATAAATAAAAGTCCCAGGCTGTTTTTATTATTATTATTATTATTATTATTATTATTATTATTATTATTATTACTATTATTATTATTTATTAGACTTGTATGCCGCCCTCTCTCCCTAAGGACTCAGGGTGGCTCACAGAATAAAAGACAATACTATAAGTTAGCTAAAAAATGATTAAATAGTACAAGCCTAATATTAAACACTAAAACTATTAAAATTATTTTAAAAGAAGCCCCCCCTCCTCTTGGTTCAGTCCAGGCCGGCCTGCTGAAATAACCAAGTCTTTAGGTCACAGCGGAAGGAGCGGAGATCCGGAGCCAAGCGAAGGTCCAAGGGGAGTTGATTCCACAGGGTGGGAGCCCCCACAGAGAAGGCCCTACCCCTGGGCACCGCCAGCCGACAGTGTCTAGCCGACGGTATCGCAAAGAGGCCCTGCCTGTGGGAGGGTATATGTTTGCTTGCCATATGCTTTTTTTAAAATGAATAAATGAATAAATTTTCTAACCTTCATACTTCTCTCTTGACCTGCTGAAAAGCAAAAATCTGTTCCACAAACATTTTGTCTAGTGTAAATTTGCGCTATATTTTTCCAAATTTTCCTTTTTTGATGTCTAGACCTTTTTCAGTCAGAGTATCAGCATTCCAATGAAACTCCCCATTTCATTCAGCACTAAGAAACAAAGTTCATCCAAGAAAGAATTTATTAAGTCATACTGGCACACCTGGGAAAACCTGAATCTGAGAGTTCTGGGTTTTCCCTTCCCAACTGAACTTCAAAACATATCCCCTGCACCCACCAGTCCATCACATAGCCCAATCACCCATCGTCCCAACTGGAGACATTCCTCCAGACACTCCTTTCCAGGTGCAGGGTAACTTGTCCTTCACTTTATGAGAAGAATGTTGTTATGTCTAATCTTCCACCTCTCTATGAAATCCCCCCTCCCAATTTCCCAGGTACTAAGATGTGGCAGCTTGGAAGCTTCTAAGTACAATATGGCTTCCAAAGCTGACACAGAGTTGAGAAGACCTCTGGAGGAACTGGGATGGTCTGTATCCATTCTAGTCTTCCTTGATATCTAAGTAGCTTTAGATACTATTGATCATAATCTCCTTCTTGACAAACATGAGGGTCTGGAAGTGTTGGAGTCCGGGAATGTTACAGTGATTCGTCTTTTTCTGGATTCAGTTCCAATTGGCATTGTGGGAAAGAGAGCCCACCTCTAATTCCCTAAAGAGTGAGGTTCCACAGGGCTCGCCTGTGTTCCTATTCTTATTTAACATCTACATGAGGTTGTTGGGTGAAGTCGTCCAATGGCACATTTTTAGGTATCATCAATATATTGTTACACATGTTCAAATACAATTGGTTGATGAGTGATATCATCAAGGTGCTTTCTCAGCATCTCATGGAAAGGACAGGCTCAGGCTCAATTTGGCAAGACTGAGTGACTATAGGTTTGAGAATCTCCAACATCTGATGCACAATTTTTTGGGAGGAGGACTCTTGGTTGTAAGTTCCCATTCAAATAGTAGATAATAGTCATGGTTGGAGGGCTTTGCATCAGTCCCAAGTACAATCCTTGGACTTTTCATAGCTTGCCATTTTTGTCCCTATTCTGTTCTCTGAAGCACAGTTTTAAAAATCTGAACTCCCTGCAAATGTCAAATGGTTTTATGTTCTCTTTCAAGCTTTTCTTATGTCTGTTTATTCTTGAGATCATTCGCAAAGTTGCTAAGCAATCGGTAATGTTGGATGTGGATGAACCAGTTTCCCAGTTGCATAAATGTGCATTCCAGTTTCATGGGAGTGATAGGATGTACCTCTGCCTCTCAACAGAGAAAGTAATCCAGTACCAGGTAATGTGGATGCAGTTGTCTTGTTGTCTTTCAGTAACCAACCTAGCTTGGAATTAAGTATAATGCAGGTAGCCACAAAGTTTGAAGTTGTTCATGTTGTTTGAGTATAAACAGGGATGTTCCTGCTTGTACTTAGAGAAGAAATCCAGTCAACAAAAGCAAATAAGAGCAAATAAGTCCCCCCTCCCTATCCTCTTTAACCTTCAAGAATAAACAAATCTTTTGAGCTGGTAAAACTTCTGGGAGTGCATAGGCTCCATGTTTAGTTTAGACCTCTAGAAAACTAGTGTTAGATACCTGTGAAATTTATCTCCTATCCATAGAGGGTATAGAGAATGGACATAATGAACATTGTCACTCTTCCCTTCATGTGTTCAGTATATCCAGAATTCTATCTGGATAGACCACACTGACACTACTTCCCTTTTTCTCACAAAAATTGGGACCTGCAGAAGGAAAAGTGCATGATTATATATCACTATATTAATTGAACACAACTGGAGAATTACAGATGGCTATCTTCATTGCTCCCTGAGCAGACTGAAATAATTGCCAAAGCATGACCAAGGTTTATGTGAATTGGATATGATTACGGTTCCCCATGGCCATAATCAAGGCCACTTCAACAACATAGAAATGGGAAAATTAATTGGGGAGATCCTAAAAAAAAAACCTTGCTCTTTTTTGTACCGGCTAAAAATACTGAAATGGAAAGTTGAAAGTATATGTGACCTGTATAATTGCAGTGTTTTAAACATTCAAATATTTCATTATTTCACTAACATCATTCTATCAAACACTAATAGAAAATGGCAACTGCCATACTGATTAGGCTTTAGACTTACCCAATCTGCCATTCACAATAACTGGACTACAGTTCCCAGGATCCCTAGCTAGCATGGAAATTCAGAGAACTGTATGGTCAGTATAGTCAGTGCTGCCTTAGTTGCCTTACATCAGATTTTTTTTTCAAACTTTGCCATTTTAACTTCCAAAATTCCCCAGCGGGCATGCTGAAGTCCACACATCTTAAAGTTGCCAAGTTTGAAAAGCATTGCCTTACTTCAATTCCTTAGCTCTAAGTAGAACGAATTCACTTTCAAAGTAAGACAGGCTGGCTCCATTTCTATTGCATTAGTCTTAATGAAGACTTTGCTGGCTTTTAAATAATTTTATTATTACTTTGGATTATTTTAAATAAATCTATCTATCTCTCTGCTTTGTATTTGTGATGATTTTGTAGAATAATTGCATTTCAGTAGGCAGAAATGTGGTTTATAATCACATTGATGAATATATTCAAAGTTAATGTTTATTGCTATGCAGGCATCTCCCTGTCCCAAAGAAATAAACCGAGAATTGCTGAATGACAGTTCCTGTTGGACCATCATTGGGACAGAGGCTGTAGAATACTCATTCAGCCTCAACCCAACCAGCATCCAGAATCCAGTGGGCCCTGTCCCTCTTATAACAACCTTGGAGGTACATAGAGAGGTTTTTTTATGCTCTTTTGCCTTGCTGCTTTGTGCAAAAAAATAGGGAACAAAATGTTGGCTATTTCATCTTAATAATTTTATCCCCAGCCCTAACATCAAAAACTGAAGAATCATTTAGTCTTCCTTTCCTTGAAATGGCAAAAGATTGTGCAGAGTGTATTAAATTATTCTTTACTTCTACAACCATCTCTACAAACAGCTTAGATAGAATGTTCCATTTTCACTGAATCAGAGACTGGCAATTTGTATGAATTCATTAATATAGAATGCACAAGACTAATATGGAGCTCCTTGGGGAACAGAGAGCAGCAACTGAAGTGTGGCTGTAGAAAGATATGTTTATTGATGAAACTAAAATGAAGGATTACATTGGTGCCTTGTGTTCTTCCATACCTTGGAAGCATTCAGATGGGAAGCATAAGAGTAAGCATAACCTGAGGGTTTTTTCTGTTTTCTTAATGCAGTTTGGAAACTACATTATATGAACCATAACAAAGTCTTTTGTTTTCCCATTTAAATTATTTATTTACTACTGTCACTTCTGTAAGTACCAATACATTTTACCTCTCCAAGCATGGCTAAGATATATCAGAAAACTGGGAAACCACCAAGTTTCTCCAGGTATTCAACAGTCAACCCTAGATTTAATGGATAGTGTTTATGATAACAGGTGTTATAGTTCCATAATCTCTGGAGAGCTTTAAGTTTTCCAGCCCATTGGCATTACAGAAATTAGAGACTTCTGTGCAAAGCCAGAAAGCCTTCCAGATCAAAACATGGGTATCTTTGCTTTAAAGTCCACAGAGGTGCAAAATTAGGACAAAGTGCTGGAGGAAAGGCTATATTGTACCTTCATGAGAAGATGGACAATCCTATATGCTTGGGTTTGTTTTTCACAGCTGACAGGTGGAGGGGATGTGGCAATGCTGGAAGTCCAAGGCAACTATTTCCATACAAACATGAAAATTTGGTTTGGAGATGTGGAAGCAGAGACTATGTACAGGTAAAGCAGACACAGACTGTCCTGAAACCACAGCATCATCAGTTGGGCAAGTCTCACAGCCACTATTCTTTGCACAACCTCCAAAGCATCTCTTCAAGAGAAATCAGCAATGAATGAAATGGATTAGTGCAATATTGGTTGTTGTGTTTAATAATTCAATATTTTTTATTTATAGTAGAAGGCAGCCTTCTAAAATCTTGAGTCTCCCCATGCCTGACACAAGAAAAGAGAGATAACTGAATCACACAGCAGCAGCAATGTAATTGTATGGTTTCTGTGAAAAGAAGGCTCAAATTCCCTTTCTGATAAACAGGTCCAAAAATCTCCAATTTTTTATTTCATGTATATATTGCAGGCATTTTTGGCTGATACCAAAACCGGAAGTCACACAGGTAGGGATTTGAGTAAATGTATTGCAAAAACAATCAAAACCACAAAGAAAAATTCCATTCACCACGAAGTAGAAAACCGAAACCTTAGTTCTAGTAAAATCAACGTTTCAACAATATGCCTCTTTCTCTTGCCTGTAGAAAACCAGCTCAAGGTCTCTTACTTCTGATGGAAGAAAGGCTAATGGAAAGCTACTATAATGAATAAGTAGGATTAAGATTATTTGCTTCTGACTTTGCCCACACTAGTTCTTGTAGACAGTGTGTTTTGCTAGAAAATCAAGAAGAAGTATATAAAGGCATCTCATTTTCATCCATGTGACAATGTTGCATGATGGGTTAGCCAGAAAGATAAAGACTGGAGAACTTCACGATTGAATGTGGACAATCAGAATGTGGCTGTTTGAATCTAACAGACTTAGCATCAGTGTATGGTCAAAAAAGTCAAGATGGCAGCCATGATGGTGAGATCAAACCATTTTTTTAAGTGCAGTGCACATGCAGCAGACATAAAAGCCCAGAGGGAGCTTTGATTGCACTGTTGCTTTCCTTTTTTAACATCTCCCATGGTCAGTTTTTTTTCCCAAACCATCCATGATGGGATCTTTTGCTACTCCCAAACTAGATGCTTCTGAATGGTTTTGAATTGTCTGAAATGTTAGTTCATTGACGGTATGTTCTCTCTGTTGCCACTTTTTCTTACATTTGTTTTAAATACTAAAATGTAGTGCAGTCAATTTTAATTTTGTATTCCACTTCCACTGTGGGGAATGTTAAGAGAAAACCAGTAAGCACAGAATGCCATCAAATTTCAATATACTTTGGTTGCTTCTATAACCCAAACGGGCTTTTTCTAGCCCATTTCTTGTTGGTTATGTTGTAATTAAGATAAATGATAAAATGTTGGCTCTCATTCATAAGAATTTCATTAATTTTTTGGGTGGGTGCTCATAATTAGATTTTGGGTTTGAGTTAGGATCATGCATTAAGAGTTCTTATATCTGTTGTATAGCGTAGCACACTGCACAAGTTATGAACATAATGCAAAAAAGACAGTGCTCTAAATCAGACAATGAAATCCTGCATCCTATGCTAATCAAACCAAACCAAAGGCTTATTTCATGCAGCATCCTTCTTTTCACATGGCTCAACCAATTGGAAACCCATATTCAAGAAGTAAGTGGAAGAATTTCTTTTTTCCACAAGAAGTATATATATGAAGCTATGGCTTGTGGAAATGTTCCATAGCTAAGCAAATAGATGTCCCAGTTTGGTGCTGCGTTTGGATGTCCTGTTTACAAAATAGTCCTGGAAAGTTGGCCTGTGTAGAGCTGCAAAAAGAGAGAGTAGCTGCCATTCCCGCTTTGCCTGCACAAGTTCCACAGATAAAAAGGAAGTACATTTTGAAAGAGCACTGAAACCCATACTTTACACAAACCACTGCTCTAATTTAATTGCTTGAAAATCTAGTGAGCCTATCTTGGGAGGGGAGAGGGGAGAAGAAAAGGCACATGTTATGGATATGTGTATAAATATGTGTGCATGCACACATCCAAACCCATAAATGAATTTGTATTTTTTGTTTGTTTGCTTAGGAATTCCAAGTCGTTAGTGTGTGTTGTTCCTGATATCTCTGCATTCAGCCCTGATTGGAGATGGTTGCGATACCCAATCACTGTCCCCCTTCTGTTACTAAGGAACGATGGTCTGATTTATTCCAGTATATTCAGCTTCACATATACACCGAACAGAATTTTCTGTGTGGCCAACCACTCTTGCCAGAGATGGTGCAGGATTCTGACACTTTGCTCAATACCATCCATCAAGAATTCACCAAGACAAATTATCACTTTTTCATGCAAAGTTAGAACTGGAACTGTATGGTCGCCATTGTTTGGCTAGAGCAGAAATTGTGGCAAATACATGGTTTTTATAAAATGATGGAAGGTGGTTTTTCTAAAATAGAATCATATGAACATTTTATTTTTAAATCATGTTCTGTACACACATTAAATCATACAGCTCTGTTCTTCAACACAAGAAAGCCGGAATTACTTAATAATAATGTAATGCTTTAGTAGGGAACAAGAGTGCTTATTTTTTTAGCCTGCATTCCCTATTTGGCATCTTAAAGAGTATGATTCTCAGTAGAATATACTATTAATATACAATATACAATTCTGTGTATATTGAATATAATTGTAACTGCATCAATGTAGGCAGAGAAACTCATGTTGCATATTTATCAAGTATCTACTAAAACACAGCAACAGCAAGCAATTGTAGCGCTCATGTCACAGTGATAGTTTTAATGTAAATGTGAGAGTTGGTAAAAGGGTGCATTCAGGCAGGAATAAGGCAGGTGCATTCAGGTGTAAGGCAGGAGATAAAAATATCAAAACTATTGTCACAATTGCTTTTTTACTCCTTTATTTTATTTGCTTGTGTGGTTTTATTTATTGGAGATTTTTTTAAAGTATTTGTTGGGGGGTTGTATTAAAAGACCTTCAAGGTCCCTTCCAACTCTCTTATTCCAACAAGAGCCATGGTGGTACAGTGGTTTGAATGTAGTATTGCAGGCTAATTCTGCCAACTGCCAGGAGTTCGATTCTGAGCGACTCAAGATTTCCATCCTTCCGAGGTCAGTAAAATGAGGACTCAGATTGTTGGAGATCATATGCTGACTCTGTGAACCACTTAGATAATGCTGTAAAGCACTATGAAGTGGTATATAAGTCTAAGTGCTATTGCTATTCTGTTACTTTGTTGTGCAGTTGAAGGGAATTGTTGTTAGACTACTTTCTGCTGTGGAGAAATGTATTCCTCTTCACCTCCCTTTGGTTTTTGGAGCACTTCTCTTTTCTCCTCTGGTAGCTTTCAGGATTGCATTGCTTACTTAAAATTAATTGGCAATTGGACTCACAGCTCTGTCTGAAAGGGGGTATAAAACTTTTTTTAAATTCCTGTTGAAGTTCCCCTGAAAAAGGCCCACTGGTGTGCCATTTTCCTCCACTTTCAGACTTGTTATCACTTCCTTAAAGCTAGGATAGCTAACATTGATGTGATTTGTTTCAGCACATTAATGTGATTTGTTTCTTTGATGTGATGTGTTTCAGCATATTTATGTAACCATTTAAACACTTCACAGATTCGTTTGACCTTCATTGAAGAAATCTCATTTAAAACAGAGGACATCCCCCATTTATGTACTTTCAAGAAGATACACAATTGTCCGTGGGAGGAATATCTTAAAATACTTTTTGCTTTCCCCTACCCCAACCATTCGGTTGACATTTAACAATCACTGAGACACCAGCTTCTCACTTTTTCTTACTTGACAGCTGAGAACGAACCTTCAAGAACCTCTACTGTACAACTGTTTTGCCATAGTGGTCAAATATCTGAAACACATAATTTTATACAAGGTAGCATTTCCCCCAGAGAAATAGATCGCTCTTTGGGACTGTTGCTTCAAAGACCTGCCCTCACACACTTAGGTTCTCCAGCTTCAGTTGTGAAAATGGGCAAACTGTATCCAATTCAGTTCTTAACCAACATCCATTGTTAGCTATCCTAGCTTGAAGGAAATGATAACAAGTCTGAAAGTGGAGGAAAATGGCACACCAGTGGGCCTTTTTCAAGGGAACTTCAACAGGAATTTAAAAAAAGATTCATACCCCCTTTCAGATAGAGCTGTGAGTCCAATTGCCAATTAATTTTAAGTAAGCAATGCAATCCTGAAAGCTACCAGAGGTGAAAAAAGAAGGCAGTAAAGTTTGGCATCTCCTTGCAGGAGGCAGTAGAAAAAGGGGAGGACAGATTAAACAATATTCCCTTTATTGGTCCACCTAAAGAAGGCCCTTCATTGAACCACTGCTATGCGGTCCCCTTCATATATAAATCTGTGCACAGTTCTTTATTAATACATTTCTAGCAAGTTTCAAAGGATAGGGGAAGTATATATAATGTCCCATATACGATGTTGGCTTGAAGGTTTATTCTGAATGATGAATACAGCACCAAAGGGGCAATCCAACATTCTAAGAAATGTTGTTTTAGCATCCAGTGCCAACTTAGAAGAGAACCTGTTGCCAAAACTGTACTGACTTTTCTAGCTGTGATGAACACTTGAAAGCTTATAAAAGAGATGGGTGGAACAGACCGCAGGCTAGTGACTGTCAGTTTCCTAAAAGAGCCAAGTGAGACATGCCAACAAGAAGCCTATTTTATTTTTATGGCCATTTGAAATCCTGTGGTTGATGTGCTTCAGATTAGCACAGCAATCATTTAATGCCAATAATTTCTAAGACTGGGCTCTCATCCATATCCCTTTATGTTAACTCAGGTGCTTCTACAGTATCAAAGATTCAGTTCATGTATTCATTAAAAATTCTAATCTCATTAACAGGTGATCCACCTTTGACACACCAAAGTACTTCTAGTCATTCACAGATTACTGTTGCAGCCCAGTTCAGTGCCCAACCAATTCTAACTAGATCTTTACAAGCCAAGGTATACTTTATTTTCATATTTTGTTGAGAGTGTGGTGGCTCAGCAATCGCCACTTTTCCTGGAGGAAGCGGACTACCTGGATCCGTACCAATCAGGCTTCCGGCCCGGGTACAGCATGGAGACAGCATTGGTCACGCTGATTGATGATCTCTCTAGGGCTCGGGACAGGGGCTCGTCCTCTGTCTTGGTCCTGTTAGACCTCTCAGCAGCTTTTGATACCATCGACCATGGTATCCTATTGCGACGTCTCAGTGGGTTGGGAGTGGGAGGCACTATTTTACGGTGGTTCTCCTCCTACCTCTCGGGATGTTCGCAAACAGTGTTGGCAGGGGGGCAGAGGTCGACTCCAAGGTATCTCACTTGTGGGGTGCCCCAGGGCTCGGTCCTCTTGCCCCTCCTGTTCAACATTTATATGAAGCCGTTGGGTGAGATCATCCGTGGCTTTGGGGTGAGTTATCATCAGTATGCTGATGATACTCAGCTATACATCTCCACCCCAGACCACATCAGTGATGCTCTCTCCGTGATGTCCTGCTGTCTGGAAGCGGTACGGATCTGGATGGACAGGAACATGCTTCGACTCAATCCAGCCAAGACAGAGTGGCTGTGCATACTGACATCTCGGTCCAGTTTGGATGTTCCATCTTTGGTCATGGGGAGGAGGTGTTGCCCCTGTGGACAGGGCACGGAATCTGGGGGTCCTCCTGGACTCACGGCTCAAATTGGAGGAGCAGGTGGGGGCCGTGGCCAGGGGGGCCTTTGCCCAGATCCGGCTGGTTTGCCAGTTACGCCCATTCCTGGACCGAGATGCCCTGCGCACAGTCACTCAGGCCCTCATTATTTCCCGCCTTGACTACTGTAACGCTCTCTACTTAGGACTGGCCTTGCATACCACTTGGAGGCTTCAACTGGTGCAGAATGCGGCAAGGGTAGTGATGGGAGCTTCCCAATACTCCCATATTACACCCCTCCTGCGTGGCCTGCATTGGCTTCCGGTTGCCCTCCGGGTGAGATTCAAGGTTCTGGTACTAACATTCAAAGTCCAGCATGGCATGGGTCCAGGTTATTTACGAGAACGGCTCCTCCCAACATCAAATACGAACCGCCCTGTATGGGCGCACAGGTGGGGTCTCCTCAGGGTGCCGTCTGCAACACAATGTCGCTTGGCGGTGACCCGGTGGAGGACCTACTCTGTGGCAGCTCCCACTCTGTGGAATCTTCTTCCGCTGGAGCTCCGGTTGGCCCCCGATCTTCGCACCTTCCACCACGACTTGAAGACCTGGCTCTTTTTACAATCTGGGCTGTGCTGATTCTCTCGGGTTGGTGTTATTTTAACTAGGGGTTTTAAATTTTAATTTTGGCTTAACTTGTTTAATATTCTTTTAATTAATTAATTTATTGTTGTATTTTAGTTGTAAGCCGCCCCAAGTCCTTTTTGGAGAGGGGGCGGCATATAAGTCGAATAAATAAATAAATAAATAAATAAATAAATAAATAAATAAATAAATAAACAATATTATATTATTATTCATTCCCAAGTCTAGAGCAGTAAACCTATGTCTCCCTATATTACCCTCACAACAATATTATAGATACCAGTGAGAGTCAGGAGAGTGCCACACCACAGCATTGCCAGTTCAATATGTTAGGCTAGCATTGTCCAAATAGGATGAGACTGCCAGATCCAGAATTCCCATGCTGAAGAAATCCAGGGATCCTACCATATCTGGATAACACCAGGTTAGAAAAAATAGCTCTGGGCTGCAGTGCAAGTAATTTTGTCTTGTACCACATGGGTTTCATTGATTATATCTTTCAACCATTTGAAGCAAAATGAATTTATTGTATACTTGTTTACTTAAATAAGCACCAAATGCAATTTCCACCAATTTATGAGCCTTTACCAGAGTGGGTGCACTATCATGTCAATCACTGTCAGAAAGGAGAAACTTGTGCCATGAATTGTCATTATGTAGAGGGCATTAAGTTGGATGTTGACTAAAATTAAACTTCATTGTGGTTTACTGTAGTATATGAATCAGCTATAGATTTTACTATTCAAAATGGGAGAATAATCATTTTTAATTGAGCAATTGGGTATAATAATTTCCATGGCTTATATGTTTGTGTTTTATTTTCTTTGATGCATCCCTAAATAAATGTGATGTAAATTCAGAAAGTTATCTAGAATATCTCTTGGATAAATGATGTGTAATATAAAAGATAAGATATTGGAAATGGATATTTAGAAGTATTATACAGAGAACCCCCTGGCTACTTTGAAACTGTTTTGTTTTCTTTTAAATTGTTTTATGGATTCAACCAATTGCCTGTTATCGAACAAATGTTGACATGGTAAATCATGGCTCTATGTGATGTGCAAACTAGACATTAATGGAGCTGTGTTGACCTTCAAAATGGGATATCTATATCTATATCTATATCTATCTATCTATCTATCTATCTATCTATCTATCTATCTATCTATATCAGAATCTGGCCTTTTAATGCTTTATTTTGAGTATTAGAGTCAATCTGATCTAGTGGTTAAGACACCATGCTAGAAAGAGGGGGAATGTGAGTTCTAGTGCCACCTTAGCCATGAAAGCCAGCTGGATGACTTTGGGCCAGTCACTCTCTTTCAGTCACTTTTTCTTTCAGGATGTTGTTGTGGGAAAATAGGGGGAAGAAAGGGTGTTGGATATGTTCGCCACCTTGAATCACTTGTAAGATAATAAAGATAGGAAATAAATAAATACATAAATACTGTAAATAAATAAATAGCTGCTCTTCATTACATTACATTACATTGTGGACAGGGGTTTGCAAAAGTCTGAACTATCGTCATATACGTGCTCATTCATATCAAACTAAAAGTGATTTGAGTTCAAAACAACTATTCCACATTTGAAACAGATTACTCTGATAATGCTCAAAACATTTTGACTTTGAAACACAGTTATTTCTAGCATGGAGTGATTCTAAAATGACAGCCTGTTTCAAGATCAGAATAGCTATTTTGTACTCCAAAACAATTGTTTCAAACTTGAAGAAGGGCCTTCTGAATTTGCTGTTATTCGCATTCAAAACATTTTGTATATTATTGGTTCCAAGCATTTAAAATCAATTATAATGTGCACTACATACATTATTGTACTTCTGATAGTGCCTTTTGTGAGAGGTAGTCCTAATCCTTGCAAGATCACATTTGACTCCACCTTACAAAATATTTGTGGGATAGTTATTTAAATAAGTTACCTTTTCTCCTATCTTCACATGATATTGTTGGGGGGTAGCAACAGTGTGGGGCAGGTCCACACTTTCTGCTTGTCTATTACAATTGACAGATAGTCACTACTTCCTGAGTGGGGATACATCCTCCTCCATCTCCCCAGACATTGAAAATGCACACCATACTGTGTTATCTTAGCCAATTCTATTTGTGTTAGCCAATTCTAATTCAAAGCAACAGTTCAGACCTGGACCATCTTAGGTCCTTCAGAGTTTATGGCCTCTGGCACATATATCACTCTGTTTTAGTAGAAACTCAAGATCAAATTAGCTGCAATACGTGATACAACCCTCCCCTCCAAAGGCTGGTTGTTCCCTTGTGCTATCATTTTGTTCTGCATGGTTAAGTTCTCTACTGATTAGCCGTTACTGGGTTTTTTAAAAATATATATAGGATATTAACCCAATGATGATCCAGAAAGTCAATGAACTATTCTCAACTCAAGACCTTCGTTCAAGCCATATATCTCTTCTGATTTCTAACCAGGTTTGGTGAAACACCCCATTTTTCTTTTTAACCACTTAATTATTCACTCAATTTTAACACTCAGTACATGTTCAAAAGCAAACCCTCTGGCAAGAGCTGCAGAATTCAAATCTCCAATAGGAGATCTGAAGCTTTGTCTCCTAAGTCTCTGAAGACTCCTGAATCAAGTCAATGTAAGTATAGTTTCTTCTAATCTGCTGCCCTTCAGAAATGCTGGGCTTATTTATTTATACTTGAACTTGTATGCCGCCCCATCTCCGAAGACTCGGGGTGGCTCACAGCTAAAAACATATACAATAAATATTTTTAAAAATAATTAAACAAAGACAAGCCCAAATATAAGACATAAAAACAATAAACATTAAAACCCTCCCTCCCCTAAGGAGGAGTCACAGCCCAGGTTGGTCAAATATCATGCTGGCTATGGAAAATGGGACCTGTACTCTCACGAATCTGGAGAGCACCAAACTAAGACATCCTGGGATTACTTAAGATCTGAACTAGTCTCTTTCCTTTCCCTCCTTCTTTCCCACCATTCCTTCCTGAATGCTTTCATTGATTAGTGCTATAATCTACCCACAATATTTAGGAAATGTTGGATAAAATTCTAATAGTCTGGGGAATCTTGAAACACCAAACACAATTCTTGAAGGAAAGCATCTCCGGCAGTTTGGCAGAACATTTCCTGGAGACATTTCCCTCTCCTACATGATAAATTCCATTTTTAGTAGAAGCAAATTGCAAACAAGAAGTCCATTCTGTTGCTTGGCTCTCCTCAATGCCAAAATGATCTTCTGGCTTGTTCAGGGATAAATACATTGCAGAGTAAACTACTCTGGAGGATGTTGGTGGGTGGAGAGCCTCTTGGGCATTGCCTATGAACAGTGTAATATATAGATTTGGCCTGATATTTGGGACACATAAAAACTAATTTATTGTCCTATTTTAAGGAAAAGGACAGATAGATGGAATAGAAGGGCAATGGATAAATTTATTTATTTTATTTATTTATTAATGGGACTTGTATGCTGCCCCATCTCCGAAGACTCAGGGCGGCTCACAACTAAAACAGCAACAACAATAAATAATTAAGAAAAAATTAAACTAAGACAAGCCCCAAAAGAGAATATAAATACAAAAATACAAAAAGTAAAACCACCCCACCCGAAAGGGTCACAGCCCGGATTGGTCAAACAACCAGGTCTTCAGATCATGACGGAAGGTGCAGAGGTCAGGGGCCAGGCGGAGCTCCAAGGGAAGTTGGTTCCAGAGGTCGGGGGCTGCGATAGAATAGGCTCATTGTCGGGGGACCGCCAACCGGCATTGGCCGGCTGACAGGGCCCCAAGGAGTCCTTGCCTATGTGCTCGCACAGGGCGGTTAGTGTTCGATGTCGGCAGGAGTCGTTCCTCTAAATATTGAGGACCCATGTTATGAAGGACTTTGTATGTTAAAACTAAAACCTTGAACCAATGCAGGCAGCGCAGGAGGGGGGTAACATGGGAGAACCAGGAAACTCCCATCACCACACGCGCTGCCGCATTCTGCACCAGCTGCAATCTCGGATGGTATGCAAGGGCAGTCCTAAGTAGAGAGCGTTGCAGTAGTCGAGTCTGGAGGTAACAAGGGCATGAGTAACTGTCGCAGGGCATCCCGATCCAGGAAAGGGCGTAGTTGGTGAACTAGGCGAGCTGGGCAAAGGCCCCTGGCGACGGCCCCCACCTGCTCCTCCAACCGGAGCCATGTCCAGGAGGACCCCCAGATTCGCACCCTATCCACAGGGGCAACACCACTCCCCTATGGTTAAAGATGGACATTCCTGACTGGGCGAGATGCCGGTATGCACAGCCACTCAGTCTTGGCGGGTTGAGGCGAAGCATGTTTCCGCCATCCAGATCCGTACCGCATCCACACACTGGGTCATCAGGGAGAGGGCATCACCGATCTGGTTCAGGGTGGAGATGTACAGCTGGGTGTCATCTGCGTACTGATGGAAACTCACCCTGAAACTACGGATGATCTCACCCAGCAGCTTCATATAGATGTTAAATAGCAGAGGGAGAGAACCAACCCCTGAGGGACCCCACAAGAGAGCACCCTGGAGGTCTGCCCCCAATACCAACTGCCCGAGAGGTAGGAGGTGAACCACCGAAATACAGTGCCCCCATTCCCAACCCCGAAGAAGGATACCATGGTTGATGGTATCAAAAGCCACTGAGAGGTCTAATAGGACCAGGACAGAGGAAAAACCTCTGTGAGCCCTCCAGAGATCATCCATCAGCCGACCAATGCCTGTCTCCGTGCTGAAACCAGGTCGGAAGCCCGATTGATACGGATCCAGGTAGTCCGCTTCATCCAGGAAAAGTGGAAACTGCTGAGCCACCACACTCTCAACAACCTTAGCCAAAAGCGAAGGTTGGAGACTGGACGAAAATTATCTAACACAGTCGGGTCCAGGGCAGGCTTCTTCAGGAGGGTCTCACCACCGCCTCTTTCAAGGTGGAGGGAACACCCTCCCTTAACGGCGTTGACAACTGCCGAGCCAACCGCAGGTGACCTCCCTGGCAGCATAAGCCAGCCAGGAAGGGCAGGTCCAACAAACGTGGTGGAACTCAAGCGCCGCATAATCCTGTCCACTTCATCCTCGGAGACAGGATCGAACTCATCCCAGATCACACTGGCCAGACTACTTGTATCCCATTCCTCAGACCACTGCAAATCAGAGGACAAGAAGCGATCTTATCCGACAGATATTGACCAAACTCCTCAGCCCTTCCCTGCAATGGGTCCACCCCCCTTCCAGATGAAGGAGAGAGCGGGTAACCCGAAACAGGGCGGCTGGGCGACTATCTGCAGGCGCTATGAGGGCGGAGAGATAAGACCTTCTCGCACTCTCATAGCTACCAGGTAAGTCCTAATATGGGCTCTTAGCTGGGCTCGGTCGGCTGGGAGGCGGGTGGACCTCCACCTGCTCTCTAAGCCCCTCTGACGGCGTTTCATCTCCCGGAGCTCCTCTGAATACCAAGGAGCCATCCGGGATCCACGATGTGTGAGGGGTGCATGGGGACAACCCTGTCGAGGGCATCCGGCGGCCTGTTGCCAAGCGGCACCAGATCCTCGACAGAGCTGTGGGCAGGGAGGAGGAAGAAACCCCAGTTCCTCCTGGAACCTCTCCGGGTCCATAAAGCCTGGGGTGGAACCATCTAAGTGGCTCCTCATCCCAGCAGTGGGGGGGCGGCCTGTTGGAAGACCAGCCATAGGAGATAGTGATCAGACCATGGAGGGCAAAGCCGTAAAAGTGGCCTGCCCTCTGTCACTACGCCACTGCTCAGAGACAAAAACTAGGTCAAGAGTGTTTCCCCCCTCATGAGTCAGGCCCTGAATTAATTGGGTCAGGCCCATGGCTTCCATAGAAGCCATGAATTCCTGGGCCAATCCCGACCCCCAGGGAGGGCAAATTGAAGTCCCCAGGACTATAAGCCCGGGAACTCCACCGAGAGGACATCAAGGAGCCCAGGCAAGGCTGCTGTCACATAGCTGGGAGAAAGGTATGCGAGCAGCAAGCCCACCTGACTGTTAGGCCCCCACCTCAGGAGGAGGGTCTCACTCCCGCCTATCTCTGGAACAGTGACCTCCCTTGGAAACAAGGTCTCCCTAATAACCACAGCCACCCCACCACCCCTTCCCTGGGCCCGGGGCCGGTGCACAACCCAAAAACCTGGAGGGCATAATTCAACCAGAGGGACACCACCCTCTGGGCCCAACCAGGTCTCGGTAATACAAGCCAGGTCCGCAGCCTCCTCCTCAATGATCTCACGGAGGAGGGTGGACTTATTAGCCACGGACCTGGTGTTAAAATACACCAGCCTGAGCCCAGGGGTCCCAGTTCCCGTGCCCCCTGGGGAGGAGGCCATAGGGTCGGAGCGAGCAACCGCACAAAGATGGCGGGTGCACGCTCCCAACACATGATATGGCCCTATGCCTCGACGTCTCCCGCCAACCCCAACCACCCTGGGAATCGAGGTCCCCACCTCAGACCCCGGAGCCCCACCGGCCCCCAACCCCCACCCCCCCGCCATGAACCGGGCTGCAAAAAGACCCATTTACCCCCTCCCTAACCCCTTAAGACAACCAATTAAAATTTTTAAAAGTTTCCCCCTCCTACCAGATTTAAAATTTAGCCCATTAGTCACAACATGCCACCTCTCAGGATCCCAGGATCCGTCATTAAGGTAAGCTCTTGATAGCGTAAGGAGCCACTTCACAGACTGGGGAACCGTCTGGAGGGCCCGTAACTCTAACAGGGAGTAGACAAGCATAACACATACATCTCAAGGCAAATCGATACAGGAGGTAGTTGATTAGATGGAAATATTGTAAAGATGAAAATACAATGCAGAGAGACAGGCAATAACAATAATCAGGAAACAGTCCACAGCCAGCAGCTCTCTCACAACTCCTGACAGTTAGAGTCAAAATAAACCAGTCACTGCTCTGCCACCACAGTGACTTGTGGCAGAAGTCCTGAACAGCCCCCTGCCCTCTCACTGCAGGGGGGTTGCATCCTCCCATTGCCCTCTCACTGCAATGAGAGGCAGCCAAGTCCCAGAGAAAAGAGGCAAGATGCAAGTCCAGGTAACTGGTATAGATGAACCGGGCACCATCAATAGTGCCGAACAAGTCCAGAGTGACATAGACAAGCAAAGAAACAGTGGCCACAGATGAAATGCCCGAACAACATAGGGCAACCAGGTCCGTAGGGGTCCAGAAAAAGTACAACATCCGCATACTGGCCATGACCACGGGCCTAGAGCCACGACGCCGTCCCTTCTTGGGGGGGGGTCATCACTGAAAACTCAACCCACAACCCCGTCCGAGAGAGCCGGCTCATCCAGTCCGGGCCATGACCATGAACGCCCCCCCTCTGGGCCCTCCAGGCCTGCAGGCCTCCACCCCGCCCCGTAGGTCTATTCCTCCCAGAGCTCTCACTTCTGGGGAAAAGGAGGGGGAGCTCTTCGGGGATGGCTCAATAAGTCCAAACCCCTGCAGAACCACTGCCCCAATCCAGAAACCGGAAAAAAGGGGGGGCCATTGGGCCAACAGTCTTGCCGTCAGAGGACTCCATGCAGTTACCTTCATGGCAGCTGTGATACCAGAAGCCACAGCCCGCCGCTGTTGTTACAATCTTCCACGGGGGCAAAGCCCCGACGCCGCAGCAGAATCTTAAGTTGCCAAGCCTGCTGTAATCACTGCCGCCGTTAGACCCCAGCTTCGCCACGCTCGACGCCAGCAACAAACAGCTGATGCCCACCGCCAGCGATAACATCAGGTCCACAGGAACCATCACCATTGCCATCAGTGCCGGAACTTCTTGGCACCAAGGCTTCGCGAGGAACGCGGCATAAGGCGAATGGCATCGTTGCCGCGCCCCTAATCCGGCCGGCAAACCTGCAGCGAATGTAAAGGCCGCGGGGGGAACAAATCCAGCCACGCTGAACCGCCGGCCCATTTTCTGCTGGAACGGCTCTGGCGGCACCCCACGACTCTCCAAAGATGATTCAAGGAAGAACAGGAACAACAGATAAGCCTCTCTCTCGAAAATCAAGCAAAACCTCTGAAACGCCGAGAGAGCACTCTCACCAATGAACCGCCATCTTAGACATGCTCAGACGAATATCTAAATGGATTCAGATCAAGTCTATTTCCTCTTTGTGGTGAATATATTACCAGAATCCTGCAGGTACAGTTGGCTGTCTGTGCAAGAAAATTAAATAGGAACATCATGCAACAAAACCCACAGGGTCTGCCATTTGCCTTTCTGTAGTACAGTCTCTCTGAGGAACAGCAGTGAAATATCACTAGATAAAATTACATATCAGTGGGGAATATTGGCATTCCAGCCATTGGACTGCAGATATGGGCTTCCCATCAGATGCTCTTTCTTTGCTTACTTTGCTCTGCATTCCTACCATTACCTGAGGTTTGGCTCATGGGCAGAACATGTAGTGCTTTTTTCACATTGGCACAGATTTTCAAGGGGAATATTTTTTTTCTTTAAAGAGGCATTTAGAAAAGGCTGCAATAACTGAAATTTTCATTCCTGTATTTCTTTTTTATTATTATCATCATTTTTGTACCCATGCAGGATTTTGATGCAATTTCTATAACTTTATGATCTTGAATTACTTCCTAGGTCCTATATTCCTAGGTTGAAGAAAAGAAGCAAAAATACCAAACATGAACTATTGATCATACACACCCACACATGTCTGCAGACTCATATTACTTTTTAAAAAAATAACAAATATCATTTTAACCTCATTTAAGGACTGCCTTGGGAAAGTGGCAGCATGGAAAGGAAGAAATTAGCTATCTGTGTAGATCTTTTATTTTAAAATGATAGGCAACTCTTCTATGGCCAGTGATTATATACTTTTCAAGGTTTTTTTATGGTGATGTTTCAGCATTCCCTTAATATTTTCAGAAGCTGTCAAATATTGGTATACTAGTATTTATAGTTCAAAACTATAAAATTTTGTTCAAGCAATTGACTCTAATGCTGTGGTCAGCTAAAATCAATATTTACTGATGGGGAACGTACAGTAGATGCCATGGGAAAATTAGGTTCAAAGAATGCTTGAGGACTAGGTCTTTGGGGAATAACTGGTTGAGATCAAAGTGCTATGCAAGAATAACAAAATATTCAATAAATATATCTTTCTTTTTCTCTCTTTTTTTCCAGTCATCATTTTAGATAAAACATAATTGCTGATGCTACATCAAATTTAATACTAGCATGATGACATTTTTGAAGAGCTTTTGTTAGCATTATCTTCATATCATGTTCCATAACTTAGATTAATTATAGCCTGCTTATCTGTAGTGTTTGCTGCATGAAGTTCACAAACAGCAAGGTATGTTTATAAAATAATAAAATTATCATTTATGGATCCAGATATTAGAAAGTCAGAAGACATTTTCCCCTTGTCAACAGAGGACAGGTTGCTTTACTGAATGCTGTTTTGTGTTCACATGTATGAACCCTAACTATGTTCAAATTGAACTGATAATGGGGTTTACAGCTTAGCATTTATTTCTTGCTCTTTCCAAATCACTTTGGTGGCACTTTCAGCCAGGGTTAGATTTACTGGGAAGAGACATTTTTGGAGTAATTGATTTGGAAATATTGAAATCAGTGAGACTCCATAGTGGCCACAAGAAAATGGTGCATTATCCCATTATATGCAGTTTTAACCCATGGAATTCTTAATTCCATTAGGTGAAAGTTAATACATCTGGAGAAGAAACAGTTGTGGGTAACTGAAATGTACTTAGTTAGCAATGTCAAGGTGTTTTAATCCATGGGAAAACTTCAACCATGGGCTCAGATGTAATTGTAAGAAACTGTAACTACACACCCATACATGAGCCTACATGTCAAGAAAAGAAATTAGGAGTACAATTCTTGCCTTAATATAAATGGGTGAGAAAGGCTAGTTTAGGTGAGAGATTGCAAAAGTTGAATACGTAATGGAGGAAAGGGTCTTGCAAACAAACCTAGTTAAATCTAGGACTAGCCCTATTGTTAAAGCAAGTCATAAATGGATTGTTCAAAGGGAATACAATATTGTCCCAAGAAGAATCCTGCTCTCTTTATTACCCATGGGAATGGAAATGATTGATTCCAGAGTAACTTTTTCACCATGGCTATGTTAGAGTTTGACTTTTTCTGCTCGGATTGATGCACTACATTGAGTTTTGTCTTGGTTTCACAACCTGGCCCATCCAGGAGGATTGAGAACAATTCCAATGACTGATGATTGTGCATCTTTTCATTAAAAAGGTGACATCCCAATGCATATGGATTTGCTTCATCCAAAGTTTCTGAAACTCCATGTTGCCAGTTAGCAAAGTATAGGATTAACACCTACTTTGTAGGTTATGTACAAGAATTCAATATTATAGCTTCTAACAGAGTTCTTATTAAAATATCATCCAAGTATTGTTAAGTCTAATTATATGCTGACTGATCACAGCGGTTGCAATTCAAAATATTTTGAAGATAATAGTTTTTTTTTATCTAGAGATTGCATCAGTTTGAATTCTGAAAAGCTCTTTATTCTCCTTGGAAAGCATTAAGCCAGTAAAATGTTTCGGAATATGCCTTTTCAGTTTTTATCAGTTTTTATCAGTGACTGATCAGTGAAAATTCCCTTCTCCTTTCATAGGAATGTGCAGCCAAACCTTGATGCTCCTAATTTGATGGACGAAGGCCACTTCTACATTTAAGTACATTTTGTAGTTCATGCAGAAGGGGGTGGCATTTTGCGTAACAGTTTAAGGGAATGACACAACCAATATTTTTTCATTGATTTCAAAACTGTTGGAAAGTATGGTCAGGGAGGCAAAGCTTAATGGATTAAGCAAATGTGCTGTGATTTAAATTATATTGGAAAATCAGCATCTTGTTTTGGGTTAGAAAGTATCTCAAGTGGATCACCCAATCCTACCAGTCTCATGGCAAAATGAATTTAATTCTTCTGTCAATCGGTCAGGAATGCCAGTAATCATTATAAGTCCCAATCTTTCATCTGATACTATTTTTCACCAATAAAAATGATTTTTTGTCCTTTCCTTGCCTTTCTCTAGTTTATGTATTTTGCTTCTCCAAAAAAGTGGATAGGCACTGCCAACAGAAAAATGTGAAGTTTTATTTGCAAAATCAGTTTCCAGTACAGAGATTTCTCATTTGTTATCTTTGCTTAAATCAAAAATCTTCTTGGTCACAACCAATATACTGGATTAACAGAACTTAGCTTGGGCTTGAATGGAAAATAATAAAAAGGATGCCAACAAAGCAGGATCTCTTCCTCCCATTTGCAATATTTTAATTTGCTTTTAAAGATTTGCTTGGCAAGGAACAATAATATACTTCTCTGGCATATCACAATGAAACAAATGCTAAGGCCGATTAATGCAAAGAAAATGTCAGAGTTTGACTAACAGTGGGTGCAACCACTGACTAATCATGAATTTCTCAAGAAGCCAACTTTTCATTTTGACAACATTATTTATTTAGATTAACATTCCACAGTATTTCTACATCTTAGTATGGAGAACAATATCTGCCTGTTTTGTCCTTAGCTGTTCTGGTTTTAAAATAGTGTTTCCCATCTTTGACCAAATTAACTTTGGCATATGAAGTACCTACTAGCTCATTCATAATCATACTGTCAAGTGGTCATTTGGGCTTAGGTCACCAGCAAATCTATGGCTTAAAGGGAAACAACTGCCCATATAACACCTGACCCAAACCTTGCAAACTTCCATTAAAGCACTGCATGGGTTCCTTCAATATGCAGCTATACTAGTCTTCTAGAAGACCATAACATTTATTATTAAAACAAATGTTCATAGACCTGTATGTTTTAAAAGGAGAAAGTATCACCAAGTGGTTTAAAATAGGCTAAAACCTCCACCCCAGGTACCCACTCCCTCATCCAAGCCCACCCTGTACCTGTAAGCAATCAGGCATGGCTTTTCCAGCCAGTTGTTACTGTTGAATGGGAAGGAAAACAAAGCTAGAAGAATCTACCAACTGCTGCCCATAAATTCTCGCAGTGAAGCTATAAGGACAAGGCCACTCATAAACCTCCTTACTGAAGTTGATTTATGAGTTTAGCCATCAAGTCAATGAAAATATTTTTATGATAACTCAAGATTTGAAGGACACACATTAATGCAGCTGTAATGGTATGTGGGAATGACCTTGGGTGATAGAAAGAAGAGTGCAGACTGGACAACCAGCATGTAAAAGATATCTCAATACACAGGAGGGGGCATGGGAAAGGTTTCACTCCCTAGTTTTCCAGGGAGTGAAAGGAAAGGAGGGGAGAGATACTTTCAGATATTTTTGGTCTTGCAAGATTCTGTTAATGTAATCTTACAATATAGAGAAAGTTAACACTCATGGATATTCTTCTTGTCTAGACTACTTTTTATGGCTCACTGCAGCCATAAAAAGTTTTCTCCAGTAACTTTTCTGCTCTTGGAACTAAAGTTGCAGTACATTCCACTCTGTTGTCCATCTGGCTGAGTTTTATAATCTAATTATAACTGTGGTGTACCAATAAAGAACTGTTTTCAGAAATATGGGTTAAAGCAGGGCCAGATATCCTTTCACTATTATCATAAGACTATCTTATCAGTCTGTACTCTTATCAAATAAAACATTGTTCCCCTTCCATTCTTTTCCAACTGCCAAGTCCAAACTTTATTTTTTCTTTGTAAATATATTGATAAATTTATTTTTTATTATTCACATTTATATGCCGCTCTTCTCTGGAGACTCAGGGCGGCTTACAATCTTTGGAGCGCAACCCAATGTGCTCAGCAATAGCCTTCATTCCATTGTATATGCCTGCTTATTACTAAGCGGCATTTTTACAAAGTCAGCTTATTGCCCCCAACAATCTTGGGTCCTCAATTTACCTACCCTGAGAGGATGGAAGGCTGAGTCAACCTTGAGCCTGGTGGGATTCGAGCCTGCACTAATTACAGGCAGCTGGAACTTAAGTGCTAGGCATTTAACAGCCTGCACCACCAAGGCTCTCATTTATATTGATAAATGAAAATGTACATGATGATATCTTATCAAATAAATAATGATCATCATTATAGCAAGAACATATTCTGCTCTGTCTTATTTTGGATCCTTTTTTCAGGTCCTTATAGTTACTACACATGTGTTGGTAAACATGTATTCCTATTCAATATGTTTTTACGGTTTTAGAAGGTTCTATATATTTAGTGCCTCTGATGAACACTTTATTTTAAATGCTTGTGTTGTTTGTAATTGCTGTCCAGTGGATTTCTTGGGGAAGGCTATCTTGCATATCAGTTTTATTACCAGGGCTCCAATTACTCTAATTTAATATTTATTCTTGCTGACCTATCTCGACCTTTTCTCACATACTGGTGTAGATTACAGCAATATTTGATTTTGTTTTGTTCCTGGGTATACAAATAGCCTTTTAAAGATGCAAATCAACAGAACAATTCATGTTTGATGTTAAATATTTTGGACACGGCCCACTTAAAATTAAGTACTTTTGTACTTCTTTATTTCAATGAACTAGTTTTATAATATAGCCTGTGTGTTACTCAAGCTCCTTATGTCCATTTATTATGCAGATGTGTTTCCTTACATTAAATGAGGTTCCCAGTAGACCTGCCAGCATCTAAGTGACAATGCTACAATTGAAATAAACTAATTTCCAAATGCTCTGTTGGATTGATATTATGCCTGGAAGTCCTAGGGTAAGTGCCAAGGTCTAAAGTCACATTGTTGACAATCTTCAGGTGCTTCAGATCCCAAGGGAACCTAGCAGAAACAACCACACCACTTGGCAACTATAAAGGGTTTTTTCTATCAAACATGTTGCAATCATTTTTCATAGTATCAAGGAAAGAAATTAAAGGACTGTCTACTGTTTGCTTAATTTCTCTGATAAAAATGTGACTGAACGCCTACATGCAAAACAGTGCATGATATAGCCAGCCATACAAACTGCAAGCAAGCTAGTAAAAAGTTTCAGGGATCTCACCTCCTACCCAATATGTTGCCATTATCATATGACTTTTATCCATCTGTGTCCATAGAAAACTAATGTAGAAGAATTAGTTAACTGTCCAATTAATAATATTGGTGCAGGAATCTTCTAGCAAAATCAAGGGGCCTGCCACCCCAACTACTTTTAAGATGCTTGGAGAAATTAATATGGAGAATTTTTGCTGGACTGTATTTAGATTCACAATTGTAAAATTATGATAAGCCCAAAGGAAGTTGATATATTCTCAGTTTTTGCACTGACTTATGTATAGGACTATCTATCTTGCATTGACTACATTTTGCTCACTCATTTTATCAAGTTCTGATATGCTCATATATGCATATGCTGTGTATCACAACAAGTATTAATTATAAAATCCAATTAAAATGATAAATACACATGATCATGTAAATCCTACGGTAAAAGCAAAAACTCCAAACCATGAGCATCAGGAATTAATAAACAGTCAACATTCTTATCACCTCCCTTCTAACACCTCAATAAAGTGATGACTTTGCCTTCTTTTTAGAATACCAGTAAGGAGGCCGCCATTCTAAGCTCAGAGGGAAGATAATTCTAGAAGGGTAGGGTGTCCATGGAAAAAGCTTCCCCTATCTGCTGCCTTCCAGAAAACCTTCCCATGGATAGATCATTCACAGGATAGATCATTTCTATCTGGAAGGTATAATTCTGTAAAAACAGAGCCCTTTAAACCAGCTCTTTAAATTGTACTTGGAAGCCTACTGCCAACCAAAACAGCTCCCATAGGTTAGGTATAATTCTGTTACAGCAGTCAAACAGTCACATGATGACCAGATGCAGTTCCCAGTAGTCTTGGAAGTAAAATTAATTCTACTAATTGAATTCTGAGATCGTTAGAGTATGATGACTATCTCCAGAACAGAAATGGCAAAAGCTCAAAAATGGCAATGGCTCTTTTGGCCACAAGCTCCATCTGTTGTCCCAACAGGAGCTCTGACCCTAGAAGACCTCAAACCACCCTCCATCCCAGACCACCTCTCTCTATAATAGTGCAACCCAATAAAGAACTACTGTAAATAAGGAATTATATGACCTGGGTACTCTCTTGATAAACAACCTCTGTCTTGCTGGGATTGGATCTGAGTCTGTTTTGTCCACTTCTTAACAGCCACCAGACACTTGGTCAGGACCAGCACAAGCATGTCCTGCACAGTCCAAGGTTAAAGTGTACAATCAAGTGCTGATATATGGAAGTTCCTCACCCCAAACTGATAGATTATCTCTCCTAGTTTTGACTACATGTAAAATAAGATGGAGGAGAGAGCCACGTGACCAAGGATTTCATCTTTCATTTCCCTCCCATCCAACTGGACCTACGCACTCAGGAAGGAAAATGGAACCATTAATGAATCTTCAATCCTCACAAGCACTCCAGAGATTACAGTAATAAATGGTATTACTAAGAGGTTCTAGCAGGATCAGAAGGGCCACACTCCAGAGGTGGTATTCAGCAGGTTCTGACCAGTTCTGGAGAACCAGTAGCGGAATTTTTGAGTAGTTTGGAGAACCGGCAAATCCCACCTCTGACTGGCCTCGCCCCAAACTATTCTCTGCCTCCTGAGTCCCAGCTGATTGGCTGGGTCTTCTTTTGTTGCCCTGCATAGGAGAACGGAGCTGGAAAGCAGGTTACTGGGGTGGGGAGGGAATGGGGATTTTGCAGTAACCATCCCCTGCCATGCCCACCAAGCCACACCTGCCAAGCCAAGCCATGCCTACCAAGCCACACCCACAGAACCAGTAGTAAAAAAAATTGAATCCCACCACTGCCTTACTCCCTGCACTCAAGTCCCACCACAGAAGATTCATGAGAGCAACGACTGTCATTTTTGTCCTAGTTTGAACCTACTCTGGAAGAAATCCAGATAATCCACTCTTCCAAGATCTGGTGTAGCATTTCCCCCAAAATCTTCTGGGAAAGAAATTGCCCAATGCCAAGGAAAGATTTGTTAAGAGGGGCTGCAACACCCCCCCTTCCCTGAAAGAAGCATCTACATACTTCATCCTCCCTATCAATTTGAACAATCTAGGAACATTAAAAATCCAATCCACAAGTGGTTGAGCTCATATTACTGAAGATCATATTTGTTCTCTTTCTATGAAAGAATCCCAGATGATATCAGAAGCTGCCTCGGTCACCTTAATGTATTCTGTCAGTACTGGGTCCAGCTTCAAGCAATTATGAGCGATTTTGTCCTCAAAGTGACTTTCAAATAGTCACTGCATTCTTTGTGGTTGATCTGGAATATTTCATGATAGAAACAGTGATTTGATCAGATATTGACTTAAACATAATTCCAAAAGGAACAATACTGCGAAACAACCCATTTTTAACTGCTTATAGATTTGGTATTTTTTGCAAGAGGTTCTTAAAAAGAAGGAAGGAAGGAATCCAAACAGCCCCCACCCCAGGGGAAAATAACTGTTCAGATTTTAAATCAAGATTTCAACAAGCAGCAAAATTACATTTTTACAGAACTGCTTCAATGACTGCATGCTACTTCTATAAAAATTAACGTTATTAGATGTGTTTCACAACATGCATAGAAACGGATTCCAATTTCAGTTTTAAAGACTGTTCAGCATTTGTTACATAAACAGTTGGTGACCTCTAGCGTTCACTCATGTCTTCTTCATCAACCAAGCACCAGGCAGGACAAAATCAAGAAGAAACATTTAAAAAAAAAAACAGAGCACTTCATAATATGATAAAATAGAGCACACATATATGGGGAATGTAGTTCAGGAACCCTTAAGATATTTCTGTAAGGAATTTGCTAGAGTTTGCAAGGAATTGCTAGAACAATTCATAAATATTTTTTTTCTGAAACATCCATTTTTAGGAAAGATAGTGTTGTTTTTAACCCAGTCCAACACTTAGAGATTGGAAATTAGTGCTTTTTCTCTCTCTTACCAATTTGCCTATCATTTCACTTTGTTCTTTTTCACAGCCACTAAGAATCTCAGGTCTCAACTGATCCAAACCATGGACTTAACAGATACTGTCACACATCTTTAGATTCATTTCTTTTTTCAATTTTTTTTCATAATTAGGACATAAAATAACAGAGTTGGAAGGGACCTTGGAGGTCTTCTAGTCCAACCCCCTGCAGGAAACACTATACACTAATGGTTAACCAATCTCTTCTTAAAAACTTCCAGTATTGCAGCATTTACAACTTCTGGAGGCAATTTGTTCCACTGATTGATTTATATATATATATATAAGCGAAATACGACTCACGCATCATCACAAAATCTCCAGAACCATAAAGCCTACAAACTTGGAATTTGGCACATATGTTCCTCTTGGCTTCTAGGTGCTCACTAAGAAAGGTTTTTTTCAAAATGACCATCAGAGCATTAGTATTTTGTATATTATTATTAACACCCTCTGATGCTAAGGAGTTCTACTCCCCCTCCCCACCTGAAAAGAAATCTGTTCCAAATGCAAAACACAAGCAGAGGAGAGGAGTTTCCATTTCAGTTTCATAGCACCAAGCAGCTTTAGTACAGAAAAGTTGAGCTAAGCCACACCCAGGCTCCTTGCTGTCTCCTTCTTGCTCACACAGCAAATACTGCTTCAGTTTCCAAACAGCCCTGAACTTTCTCACACACTGACAGGACGCTAGCCAGATGAATACTGATGGATGCTGGTAGGCAGAGGCAGAATTTTTTCCCCTTATTTTCCTCCCCAAAAACTAAGCCCGACCACATAGCTTTGCAGTGAAGTACAGTGTGATGACCCAGCGTGTACCACAAATATAACAAAAACCAAAACATAAATAAAAGTCCTTTAATGCCTTCAACTTGGCTTCACTGTTCAATTGTTCACAGCTGGAGATTAAACTATTTTCAAAATAACATTCCAAACGAAAGAAATACAGTTCAAACTCAAATAGCAGATAATGAAGCAAAAACCAAAAACAAACCGCACTGAAGAAAGTTCCACGACAGACCAGGATAATTAATTACAAACTTCAAGAAGATAACCAGATACAGTCCATTGGAAGAACGCCAACCAAGATAAACCTCATCCAGGAAAAAACACGTTTGTCTCCAGCGTTTGCTAGCACGCAGGTCCAAACTCTGATGCAGATCTCACACCTGCAACCCATGAAGAGGATCATGGTCCTCTTCTCCTGAGTAGACCATGTTTTTCCCTGATCCTCTCCTCCCTGCATGCCCTAGGATGGATAGGGGATGGGCCTGGCCCTCCTCTGACTGCTCAGCCAGCCTCTGCCCTTCCCCAGCGTCCTCCACAACCTTTGGAGCCACCCTTCCACTCCCTGTTGGCTGTTCCTCCTCTCCATCAGAGTCAGTCTCCAGCAGGGGCATGACACACGGGTATCAAGTTAGTTGTTTTATACTTATACTTCAGTAAGCTGAAATGTTGCTAGTTTCTTGTGCATGGATGGTGCCATGAATGGTGCCAGTGGCTCTTCAAACACTGCTCTGCTACAATATAGATGTGGCTCAGAAGCATATGGGGAGCCATGGTTTCCCCACACTTGATCTTTCCTATCCTAAGTGAGCCTCTGAGCTAAAGGTTAACAAAATATGAATTTGTGGAAATTCCATTTGTGGAAATGGAAAAGTCAAGGTAGTCCTTCACTTGCAACAGTTCATTTAGTGACTGTTCAAAGTTACAATGGCACTGAAAAAAGTGACTTATGACCATTTTTCACGCTTACGACACTTGCAGTATCCCCATGGTCACAGGATCAAAGTTCAGAAGTTGGCAACTGACTCATATTTATGACAATTGCAGAGATCAGCTTTTGGGACCCATGACAAGCAAAGTCAATGGGGAAGCCAGATTCACTTCCCAACTGCGTTACTAATTTAACAACTGCAGTGATTCTTTTAACAAGTATGGCAAGAAAGGTTTTAAAATAGTGCAAAGCTCACTTAACAACTGTCTCGCTTAGCAACAGAAATTTTGGGCTCAATTGTGGTCGTAAGTTGAGGACTACCAGCAGTTTGGTCAGGAAAAAAAGTTAGAGACTTTTTTTAAAAAAAAGACTGGAAACTGAATATGGACTTTTTGTTAAAAGAAGAAAAGAATGAACAGAAGATATACAGAACTGGGGGCTAAAAAAGGTTAAAGATAGAGGGGGGGAAGTAAGATGGCAACTACTCAATAGAAAGAAGGGCAGAAATCAAAATCTACATTTTCTTTCTTTTTTTTCTTTTTGTTCTATCTTCTTTTGTTTCTTTAATTTTTATACTTTTATTATATTCATAAATAAGAAGAAGAGAAGGAAGGGAAAAAGAAAGAAAGAAAGAAAGAAAGAAAGAAAGAAAGAAAGAAAGAAAGAAAGAAAGAAAGAAAGAAAGAAAGAAAGAAGGAAGTGTTGAAAGAAATATCCTTCTGGGTTCAGTTCCAAGTGGGGAAAAAGACACTGGAAACATGGAGGCTGCTTGGAAAGTTTAATGGTGAACAGGACCACATGGTCTGGAGCTCCAGAGAAAGATGATCACATGCTTGAAGGAGATCAAGAAAAAAAAGGGCTGAGGTGCTGAGAGTATCTGGGTTTTATAACCTTTGTTGGGATTTGAATTGAAGCTTGTTTCTAATTGGTTGTCAGACTCCCATGAGGGGCAACTCTGTAGGCTGTCCTGAGTTCCAAGCTTGGTTGACCCCGCTGGATGATCTATGCCCTTAAAAGGCTTTTGGCAATTGCTATAGCTTTACCTGGAGACCTTTCTTATGTAAAGTATTCTGGCTCAGGTTTTAATGGCCCACCCATTAACAAAGGTGTGGGGTGAGATTCTGCTTCTGGGGTTCTACTTTTTAGAAGAAATATTCTGCCTTTTAAATATCTACCAGAATACTTCATTTTTCTAGGAGAGTTGGGTGCCAACTTCCTACAATCATTTTTTTTTTTTTTCAAAACACGGAGAGTTTTGACAAAGATTAAAAGGTGATCAGATCAGGGAGACTTGATGGGTGCTAATTTTTTTTTCTGATGCAAAGGAAAGGCATTGGAAAAAAAAAGGCAACAGAAAAGGATTCCTTCAGTGGCTCCCAAAAGCTTTCAAAGTCTGGGAAAACTCCTGGTTTTTTTTTTTTTTTTTTTCAAAACAGTATCCAATTTTTTCATGCCAATTAATTTTCAGGTGTTTTGATGTACTTTTTGTGAGCTTACAGTCAGGTTGTAAGCACAAGCCTCTACATTCTTCACAGCCTTTAAATTACAGGCTGCCCATTTCCAAGGTTATGGTTACTACCTGCCTAGCTCTTAGTTTCCAGGGTTTGTGAGGCCAAATTGAGATTAGCCAGTGTGCAGTCCAGGCTATTTAGTATTTTTAAAGTTACACACAATGAGCCCTGGGACTTGTACTCATGAGGCCCCCAGTGCAACATATCTTGCTTTACTGGACAACTGGGCAGCATCATTTGTGAGTCACAGTCAGGACTTGGGGTTTGGAGATCTCTTTTCTGCTCTCTTCAGGGTTGCCTGCCTGAGGGAGGGTGCCCCTCCCCATGGAATTAGAAAGGAGTTTTGCTTGGGCCTTAGTGCCTCAGAGCAGCAAAATAAAAACAAAACAAAATAAAAAAACATTTTCTTTTTAAAAAGAAGCAAGGGACAGCTTTGTGTGGAAGCAGGTGAAAAAGATAACCTATCTAATTCTAAATGGGTGTCTCTGTGTATGTGCCTGTGTATGCAGCTAGCTTTACAATACAGATAATACAAACATGCTGGACAATTTCCCTCCCACCAGACAGAAGTATAAGGTGTTCAGAACTTGCTGGGCCAGCTACTCTCAAATACAATCATGGGTACATCAAATTGGTTACAATATAAAGGATGCAAGAAAGAAAACATTACAATGGGTTTCACATTACAATGAATTTTCAGTTACAATGAATTTCCACCCTCCCTCCATAGTCTTTCTAACTGTCTTCTGGGGATTGAAAAGAGTCTTTTAGTCTTTTACTGGTCCATCTCAGGATCCTTTCCTTCATGTCTCTGGATGGCATAGGCTTGGCCTGGTGGTATGGGTGGTCAGTCAGGCTTGGGAAGGTCTGCCCCACTCTGGTTTGTTGTAATGACCTTCAGTGGAGGCTAGATCCAAACCCAGTTACTGGTTCCAATGGATAGAATGTCTCTAGGGAGTAGCATCTGCTTCCACATGCCGTGGGCTGAAAGACAAAGAACAAGGGTCCCTTCCCCTTTGCTGGTAATTCTACCAGGAAAGGCATTGTAAAAGGATTAGAGAGGGGTTTGGAGATGGCTTGCAGGTATGGTTTCAGGAGAAAGAAAAATAACACATCAGTATTGCAGTTACTAAACAGATAAACTCAGTTTCAACAAAGTGGAGACACAGCAGATGAGAAAGGAAAAACTGATTCAAATGCTTCAGAAAAAAGATGAACAGGTAAAATCATTTAAACACACAGTAAATGCAAGGATGAAACTTTTCTTGTAAATGAACTTAGAACATCCTGTTAATAACCTAGGGTTTTTCTTTAAAAGCACAGAGAGAGAGAGAAAATTTATCCTTGTTCCTCATCCAGTCTAACTGGCCAGATCAGACTGGGAGAAGACAATCTCTCTCAGTGTTTTAATTTTAACAATTTAAAATTAATAC